>CM058231.1:36235360-36401546 GCA_030180135.1 Orychophragmus violaceus | reverse complement strand
ATCTTTTGCTTGCCAATGTGTATGTGAACTCTCCTCTTTACTGAATATTCCTCAATACTGATTGTAACTGAATTACAAAGATCTCATAGTGATCAGAGTGGCTCATGCCGTCAACTCATAGATTCTTACGAGAGTTGTTTCATGAATAAGCGTACAACGGCTTTGACCTCAACTGAAATTGCATATCTTCACTCATTTCTTTACAAAATGTCATTGTCTGCATTTTCATCACTGAGGTCTTGTGATTTATGAGACCTTTTAGATTCTTTCATTTTTATGACTTCTTTCATTTCTGTTTTTTAGTCCATTATGAAGACCTTAGCCAGATTCTTCTCATCAACACCTGATACTTGCGACACCAAGAATTTAAACTCATTCACATAGTCTATAATTCCGCATGTTTGTTGAATGCATAATAGTTGTGTAGCTGGTTCATCATCTATTGATCCATCAAATATATCGAACATCTTATATGTGAACTGAGACCAAATGATGAACGGATCGTTGATCATCTCTCCACTGAACCAGTCAAGTACGGTCCTTCCAGTTTCTCTGCATCATTATAATGGCCAAACCTAAAGAACCGTTCTGCTCGTGAAGTTCAATAGAAAGGTAGACGACTAGAGAGAACACATGCAACTCAACCTTCTTCATCATACTTTTCCGGTTAGCTAAGATACCATTTATTCTCGATATCCTAACTAACTATCAGTTTGCTCCAGTTCATAGATTAAATATTGTACCTGATTTTTTTTAAATCGGAGTTTGATGCAACGCCTTTGCCTCATGACTGATCTAAGAACGAGTTTACCTAAAATCGAGCTAAGGTACTATTCATCATCATCATCAATTGGGTTCTAAAGTGTTGATGCTGTGATTTACCTCAGAGTTCGAGTTCAAAATAAGCTTCTCCAATGATCCCAATATTATCTGATGAATCGCGATTCACAAATTTATCGCATCCGATCCATATAAACTGCATTGTAGGAATGTATAGAAAGTTTACAATATATCTCACTCACCAGACCAGACATAGCCTTTCCAGTTAACAAACTGTCGCAGTACATGCATAAGCCAACAATAGTTCATTAGACTGCAGTCAAACGAATCCTAAGATATCTAGCGGGTACAGTGACGAAGGGAATTATTCTTCATGCCAACAATAAGACTGTTCTTCATGCCTTCACAGACGCCGACTGGGAAGGAACTAAGGATGACTACACATTTACAGGAGCCTACATTGGGTATCGTGGTCGTCACCTTATAACCAAAAGGGGTTGCACGTTCGTCCACAGAAGCAGAGTATCAATCTCTTGCCTCCACTACTTCTGAAGTTTGTTGGGTTCGTTCGCTTCTGTCGGAACTAGGAGTTTACCAAGATCATGCACATGTGATTTACTGCAACAATATTAGTGCTACGTACCTAGCAGCGAATCCGGCCTTCCATTCAAGAATGAAGCATATTTATTTAAACTATCACTTTGTGAGGCACTACATTCAAACCGGTCAACTAAGAGTATCACATGTTTCGTCAATGGATCAGCTGGCTGATGCCTTAACTAAACCATTACCTCGGTCTCGTTTTCAACCACTGGTGGTCAAGATCAGACTTTCCAAGAACCGTCCGTCTTGAGGGGGTGTGTAGGAATGTATAAAAAGTCAATATTTACATTGCATACAATTAATTGATTGATTTCTGTATATTAGCTTTCCTTTTATCTCTGTATAGCTTATGTATGTATACAGACCTTCAGTATCAATACAAATCATCCAATTCCATTAACCTAATATGCACATCTTTGTTCAATCTCTGCAAAGACTCCTCAGATTGTACAGATTGTTGACCCGAATCCGCCATTGTTGTCAAGCTTAAGCTTCAATCGCGTACTTCCTTCAACCCATTATCACGACCTCACCAATTTGATGAGAATATGTATGTAAACTATCCTCTTTACTGAATATTTCCTCAATACCGATTGTATATGAATTACAAGGATTTCAGAACGATCCAGAGTGACTCATGTCTTCAACTCAGTTCATCAATTACATTAACATACCGAATGAAAAAAAACCAGACAACTATTTATACTAACTTTTCCTTGCATCTTATTGGTTAACTCCACGTCATCAGTCTCCCTTGCTCTCTTCTTATTGGCAGATATAATCCAGCTCATATGTAACTAACAAAGACCATGATCTCTCTTTTCCAACGACCGGATCCACGCACCGTAAGTACCGAGCCATGTCACGGGGACGCATTTCCCTAGCTAGTTCTCAGGCCAGCGGGCGTGATGTCCGACTAATTCTGGGGCCCGGAAAAACCATGTGAATGCCTCAGTGGGCAAGTGTTGTTTAATGTGTGGTCAAACGCATTCGTTGGGGGTCGATCCCTGGCCTTGATCAACATGATGACCTCGCCAACAGAAAGGGAACCTCCCCTCCACAAGCACTTGGTTACCCTTTTCTTCTTCTGATAGTAAACTCTTAACGACCTGTCATCTTTCCACTAGTCTGAGATCAAGTGGGATATGTTGTTGACCACAATTCTCTTAGCGCATCTTGATAGTCAGGCATGGACACGTTAAATATATCTTCATTCTCTTCCTCAACTATTTCATTATTTTATCCTAAAACAAACCAGCCAGACTCTGGAAAAAATCTTTCCGTTAAATTCAATTAATGCAACTGTTGTTTTTTATGTTTCTGTTACCCTCTTGCAAAGGTGTTAAGTTAGAGCATATGTGTTCATAATCTCTCTTATGGTTGAAACCACTATAAGAAAAAAATGTTTTTGTGACTGCGTTTTTAGTCTCAAAATAGTCGTTAAACGAGGTTTTACAACTAAATAGCGACTAAATTTTGTAGTTGTAAATCCTTAGTCGCTAAATTCATAGTCGTAAAAATAGTGGGCAAGTTACGACTATTATTACGACTAACAGAAGTAGTCATAACCTACATGTATCTTAGTCGCAATATACAGGAACTAACTTTCGACTATATCAGCAACAATTGTGCGACTAAAGATAGAGTCTAGATGGAGTCGGAGAAATGTAGTCATCAAATAGTAATTAAACTAGGTGACCAATAGCGACTAATATGTGACTGTATAATATAGTCACAAAATAGTCGTAAAAATTGGCGACTATATAGCGAATTGGTAATGACTACTTTAACGACTATCCAGCGACTAATCGAGACATTCATATACAATTATGGTAATGATATGGCCACTATGTATATGACGGGCTAATATAGTCACAAATTAGTTGTAAAATATAGTGACTATTTGGCGACTGTTTAGTGACTAATATAACGACTATACATCGACTAACCGGAACATCTAAAAATGATCATGTCAACATTTAGCCACTACTTGGCGACTGTTTAATCACTAATTTAATGAC
This sequence comes from Orychophragmus violaceus, assembly GCA_030180135.1. NCBI lineage: Eukaryota > Viridiplantae > Streptophyta > Magnoliopsida > Brassicales > Brassicaceae > Orychophragmus > Orychophragmus violaceus. The sequence goes on along the minus strand of CM058231.1, from coordinate 36,398,142 downwards.
TATGCGGCGACCAAGAGGAACATCCAGATACGATTTTGGTGATGATTCAACCACTACTTGTTGACTACTATATGATTGTCCTATATAGTCACAACGTAGTCGTAATATATTTAATGATTGTTTAATGACTAAGCTAATGACTATGCATCGACTAATCGGGACATCCAAATACGATTATGGTATTGAATGTGCCACTACTTTGTGACCGTGTGCAATAAATTGACGACCATTTATTGACTATTTTATTCGTAAAAAAAATAAGAACTTTGTATAATTTCATTTGTCAAATTTACGATTTGGTAATTGGTGATACTGTAATTTGAATGATACAAGATGTGTAAAAGACATTTGCTTCAAAATAACATAAATAATTTATATACTTATGTGTACTATATATACACAAACAATTATCTACATACGCAAACTCAAAGTTAAGGAGTTACCATACCAAAAAAATATAGTTTGGTAGGGACAATGATAAGTAACCTACAAATCATTTGGAGTTGAAGTTGTACCTGTTGGGGGACGAGGCTCTGTGTTTGTTGCAGCCTTTTGAGTCTCCATGAAGTCCATAGACTGCGGATCAATTTGTCGCATATACTTTTCCAACAAGGAAAATTGCTTGATCTTGCCTTCTCCTTAGTCGCAACTCGGGCGTGATCTGTTTCATGGGTAGCGTGTTCTTCGATTTTACGTTGAGCTTCCTTCAGTTGCTCTTGCAGGGCCACAAAAGATGAAGAGTCTCCCGGCTGCTTGTGCGTGCCCCTTAAAAAGATTCTGTTTTAAGCTTCCGATTCCATAAGGATTTCCTCGTCCATCTTTCTCAGTGGCATGTTATAATTAAAGGCAGTAAGAGAAAAACAACTAAATAAAGAGCATGACATGACTTTAAAAATGTGGATCGCGAAAAATATTACTTTACCTAAAGAAAGATATAGTTATATTCATCTGTTAGGAGCTCCCGAGGTCGCGAAGAACTACCATCCGAAAATTATAAAGTCTATGCATCGAGCTTTGACAACTTCTCTTGCACGTTCTTCTGAAAAGTTTTAGCGATTTTGTCCGCCTTCTGATCAATATATGTACCATCTGGCTTCGTATGTGTCTTGATGAATACCTCACCAATATTCACCGGTCTTCCAAATTCCTCTTTCTGCAGTGATATAAACAAAACTAGGATTTTTGCAGAATTTCAAGTTGCAATGATGCAACAAACATAAATAACAGATATATAATAAAAGTTATTTTCCATTTTGATATATCATGGTTTTCTAGGTTTTCAACCATGATATAAGTGTAAATATTGAGTCTTTAACCTTGTATTCAGGAGTCTATCGAGTCTTTTATAGGTTTCCATACGTTTGGAGTTAATTGGAGATTTTGGAGCATTCTGGGAGTACTTGTACGTGAAGAAGACTTTGGAGCCGATTTATGGTGTTGGTGTCGATCGACACTACACCGGTGTCGGTCGACACTGAGTTCGATGGCAGATTAAGCATAGCGTTTCAGACAAGTCTTGCAGATTTACACAGAAGCCCAGAAGTTTCTATTATTTCTAATTCAACCCCAAAACGTGTTTTAGCTATTAATTAGGTTTTACAGCCACTTGTTAGGCTAAGTTTTATTCTAAGTTTTATTCTATCAGAGATTAGAAGATTTTTGGGGCTGGTCTTGTACTCGTTGATTTATATGATTATTACTTTGATCATGTCTATTGTTATGATTGCCATGTCTGAATAGTTTTCTTGTTAGATTTAGGGATTCTCATTAGAGATTTCATGGAATTATGATTGATCGATTAATTGGGATTCAAACCATCTAGTTCTTCATCTAGGTTGTTCTTAACGCTTAATCTAAATTAGCTACTTGGATTATTGATATCAGATTGATTAGCGCAGCGAGAGTTGGTTAATTAATTAGAAAAGAACCTAGCTGAGCAAATTACTTATTCGCAAAGAGATTTGGCCTAGGGAATTTGTGAACGAAAGAACATGAATTAATTGCATGTTTAGAACTTTTGAATTCGCAAAGAGAGTTAGCATTCTCAGTGAGAGTTGGTTTGTTATATGATTGTGATTTTAGTTCTAGAACATCAATATCTGAATCCTGTTGATTGGTTGATCTGTGTTCCTGATTTCCTGAGAACTTCCCTAAGTCTAGCGCCTTCGTTAATTGATCACACACCGTTTGCTTACTTGTTTTCTTTACTGCTTTCCATCTGTCTTGCTTAGCTTAATTCGATTGCATACAATCTATCGCGTGAAACTGAGTCTTTGTGGATTCGATACTCTTTGTACTACGATTGCATATATGTGCACTTGCAGTTAGAATAGGGATTAAGATTTGACCTATCAAGTTTTTGGCGTCGTTGCCGGGGACTCTTTGAGTTCGCCGATAGATTTTGTACTAGAATTTAGTCTAAGTGTTTCTTTTCTTGTTTACTGGCCTCTTTTCGCGTTTTTCTTGTTTGTGCAGGAAAACTGCGAGCCAGAGAATTTAGTGTCGACCGACATCACTGTCAGCGTCGATCGACACTCTTCGCGGAAGCAGTCTGATTTTCTGTGTATGCCTAATCGTCACACCCGAAGCAACCCAGACGAAGAGCTTTTGAACCTCAGACTTGAGGAGCTTGCTAGACTTGAGAGGAGTTGATTTGTGGTATCAGATGGCTTTAGATGCCTCAAGTAATGGTAACTTCTACACTAAATCTCCAGAAGAAGCTAAATAGATTATTGAGAACTTGGTGAGTAGCAATAGTGTTAAGAATGTTGATCTTGTTGGGAATGTCCTGAAATCTACCGTACTATCTCTAGAAAGTATGATAAATGTCGAGATCAGACATAAGTCATAAATACTGGGTGATCATGATGACTTGCTAGAGTCCGCTCTTGATCTATAAGTTTAGGACTTATTACCAGTATTGTATGATCCCAAAGGGTCACACACCATAGCTAACGGGAAAGTTAACATGGAATGAATACGGTAAGATGCAAGGCATTTACTGTATTTGTGCAGAGAGTTGGGCCGTTAGTTTAATCACTTGGGCCCATATCGAGACAAATGACTTGTGTCGATCGACACAAGTGTATGTGTCGGTCGACACAGTTGCGAAACCGAGACATCGGTTTAGGTTTATGACAGAGTCGATATTTATATGAGTGGTCTTATAATTTCGACTCTAACAGTCTGCGACCTAAAACCTGAGCCGTCTCTCTTCTCTCTCTGATCAATCCATTGCTTTGGTCTAGCAACCATCCCGGCTTGTAAGAGTGTGGATACTGAAGGAGGAACAGGCATCTGATCTGTTCTAGCTGATCTCATCATTACCATCCATCAATCCGCTGCAATCTGAAAGGTAATGATCAGGTTTGGTTTTGTGATTCGTTCTGCAAGAACCTAGATCTGAGTTATATGTGCTAGGTTGCAATCTGTTAATTGAACCATGAACACACAGATAATCCTACAGTGGTATCAGAGCCAGGTTATTGGTTTTTGCTTTATGAATCTGATTTAGGTTGTTCTTACTGTTTAAAATCGAATTTGGTTAAGAAATTTGATCAGAAAACATGAAAACCTAAGAATTAGATCGCATCAATCCGATTGAAAGCCATTGGTGTGCGATCTGGTCGCCCATGTCGATCGACGAGGGAGCGAGGTATCGGTCGATATCGATCGATCCGATTGACATCTCACGGTCCTGATGACCCGATTGACCCGAGCTGATACTCGCTAGTATCGATCGACATGAAAGACTCATATCGATCGATACGAAGGCGATGCAGATGATCCGCGAGTAGCCAATCGGTTCAGCCGAGCTTCGTGGTTCATCTTTCCCTAAACCGAGACAATGAACCGATCAATCTGATTGTGTTTCATTGTCTACTTTAGCCAGAACCGCAAGTTAGGTCAAAATTGGCTAAAACACAAGGTGTTTCTTCCCGGTTTTGGACTTAACTGAACCGATCCAATTTAATTGGTGGTTCAAGCGGTTAACCCAAATCGCGGTTTGCTGGAAATAATTTTATTTCTGGTTAAACCGGATTGAAATTCATAAAATTGAATTTTAACCTAAACCGAAGGCTGGTCTAAGTTTGATTTGGTTGGACCAAATAATTTAGAGCTGGTCTGGTTTAGTAAATAACTGATGGTTTTGATAGTTAATTTGGTCTTGGACCAGAATTAATAAACCGGATCGGTTATGTCAAATTATTGGGCCAATTGGAATTCTGTGGTCTCGGGCCAAGAATTGGGCCTATAATTTGTGACCCAACCGAAAACTTTAATAAGTTACTAAATTTAGAAAGTTTCTAAAATAAGAAAGTTTCCCAAAATAGTAATCTTCTATTTTTGGAAATAAAACTTAAAATCCTCAAAAACAATATCAAGCTTGGATGTCTTTCCAATCTTGTCAGCTACTTAACGCTTATTTGATTACAGACATGGCTTACAGTGTGAGGTGTCTGTTTTCGCGTAAGTAAAGTAGTATATAGTCACTGATTTCATTGGGAGTCCCAGATTTCAGTGATTATTTGGCTGTAAGAGATTGGTTTCCTTGACTGGGCCATCGGGAGTCCCGGGCCTTGAGACATCTGGTGAATTTGGGCCTCGGGTCCAATTCACAACCGAGAGTTATTGGTTATAACTAGTTGTGTGTATGCTTACCAAGTAAAGCTAATTCCGGGTGACGGCCAGTGGCCCACTTTGGATTTAGCTGAACATGGGTCTCGGAATCATTGCATTCTTATGAGGTTAAACAAAGAAATTTTGAATGCAATGCGAGTTTTCTTATAAGTTGTTAAGATTACTCTTTTATGAACTTAATAACTAAAACTCTATTTATCTCTAAATTTCAGCTATGACAAGCACAAACAATCAAAACACTTTCTCGATCCGGTCTGTCCTTGAGATGGACAAACTGAACGGATCAAATTTCTTGACTTGGTCACGGAACCTGAGGCTAGTCCTCAGGCATGAGAGAAAGGACTATGTCCTTGAGAAAGCTCTCCCCGAGAGGATCGGATCCAAAGCCAGTCATGCAGTATATAATGCTTGGAATAAGCATTATAATGATGCGGTTGATGTGCGTGGTCTGATATTGGCTACCATGGAATCAGATTTGCGGAAGCAATATGAGAACATGGAGTCGCCAATAGAGATGATCAGCAGCCTGAAATTGAAATTTCAGGAGCAGGTAAGAGTGGAGAGATACCAGTTGGTTAAATCTCTCACTAGCTGCAAGCTACCGATGGATCATCCAGTAAGTCCTCATATCAGTAAAATGATGGGTTACATTGATAACCTGAGGAAATTGGATTATCCAGTTAGCCAAGAATTGGCAACTGATATCATTCTGCAGTCACTGCCGTCAAGCTATGATAAGTTCGTAAGGGACTATATCAAGAAAGGCTTAACGAAGACGTTGACTGAACTGCATGATATGCTCAAGACAGTTGAGCCAAACGTGAAGAGTACCCTGTACAATCTCATGAATGAGAAGGGTAGGTTTACTAAACCTAATGCTGACAAGGGTGAAGACAAAGTTGTCCAGATTTTGAATCATGGCAAGCGTGTGTCTTCTGAGCCCGAGTCAGATACCTCTTACGTTGGTAAGTGTTGCTACTGTAATGAGACTGGGTATTGGAAAAGAGATTGCATTAAATTCATGGAAGATTATGAGGAGTTGAAGTCGATGTATGAGACTACTTCCTCAGGTATTCATGTTATTACTTCAAGTTATACCTTAAAGGTATTGGATACTGGTTGTGGCACTGATATTTTTTATAATATGCAGAGCCTGAGCAACAGTAGAACGTTGAAGGAAGGGCAAGTGAAACTGCGTGTCTGGAAGGAGCTTGGGATGCTGCCTCAGCCGTAGGGTTTTCACTTGTAGATGCCTTTGAGGCTTGGTTTTATTAAGTAATTGCTACAATGTACCTGTTTTAAGCAGAGTTGTCTTTCATTTTCTTGTAAGAATTTGAATGTTTTTTCGTTTTGATAAAAGACAAGTTTTGTTCTTTTGATCTTAATGAAATGATAATTGTAGCACCCTATTCAAGGAATGGGTTTTATATATTAAACCAAAGAGTGCCTAAATGTAACATAAATACCGAATTGGTTTAAATCTGATGAATTAAACCTGATTTTTCTTGGCATAAATGTTTTGGTCAAAGAGTAAGTCAGATTCAGAAACCCCATAGTTATGGACTTTTGGGCTCATTTGAATGGATGTCTTATGAGACTTGAATTCTGCTTACTGGACCAAAAGACAAAGGGCCCATCTTAGCCGAGCTAGAGAAAGGCCCAAAGGCTTATTGGAGATTGAACATACTCATGTATGTGGTCCGATGAGCAGTAATGCCAGAGAAAATTTCCTGTACTTCATTGTCTCTACTGATTACTTCAGTGAGTGTGACTGTGTTCATTTGATGAGACACAAGTCGGAATTCTTTGACATGGTCGAAAGAGTTCCAGAATGAAGTATAGAATCTGAATGACAGAAGTATTAAGACTCTGGATTAGATCACGAGTGAGAATACTTAAGTCATTGATTGTGTGATCATCTGAATGAGTGTGAAGTCGTTTCACAGCTCATTTCTCCTGAAAACCTAGAGGTGTTTCTGTGAGAATGAATCAGATCTTATAAGAAATGATTAAAGATGAGTCACACGAATCTTCCATGATATTCTCTAAAATAGCGCTCAAGAAATATCTAAGTTTACGCTGAAATAGTTCCACCAATATCAGTTGAAAGACACCACGTAAATGTGGATTGGAATCGATCCAAATTCGTCTTTACTGAGTATTTGTAGTTGTGCTACTTCGCTGGTTGTCCTAGGGAAACCAAGGCTTGTTACTTTTACGTCCATTCTGTTTTCTAAGAAGGGAAGTTACTTTCCAAGAAGAACAGTGGGAGTAAAAGTATAACTCGAAGAAATTCGAGAAATACAGGAGACTGCTCAACCTGTTGAGGGAGAGCAACGGATGGATTTACAGATTTCTGTAGAATCTACACCTGTAGAGCCTGAAGTTCGCAGATAAAAATGAATCAGTCACTAATCCGAGAGTGATTTCTCGTCATTAGTTGAACCTGATGATCATTGAAAGTTCGCATGATCTGATGATCATTGAAAGCGACGAACCTGCGAAATTCAAAGAAGCGAAAGTAAGCCCGGACTCCGAAAAATTACACTGTGTGTAAGTTAGCTTCATCGATCCATTCATGGATGGAAGCAAACATATCGGAGTTGGAATCTTCGTTCTGTTAAAGTAGTCAAGGTTTTGACTTGAACAGGAACGAAGTGGAACTATGCGTTTACTAAAAGATAAGTGGGAGCAATATTGCATTTCTCATAGTGTATGTCGATGACATACTGATTCTCGAATATAACGTCCCAATGCTGCAGTCGGTAAAAGACTGGTTTGGGAGTTGGTTTTATGGTTGACATGGGTAAAGCCACGTAGTTCTTGGATTTTGGATCTAAAGATAGAGATCCAAAAGAGCTGGTAGGACAAAGTCAGGATTCTTAAATTGACAAAGTCCTACACGTAATCAGCAATCCAAGAAGGGTTTTATGCCAATGTCACATGGCAATTCATTAAGCAAGATACAGTGTCCTGCGATATCTGCTGAGCTTGAATGCATGGATAGGATTCCATATGCGACGGCAATTGGATCTATCATGTATGCCATGATACATACTTGTTTTGATGTTGCTTTAATGCTAAGCAAGACAAGTAAAGACCAGTCAAATCCAACAAAGAATCACTGGATTGCCGTAAAGAATATTCTGAAGTATTTGAGGAATACTTAGGATAAGTTCTAGATTTACGGAGAAAGTGAGGTGCTACAAGTCGATAGAGTCTGAAAGACAAGTTTCCAATAAACAAAGATAATTCCTGGTCACAGTCCGGCTATATCTTGTGTCTAACTGGCGGTGCAAGGCACTGTTGCTGACTCCATGACTTAAGCTGAACATTTCGCAGCTTGAGAAGCGGCGAAAGAGGTTGTTTGGATAGAAGAGTTCATCACTGAACTTGATGTGATTCACAGCATAGATGAGGCTAGCTGCACATCAGAGGTCCAAACACCTTGAGGATAGGTATAACCTATTCCTTGAGATAAATGACAGAGGTGTTAAGTAGATAAGCAAGTTTCATCGAATGAGAACGTTGCTAATCTATTAACGAAGCCACTCCTTATGCCTAAGCACGAGTCGCGGACTGTAGCTGTAGGATGAGTGAAATTAAGATGTAGTCTTAATTTCAGTGGGAGTTTGTAAAGGGCTTTACTTAGTTGTTTTGAAAGGTTCATGTAAACATAATATTTTATGTTTATGAAATCTAATGATTTCTGAATTATTTTAACTGTGATATAAATAATCGTTCCAAAATGATTCATGTCATTATATATGGGCCATCGAAGTACATGAGTAGACTTGATCCTGAAACCCCATATTTAACGAAATGACATAAATCATAGTGTCCATAGTCGAAGGTTGTTGAAATTGGAACACCAACAACCACTTGAGACTAGATTGTGTTGAGACTTATGACCAAGTTTCGAGGGGTCATAGATGCGCGGCATCAAAGTCGACACATAGGTATATGTAGGGGAGCATATGACCGGACATGGCCCGCTGATGAGAACTCTACAAGATATTAATATCTGTGTCATGAGAGGTTCTCATATACGACTATAGAGTATAGTCCTTAGACCTGAGTTCGCATGCATGTGGCTTCACATGGAGTAATGCGCTTTGATCATTGTCTAACGCTGTTTCGTAACTGGGAGCTATAAGGACCTTGGTTGGGTGTATTATGAAGTATGTAGTTCATAGTGATGGAACAAGATGGGATTTGTCCCTGCCGTTTAACGGAGGTAATATCTCTAGGTCAATCGGAGATTTGATAGCTGGTAAGAGAATGGCCATTCCCAAACGGACTTGCCCAAGTCGTTTGCATTGTCAGTATCAAATATGGTCCGATAAACATGGTCTGGCTATATAAGGATGACACGCATCTTGCCTTATGCCAGATCGAGATATTAAGACAAAAGGACTAGGGAATGTAGGATTCCAGTACAATCGGAAGATTGTTGGGAATGTCCTTTGTAGGATTCCAGTACAAGTGGGAGATTGTTGGGAATGTCCTGAAATCTACCGTACTATCTCTAGAAAGTATGATAAATGTCGAGATCAGACATAAGTCATAAATACTGGGTAATCATGATGACTTGCTAGAGTCCGCTCTTGATCTATAAGTTTAGGACTTATTACCAGTATTGTATGATCCCAAAGGGTCACACACCATAGCTAACGGGAAAGTTAACATGGAATGAATACGGTAAGATGCAAGGCATTTACTGTATTTGTGCAGAGAGTTGGGCCGTTAGTTTAATCACTTGGGCCCATATCGAGACAAATGACTTGTGTCGATCGACACAAGTGTATGTGTCGGTCGACACTGTTGCGAAACCGAGACATCGGTTTAGGTTTATGACAGAGTCGATATTTATATGAGTGGTCTTATAATTTCGACTCTAACAGTCTGCGACCTAAAACCTGAGCCGTCTCTCTTCTCTCTCTGATCAATCCATTGCTTTGGTCTAGCAACCATCCCGGCTTGTAAGAGTGTAGATACTGAAGGAGGAACAGGCATCTGATCTGTTCTAGCTGATCTCATCATTACCATCCATCAATCCGCTGCAATCTGAAAGGTAATGATCAGATTTGGTTTTGTGATTCGTTCTGCAAGAACCTAGATCTGAGTTATATGTGCTAGGTTGCAATCTGTTAATTGAACCATGAACACACAGATAATCCTACAGATCTGGAGAGGCAGAAATCTGGTGGGAAAGCTGATAGCTCACAGATAGCTGAGATGAGGAACAAGATTAATTCTGTCTACAGCATTCTGCTTGGGAAGAAGCAGCCACATAAGGCATCTAAGACTGGAGAGTGTGCACAAGAAGCTGTAAATTACATTGGAGGAACTGGATTTCAGAAGTATGGTGCTCAAACTCCTACTACTTTTGCTCAAAAGTCTGCATTTCAGAAGCCTTTCCAGCAGCAGAACAACTCCTACCAGAGGACTTATGGATCTTCATATTATCAAACACCTCCTGCTACTAATACCCATGAGAGTAAGTTGGAAGCTATAATGGAGCAGATACTTGAGGGGCAGACAAAGACCACTGTAGACTTCAACAAGAAGCTTGATGCTGTATATGAAGATCTGAATGGAAAGTTTGAGTCCCTTGGACACTCATATGAGGCAGCTGGATACACAAGTGGCTCAGATTTCAGGCTCAGTCAAGGGGAAGAATGCTCAGAACGCTCATATCAATGCTATATAGGTTCAAGTTTAAGATAGGCTGGATCAGGAAGAAGAATTCCAGGTCAAGGCTCTGAAAATCGTGGATAACAGTTTGAAATCCGAAGCTGCAGACTCAGCGTCGATCGACACACCTCACTGGTGTCGGTCGACACCCACTGAAATACCCGAGTTCGAGAGTTTTGACGGACCAAAATCGACCGAGATCGACATTGATCTCCTGACTATAGCTCTCAGTGTCGATCGACACCCTCTTAGCGTCAGTCGACACCCAGTTGCATCGGTGCTTTCGAGTTCTTATGACGAACTAAAATCGATCAAGCTCGATTCCATGGTCGACATTGCTGAAAAATCTGCGAAGGATTCGAGAGATGCGCCTAGTGTCGATCGACACCATTTTAGCATCGATCGACACTACGGTCGGGCAGACACAATTTCACCAGTACTTCGTGTGGTTACTGAAGAGAAAGTCTATAAACCTCATATACCCTTTCCCAAGGCAGCTATGCAGTCTAAGCAAGAGCTTGATAAATCCAAATGCATGGAAGTGATGGATAAGAAGCTGAATGAGACTTCACCAGCTGATGCTTTGCCAATTCACCCTTGTCTGCAGAGATACATGAAGAGGATGACCTCCATAGATGGAGAGTTAGAAGAAGGGGTGGTGGTGGTTTCTAAATAAGCTAGTTCTGTGCTGCTTAATCAGATTCCAAAGAAGCTACCGGATCCAGGTGTCTTTGTCCTAGACTGCTCTATCTTCAAGGACAGTTTCAAGCACTCCTTATGTGACTTGGGAGCTAGTGTGAATCTCATGCCATACTCTGTGGCTGAGAGATTGGGATTAACAGACTTCCAGCAGGCTAGGATCTCTCTAATCCTAGCTGATCGATCGAAGAGGATTTCAGAAGGAGTTCTTGAGGACATCCCCATCAGAGTTGGGAACTACTTGATTCCAATAGACTTCGTGGTGCTGAAATATGATATGGAACCGGATGATCCTCTGATACTAGGCACCTTAGCTACAGCTGGAGCAATGATTGATGTGAGGCATGGTCTGATTGATCTCCACTTGGGAGATAAGCCTATTATTTTCAAGATGGATAAGCTGCAAAGATCCACCATTGATGGTCAAGCTTTTAGTGTTGAGGTGGAACAAGAAGTTCATTTGGTGAATCTACTGTGTTTGATAGTGGAGAAAAGAAGATGGTGGTTCCTCAGGAATCTACTCTAACATCTTCAGATCCTGCAACTTCTCATAAGCAGAAAGCTCCAAATATCAAACATCCACCAAAGCAAAGGTATGCATCTTCTAAACTTAAACCTCCTAACTTCATTGATGTGAATGCAGGGAAACGATCTATCCCACCCAAGCTTCGCTCCCGCCCTGGATTTATTCCCTGTTTCCTTGGACAATCTCATGCTGATACTGCTTACAAACCTCCATGGATGAGGAGATTTTCGCAGAGGCACTCACAGCCTCTGTTGAAACCCCCAGGAGCCTGATCTCCTACCCATATTCAAGCTAATGACTAAAAACAAGCGCTGAGTGGGAGGCAACCCACTGTTGGGTCAGTTTTTCTTTTCTTTTTTGGTTTTTGGTTTTGGTTCTTTGATTTTTCTGGTTTTTGGTGTTTCAGAACGTGACGAACAGAATGCAGACAGAAGTGTCGATCGACACCCTTTAGTGTCGGTCGACACCAAACTCGAAAACACGGACCATAATCGAGGACGCACAATTCGGATCAGATATGTGTCGACCAAAGCCTTGTGTCTTTCGACACTGGCTGTGTGTCGGTCGACACCAACCGCGACTGCAGGTAAGGATTCTGATTTTCCGAATTTTCGATGGTTATACCTTATTCTCCCGAACCCAAGCTGAGATAACACTGGGGACAGTGTTGTTTAAGTGTGGGGGAGGTATTTTACTGACCACCGTTTGCTTTCTTTTCTTAGAGTCAGTCCTTTGTTTTCAAAATTGTTTTATTGAGTCAAAATTGGTATGAAACTATGATTTTTCGAGGAAATTTTCGCTGAAACAGGAACTAAGTGACCATTGGACAGACCTGCAGTAGCTCTATGACTGTTAGAAAACCACACACTGATCAACCTACCAAGGACACCCATATCTTCTCAGGTATTCAGAGGATCCACTACTAACTTCACCTCTAATCTTGACTTAATTTTCTCACCTAGGGGCTTGATATCTCTGGATCGGATTCCTCTCATGTCCCTGACACAGCTTGTAAACCTGTCTGAGTATGGTTCCCTTCTCCCCTCCTTTGAAAGTAAAAAGAAATAAACTGCGGATAAGCTAGTAGCTTCGAAGTGGTCATGGGAGTGGTAGAGACCCCTATTACCTCCTATGTATCCATGAAAACATGCCCAAAGTAACACCCCGAATAAAAAGGGAAGAGCACTAATAGAAAAAATAAAATGACACCCAGTGTAATGCCCCGTCTAAAGAAGTAATGTACGGACGAGGAAAGACTACGCAATGCGGGATTTAACCGAGACGCAAGACGGATCAGAAGATTGGCGATATCCGACAATGTCCGAAAAATGTCGGTAAGGCCGAAACGAAGGGAAATGGGTCGGACGAAGACCGACGAGAAGTCAAAGTTGTGCGATCAACATCAAATTGATGTCGTTAGCCAAAGAGGACATTCTAAGACGTTTGGTCGAGTCAGAATTCAAAACGGACGAGCGGATTAAGAGACGGTCGAAGGATAATGAAGACGGCCGAGGAACGACCGAAAATCCGAAAGTTCCAAAATGGTTGGACGTTATTATGAGGTGATAGAGGAGCTCAATCTAAGACTTTTGGTCGAAGCGGAATTTGAAAAGAGTGAACGGTTTAAGAGATATTCGCGTTGCGACTAAAACGGACGAAAACGGGTTAGAAGCACGACATGTCGCCGCGCATGGCTGGAAGGGTGGAAGCTCCTGGGCGTGGCTTGGTGGCGCCAACACACCTCCAGAGGTGTCCTCCTGCATGGTGAACGCAAGGTGTCGTCTCCGGGATGAAGCACGGTGGCGCCGAGATGTCGCGACGCATGATCGCCACCGGAACCGGACAATCGGAGGCCGCCATCTTAAACCGCCACCACCAGCTTGTTTTCTCTTATAAATAGGGCCTCTCCCCCTTCAGAAAACTCACATTCTCATACCAAAACCGAAACTTAGAGGGAGAAAGGAGAGAAATCGGTCTAGAGAGAGAAAGTCACCGGAAAGGAGAAACCGAGCCCTGATCGAGAGCGAGCCGAAGGACGAGCGTTCTGTTGGGATTATGTCCTGAAATCACATTGTACTCATTCTAGAGATAGTTGTATTGTCGAGATCGGACAATTCATGTGATACTAGGTAGTCATAATGTTTTGCTAGAAACCACTTATGACAAATGAGTTCTAACTCATTTCTAGTATCGTGTGAACCTACAGGGTCACACACCTAAGCAAGCTGGATACACTTAGTATGGGATTGATCATTGGCATATGATTCGATCAATGTGTATTGGATACACATCGAATTGAGTTTTGAAGAGGTGTGTCGATCGATGCAATCAATGTGTCGATCGATGCAATCAATGTGTCGATCGACGCAGGCTTTTCCATTAGGTGTGTCGATCGATGCAGTATGTGCATCGATCGTTGCACCATGGGCCTCGAGACTGAAGTTTCGAGTTAATGACTTAAACGAATCGGGCTTGGTCTGTAAGTCTTTTTGGGTCATCCCAGGTCGATATATAATGTCTTATATGATCGACCTGAGCCCTAGCCGTCAGTGTCGCTTCTCTGAGAGAAAGCAGAGACACAGAAACTCAGAAATCCACAGGAGATCCGATCACCGGTACTAGCATCCCGGCGGATTCCAGCTTGTGTGCGTGTGGACTACGATAGAGGCGCAGCGATTGAGGCGCTCTAGATCTCGATTACCTGCTAATCATTCCGCTGCCAATCTCCAGGTAATCACGAGGTCAGTTCTCAGATTCAATCACCTAGACCCTGGATCCTAGGGAATCCAACAGTGGTATCAGAGCCTTAGGGTTTTCATAGATTGAATCGGTAGCCTGGAATTCGATTAGAATGGTTTTAATTGAATTGATGCTAGCTAGGTTTCGTTTTGATAATTGGAATCTCGGATTTGTTAATATCGAAAACGAAGAACTGTGTTTTCGCACAGCATCGATCGATGCACTGGGTGTGTCGATCGATGCAGCGCGAAAACGGCAAAAACTGATTTAGGATTTTCGCACAGCATCGATCGGTGCACTGGGTGCATCGATCGATGCAGCGCGAAAATACAAGTGCGATTGTGTTTTCGCATAGCGTCGATCGACACAAGTTTGTGTCGATCGATGCATCGCGAATTCGCCTAATCAGAGAATGGTTTCGATCTAGAAATCGCATTGTGTCGGTCAATACACTGGGTGAATCGATCGACACAGGCCGTGCGACAGGATGAATCGGTTCAATTGGATTGAACCGGTTATCTCGTATGGTTAAATCAGTTTGATTGTATAATATGGTTCAATTGAATTGGACCGGTTATCGCAATCAGTTGAGACTGGTTTAAACGGTTTAAATTGGATGAATTGATTCAATTGGATTGAATTAGTTATCTCAATTGGAATAAACCGATTTGCATAATTAAGATCAGTTTGATCTGATAAGTCGATTCAATTAGATTGGACCGGTTATCAAAATTATCTTCGGTTTAGGTCTATGTCGACCGTCACACATGGGTTGTGTCGATCGACATGACCGGTTCAATGAACCAGGTTAATTGGATTAACCGGTTATTGCAGTCCGGTTTTGTTTGGTGGTGTCGATCGACAGACAGAGTCTACGTCGATCGACACAGTATTCGAAATTCTGGTTATTGAACCTTGAATCTGCAGAAACCAGACTAGACTTAAACGTTGATCAAAGATTAGCTTCAATGTGGTCAACTGTCAAGACTCGTTTCGTTGTGTGATGGTCTAGCCAAGAGCTTGGTGTCCACAATTACGTGAGCAAGGCAGGTAGTAATGTTGATGGATTTGCAGTGCATTAACATCAACAATTACATGACCTAAGAGATTGATATGCTAACCTTTCAGAGTTTAGTTTCCTCAACTAAATATCAAGTAGTATTGATGTATTGCCCAAATCTTGTCTACTGTCAAAACTTGTGTCGTTTGTTGGATATTCTTGGAGTCCTTGGTATCCACTGCAACGTGAGTGAGGCAGGTGGTTTTTGACAGACTTGCAGTGCAACTGTCAATGATCACAAGTCAGAAAAGATTGGTTTTACTTGACTGGGCTATCGGAAGTTCTGGACCCAGAGACATCAGAGTAGATAAGACATGGACTGTCTTATCTGCGACCAAGAATTGTACTGAGTACAATTAGCAATGGTTTGCTTACCTAGATTACTAAACTTTGGGTGATGACGAGTCGTCCACTCAGGTTTTAGAAATGTATGGATCTTGGATCATTATATTCATAGAGGAAACACTGTTTGAATATAATGCGAGTTTTCTTATTAGATAAGATTTCTCATCATATACATAACTAAATCTTTGTTCTTCTTGGATTTCAGCTTATGTCTATGACTACTTTCTCGTTGCGATCCGTCCTTGAGAAGGACAAGTTAAATGGATCCAACTTCCTGGATTGGTATCGGAATCTGAGATTCATTCTCAAGCAGGAGAGCAAGGACTATGTCCTTGAAAAGGCTCTTCCAGAAAGGCTTGGGACCAATCGCTCGCATGCAGTGTATAATGCTTGGAATAAGCATTATACTGATGTGGTAGATGTGCGTGGTCTGATGTTGGCTACCAT
This sequence comes from Orychophragmus violaceus, assembly GCA_030180135.1. Lineage (NCBI taxonomy): Eukaryota > Viridiplantae > Streptophyta > Magnoliopsida > Brassicales > Brassicaceae > Orychophragmus > Orychophragmus violaceus. Next base: position 36,381,988 of record CM058231.1, on the reverse strand, counting down.
GAACTCAGACTTGAAAAGTCAATACGAGAACATGGGGTCGCCAATAGAGATGATCACCAGCCTGAAACTGAAGTTTCAGGATCTGGCACGAGTTGAGAGATTCCAGATGGTGAAGTCTCTAACTGAGTGCAAGCTACCTGAGGATGCTCCAGTAAGTCCTCATGTCATTAAACTGATGGGTTACGTTGATAACCTGGGGAAACTGGAATTTCCTGTCAGCTTAGAGTTGGCTACTGACATCATTCTGCAGTCACTGCCGTCGAGTTATGAGAAGTTCATCAAGAACTATATCAAGGAAGGCTTGACGAAGACGTTGACTGAGCTGCATGGCATGCTCAAGACAGCAGAGCAAAACATCAAAAAGGGTAAAAAATTTGAGAAATCTTGCGTAGACAAGGGTAGAGGCAGGGCCGTCCAGATTTGGAATAAGGATAAGCCCGTGTCATCTTTTAAGCCCAAGTCAGGCCCATCTGGTGTTAGAAAGTGCTTCTACTGCAATGAGTCAGGGCATTGGAAGAGAGATTGCATTAAATTCTTGGAAGATTCACATGAGATGGAGAGGATGTATGGTACTTCTTCTTCAGGTATTGTGTTATTAATTCAAGTTCTACATAAGTATTGGATACTAGTTGTGGTACTGATATTTTTGAAATATGCAGGACCTAAGCGACAGTAGAACGTTGAAGAAAGGACAAGTGGAGCTGCATGTCTGGTATGAAGCAATGGTTGCTGCATGAGCCGTAGAGATTCTTCACTTGTAGGAGCCTTTCATACTTGGTTTTAGAAATTAAGTAATTGCTACTATGTATCTGCCTTGTGCAGAAATGTCTTTCATTTTCTTTTGAGAATTTGGATGTTTTTCATTTTGATAAAAGACAAGTTTTGTTCTTTAGATCTTAATGAAATATTCTATGGTAGCACCCCGTTTGGAATGGGTTTTATATCTTAAACTAGCGAAAGTTAAATATAACACAAATATTAAAGGTTTAAGTCTGATGACTCAAACTTGATTTCTCGTTGGCATAGTCGTTTGACCATACAGAGTGAAGCGGATTCAGAAATTCCATAGTTTTGGACTCAGACTCATCCGATTACAAATCATTTGAGATATGAATTCTATTCACTGGACCAAATGACCAAGGCCCTTTTAGCAGAGCTAAAAGAAACGAGCTAAAGGCTTATTGGGCCTTACACATACTGATGTATGCGGCCCAACGAGCATTAGTACCAAAGGAAATACTCTGTACTTCATTACCGTATTGATGGCATCAATAAAGTATGGCTGTGATCATTTGATGAGACACGAGCAGGAATCCCTAGAGGAGTTCCAAGATGAAGTGTAGAACCGATGTGACAGAAGTATTGAGATCCTTGATTGAATCGCGGAGGAAAATACTTAAGTCAAGAATCGGGTGATCATCTAACAGAATGGATCGGATCTTATTAGATATGCTCCGATTAAGGATGAGTCACAGGATTCTTCCATAACGATTTAAGAATACGTCCTGAAATGTCTGTCTTTGCGCAGAAAAGGTTTCTATCAGAATCAGTGAAAAACACCACATTGGATGTGGACTGGGTGATTTCCAAATTTGTTTTTCTGATTAATTGGGATTGCAAGGTTTGTGTAAGACAGTAGTCAACAAACAAACTTGAACCCAAATATGATAAGCTCTACCTCGCTGGTTGTCCTAGGGAAACCAAGGCTTAGTACTTTTGTCCAGAACTGTGTCTTTTGAGAAAGATCATACTTTCAAAAGAAACAGTGGGAGTAAAAGTACGCATCGAAGAAATTCGATAAACACAGGAGGCTGCTCAACCTGATGAGGAAGAGCAGCGGTGAGATCTACAAAGTGTTGTAGGATCTGCACCTGTGGAGCCTGAAATTCGCAGATCTGAAAGGATCCGTCACTAACTCGAGAGTGATTTCTCGTAACCAATTGTCGTGATCTATTGATCATTGAAAAGTGACGAACATGCGAAATTCAAAGAAGCGATGGTGAGCCCCAACTCCGAAAAAAATTGGCTGGGTATGCATGTTAGCTTTGCCGATCCATTTCTGGATTGAAGCAAACATCTTGGAGTTGGAATCAACATTCTGATAATGTAGTCAAAAGTTTTGACTTGATCAGAAAGAAAAGAAACCATGTGTTTACAAGAAGACTAGTGGGAGCGTAATGGCAATTCTCACACAGTATGTATTTAACATACTTGAATCTCACAAACGACGTTCCGACGCTAAAGTCTTGCCAAGATTTAGGTCGGAAGTCAAATTTAAACGATAGACATGGGAGTAGCCGCGTGAATTATTGGAATAAGGATCCATTGGAATGGATCAGAGTAACTAATTGGATCGTGTCAAAATCCTTATGTTGATAAGGTATTGGACAGATCTAATACGCTTGATTCCAAGAATGGCTTCATACCAAAGGTCTTATGGCAATAATCTGAGCAAGATGAAGTGTCTTGGACACTAGCTGAGCTAGTAACAATATTATTAAGAAGATGTGTTTCTGAACACTGTCTGAACTAATATTAATGAGTGTGAGTTCTAATGCTGCTGCAATAGAATCCATCATGAATGCCATATTTTTGCGCTCGTCTAGATGCAGCTTAAGCATAAAGCATGACGAGAGAATACCAATATATTCCGATAATAGTCACTGAACAGTTACCAGAAATATCTCAAGTGTTTGAGGAACACTAAGGATAGGTTCGTGGTGAACTAATAAAGTGACGAACCAGTTGAAAGTAGTTAGACGGACAAATACGATTCCCGGTTCCCACCTGGTTATGTCACTTTGTTTGAATAGCGGTGCTAACTGTTGGAAAGGCTCCAACCAGTGGACCGTAGAATAGTGCTTTTATCTGAATGGCGGTGTGGTTTGTTGAAATTGTTTCAAGCAATAACACCGCAGTCTCTCCCACAACCTAAGCACGGAATTTATTCTGAGTGCTGTAGGTATAAGATATCTGAAGAGATGATCTTGATTCTAGTGGGAGTTATTTTAGTTATGTTATAAACTTTGCATAGACAAGCTTTGGTAGTGCTTATGTAAGTTAAAACTGACATCAGCATTATTTGGTCATTGGATGATCAAATAATAGTCCCAAGTATTTTATGTTCATTTTATAGGTCATCAAGTTGAGGACTTGATCATGAAACCCTATAAGTAAAAGATGACATTAATTATGATTGTCCCTAGTCGAGATTGTCAAAGTGGGACACTGATAATCGCGAGAGACTAGCTTGTGAGGTGGTTGTTGACTAAGTTTCATGGAGTCAATGATATGAGTATCACAGTCAGTCACATAGATATATGTTGGTGAACATATGATTGGACATGACCCGCTTAATGAGAACGCCACAGGATAGTTATATCAGTGTCATGGGAGCTTCTCATTACGACTATAGAGTATAGTCCTTAGACCTGAGTTCATCATGTTTTCTAGCATATGAATTGGTGCGTTTTGACCTTGTCAAACGTCGTTCCGTAACTGGCGGCTATAACGGCATTGCTTATGCGTATCATGAAGTATGTGTAGAAACAGGGATGGAACAAGATGGGATTTGTCCCTCCTATATAACGGGAGATAAATATCTCAGGGCCCATCGAAGATTTGATACTGAGAAAATGCATGGCCGTGCTCAAACGAGGTGATTGTCAGTCGTTTGTCATATCAGTATAGATTAGAAGTTCGATGAACATGATATTGGCTATAATAAGGATGACACAGTTTCTTTCCTTATGCCATATCGAGATATAGCGACAAAGGGATTATGGGAATAGATGATTCCAGTACAAGTGGGAGATTGTTGGGATTATGTCCTGAAATCACATTGTACTCATTCTAGAGATAGTTGTATTGTCGAGATCGGACAATTCATGTGATACTAGGTAGTCATAATGTTTTGCTAGAAACCACTTATGACAAATGAGTTCTAACTCATTTCTAGTATCGTGTGAACCTACAGGGTCACACACCTAAGCAAGCTGGATACACTTAGTATGGGATTGATCATTGGCATATGATCCGATCAATGTGTATTGGATACACATCGAATTGAGTTTTGAAGAGGTGTGTCGATCGATGCAATCAATGTGTCGATCGACGCAGGCTTTTCCATTAGGTGTGTCGATCGATGCAGTATGTGCATCGATCGATGCACCATGGGCCTCGAGACTGAAGTTTCGAGTTAATGACTTAAACGAATCGGGCTTGGTCTGTAAGTCTTTTTGGGTCATCCCAGGTCGATATATAATGTCTTATATGATCGACCTGAGCCCTAGCCGTCAGTGTCGCTTCTCTGAGAGAAAGCAGAGACACAGAAACTCAGAAATCCACAGGAGATCCGATCACCGGTACTAGCATCCCGGCGGATTCCAGCTTGTGTGCGTGTGGACTACGATAGAGGCGCAGCGATTGAGGCGCTCTAGATCTCGATTACCTGCTAATCATTCCGCTGCCAATCTCCAGGTAATCACGAGGTCAGTTCTCAGATTCAATCACCTAGACCCTGGATCCTAGGGAATCCAACACGTTCTGGGAGTGCGGGAAGCGGATTAGGAGTCCTTGGAAAGTAGGAAGGGCGGGCCGGAAGTGAAGATTGAGCAGCTTTGAGAACCGAACCTCTGCCGAACCGAAAACCCGAGAGTGAGTCCCGGTAGATAGGACTAACGTGTTTTGTGCAGGTGAGTCCCGATAGCTAGGACTGACATGTTTGTGCAGGTATCGCCTTAAGGATTGAAATACCACGAGTATTTATCCTTAAGTGCATTGATTGTTTGATTGTTGCATGATTGTTGTGATAAGTACGAGATGGAACGTATCCTCTCGGAAATGATTGATTGTGATAAGTACGGGATCGGTTAGGGGATCGTCCCGGAAATGGTATGAGATAAGTACGAGGTGGAAGGTATCCACTCAGAAATGTTTGATGTGTATAAGTACGGGGTTGGTTGTGGACCATCCCGGAAAGTGTTGCATGGCATGGATTAGGTGGATGCTTCTGGCACTCCCGTTTGGTTACCTCATAGCTCGGAGTGGTACTTGGGTCGCTCCCTTGGCCGAGCAGCTCGGACAGACTCGGGTCGCTCCCTTGGCCGAGCATTAAGTGTGGTGCCGACCGTGAGGGGTCGGGAGGAGCCACCAGAGAGAGTGTTGCCGGCCGTGAGTGGTCGGGAGGAGCCACCTGTGACCAAGTGGGAAGTATCAGATGCATCTAGGAGGCCTCTACGTGTGTTAGGTGTCTTCATCTAGACATTGTTGGCATTCACGATAAGTGATCGTGTTATGCATTGTGTTTATTTATATGCTTCCGCATTGTGCTTGTTGCTTGTTATTGTATTATGCTTCGGCTATGGGGATGGGTTGGGATACTAACGCCTATTAGAGGGTTCTGGATTCACTGGGTAGCCCATATGGTTGCTCATTATACAACTTTTGTCTCGCAGGAAACCTTAGGTTGGGTAGCGGGCGGATTCGGACGTAGGTTGTGACCGGAATAGATTTGTAAAGTGGGTTGATCAACAAATCTAAGTACGTTTTGATATTATTATGTTTCCGCGTTTTAATAAGGTTGTCCGGACGGATTACTAATGTACGTACTATATTTTGCAAGGTACACGTATTTTGCGAGACATAAAACCTCTGATGCCTAATGATATACGACTTGGTCTAAGTCGACACAACTCTTGACACGGGTACGGGTTTGCAAGCCTTAGGCCTTAGTCGAGAGGGTCGAGTATCGACCGTGGATCGGCCAGACAATGGGCAGTACCGGGACATTGGCGATATTCGACATCTTGTGGCACCACCGATTCGGCTATTGTCCGTAGTCCGCGTCGGGGGTGTTACTGAAGGATTATTTGTGTTCATGGTGTAATTGTCAGGTTACAACCTAGCACATAATCATCTAGGATCTAGGTGATTTGCAGTTGAATCATAAAACAGATCAGGATCATTACCTTATGATTGCAGCGGATTAATCAATGGAATATCGAGATCTGCAAGAGCTGATGATTACCGGCTCCTCCTCAGGTATCCACACGCTTACAAGCTATTGGATCAGGCTGCTAGACCAAGTTGGAATCAACAGAGAGAGAGAAGAAAAGAGAGGCAAAAATCGCAGACAACTGAAGCCTTAGGGCTTCCTGCGCCTCCTCCTTCCTTTATATGGGCCCAAGTAATTAAACTAATGGCTCATTAGGCTTTTGGGCCCAAGGCCCTAATCAGACAAAAGACTGTCTTTTGTCTGGCCCAATTCTCTGTACAAATACAGTAAATGCCTTGCATCTTACTGTATTAATTCCATTTTAACTTTCCCGTTAGCTATGGTGTGTGACCCTTAGGGATCATACAATACTGGTAATAAGTCCTAAACTTATAGATCATGAGCGGGCTCTAGCAAGTCATCATGATCACCCAGTATTTATGACTTATGTCTGATCTCGACACTTATCATACTTTCTAGAGATAGTACGGTAGATTTCAGGACATTCCCAACAATCTCCCACTTGTACTGGAATCCTACATTCCCTAATCCTTTTGTCTCAATATCTCGATCTGGCATAAGGCAAGATGCGTGTCATCCTTATATAGCCAGACCATGTTTATCGGAACAGATTTGATACTGACAATGCAAACGACTTGGGCAAGTCTGTTTGGGAGTGGCCACTCTCTTACCAGCTATCAAGTCTCCGATTGGCCTAGAGATATTACCTCCGTTAAACGGCAGGGACAAATCCCATCTTGTTCCATCACTATGAACTACACACTTCATAATACACCCAACCAAGGTCCTTATAGCTCCCAGTTACGAAACAGCGTTAGACAATGATCAAAGCGCATCACTCCATGTGCAGCCACATGCATGCGAACTCAGGTCTAAGGACTATACTCTATAGTCGTATATGAGAACCTCTTATGACACAGATATTAATATCTTGTAGAGTTCTCATCAGCGGGCCATGTCCGGTCATATGCTCCCCTACATATACCTATGTGTCGACTTTGATGCCGCGCATCTATGACCCCTCGAAACTTGGTCATAAGTCTCAACACAATCTAGTCTCAAGTGGTTGTTGGTGTTCCAATTTCAACAACCTTCGACTATGGACACTATGATTTATGTCATTTCGTTAAATATGGGGTTTCAGGATCAAGTCTATTCATGTACTTCGATGGCCCATATATAATGATATGAATCATTTTGGAACGATTATTTATATCACAGTTAAAATAATCCAGAAATCATAGATTTCATAAACATAAAATATTATGTTTACATGAACCTTTCAAAACAACTAAATAAAGCCCTTTACAAACTCCCACTGAAATTAAGACTACATCTTAATTTCACTTATCCTACAGCTACAGTCCGCGACTCATGCTTAGGCCTAAGGAGTGGCTTCGTTAATAGATTAGCAACGTTCTCATTCGTTGAAACTTGCTGATCTACTTAACACCTCTGTCATTTATCTCACGGAATAGGTTATACCTACCCTCAAGGTGTTTGGACCTCTGATGTGCAGCTAGTCTCATCTATGCTGGGAATCACATCAAGTTCAGTGATGAACTCTTCTTTCCAAACAACCTCTTTCGCCGCTACCCAAGCTGCGAAATGTTCAGCTTAAGTCATGGAGTCAGCAACAGTGCCTTGCACCGCCAGACAGACACAAGATATAACCGGACTGTGACCGGAAATCATCTTTGTCTGTTGGAAACTTGCCTTTCAGGCTCTACCGACTTGTAGCACCTCACTTTCTCCGTAAATCAAGAACTTATCCTAAGTATTTTCCAAATACTTGAGGATATTCATTACGTCTATCCAGTGATTCTTTGCTGGATTTGACTGGTCTTTACTTGTCTTGCTTAACATTAAAGCAACATCAAAACAAGTACGTGTCATGGCATACATGATAGATCCAATTGCCGACGCATATGGAATCTCATCCATGCATTCAAGCTCAGCAGATATCGTAGGATACTGTTTCTTGCTTAACGTAATGCCATGTGACATTGGCATAAAACCCTTCTTGGAATGCTGAAAACGTGTAGGACTTTGTCAATATAAGAATCCTGACTTTATCATATCAGCTATTTTGGATCTCTATCTTTAGATCCAAAATCCAAGAACATACGTGGCTTTACCCATGTCAATCATAAAAACAACTCCCAAGCCAGTCCTTTACCGACTCCAGCATTGGAACGTTATTTCCGAGAATCAGTATGTCATCGACATACACTATGAGAAATGCAACATCGCTCCCACTTATCTATTAGTAAACGCACAGTTCCGCTTCGTTCCTGTTCAAGTCAAAACCTTGACTAATTCAACAGAACGAAGATTCCAACTCCGATATGCTTGCTTCTATCCATGAATGGATCGATGAAGCTAACTTATATACAGTATAATTTTTTTTCGGAGTCCGGGCTCACTTTCGCTTCTGTGAATTTCGCAGGTTCGTCACTTTCAATGATCATCAGATCATGGCAATTAATCACGAGAAATCACTCTCGGATTAGTGACGGATTCATTCAGATCTGCGAACTTCAGTCTCTACAGGTGTAGATTCTACAGAAATCTGTAAATCCATCCGCTACTCTCCCTCAACAGGTTGAGCAGCCTCCTGTATTTCTCGAATTTCTTCGAGTTATACTTTTACTCCCACTGTTCTTCTTGGAAAGCAACTTTCCTTTTAGAAAACAGAATTCCGAACAACCTAACTTCGTTTTCGGAATGGACGTAAAAAGTAACAAGCCTTGGTTTCCCTAGGACAACCAGCGAAGTAGCTCAACTACAAATACTCAGTAAAGACGAATTTGGATCATTTCCAGTCCACATTTATGTGGTGTCTTTCAACTGATATTGGTGGAACTATTTCAGCGTAAACTTAGATATTTCTAGAGCGTTATTCTTAAAGAATATCATGGAAGATTCGTGTGACTCATCTTTAATCATTTCTAATAAGATCTGATTCTTTCTCACAGAAACACCTCAAGGTTTTCAGGAGAAATGAGCTGTGAAACGACTTCACACTCATTCAGATGATCACACCATCAATGACTTAAGTATTCTCACTCGTGATCTAATCCAGAGTCTCAATACTTCTGTCACTCAGATTCTATACCTCATTCTGGAACTCTTTCGACCATTTCAAAGAATTCCGACTCGTGTCTCATCAAATGAACACAGTCATACTCACTGAAGTAATCAGTAAAGATAATGAAGTATAGGAAATTTTCTCTTGGCATTACTGCTCATCGGGCCACATACATGAGTATGTTCAAGGTCCAATAAGCCTTTGGGCCTTTCTCTAGCTCGGCTAAGATGGGCCCTTTGTCTTTTGGTCCAGTAAGCAGAATTCAAGTCTCATAAGATATCCAATCAAATGAGCCCAAAAGTCCATAACTATGGGATTTCTGAATCCGACTCACTTTATGTGACCAAAACATTTACGCCAAGAAAAATCAGGTTTAATTCATCAGATTCAAACCAATTCGGTATTTATGTTACTTTTAGGCACTCTTTGGTTTAAGATATAAAACCCATTCCTTGAATAGGGTGCTACAATCAATATTTCATTGAGATCAAAAGAACAAAACTTGTCTTTTATCAAAATGAAAAACATTCAAATTCTAACAAGAAAATGAAAGACAACTCTGCTTAAAGCAGATACATTGTAGCAATTACTTAATACAAAACCAAGCCTCAAAGGCATCTACAAGTGAAAACCCTACTGCTGAGGCATCATCCATAGCTCCTTCCAGACATGCAGTTCCACTTGTCCTTCCTTCAACGTTCTACTGTTGCTTAGGCTCTGCATATTATAACAAATATCAGTGCCACAACTAGTATCCAATACCTATAAGGTAGAACTTGAAGTAACAACATGAATACCTGAGGAAGTAGTCTCATACATCAACTTCAACTCCTCATAATCTTCCATGAATTTAATGCAATCTCTCTTCCAATGCCCAGTCTCTTTACAGTAGCAGCACTTACCAACGTAAGAGGTATCTGACTCGGGCTCAGAAGACACACGCTTGCCATGATTCAAAATCTGGACAACTTTGTCTTCACCCTTGTCAGCATTAGGTTTAGTAAACCTACCCTTCTCCTTTATGAGATTATACAGGGTACTCTTCACGTTTGGCTCAACTGTCTTGAGCATATCATGCAGTTCAGTCAGCGTCTTCGTTAAGCCTTTCTTGATATAGTTCCTTTTGAACTTATCATAGCTTGACGGCAGTGACTGCAGAATGATCTCAGTTGCCAATTCTTGGCTAACTGGATAATCCAGTTTCCTCAGGTTATCATTGTAACCCATCATTTTACTGACATGAGGACTCACTGGATGATCATTTGGTAGCTTACAGCTAGTGAGAGACTTAACCAACTGGTATCTCTCCACTCTTACCTGCTCCTGAAATTTCAATTTCAGGCTGCTGATCATCTCTATTGGCGACTCCATGTTCTCATATTGCTTCAGCAAATCTGAGTCCATGGTAGCCAATATCAGACCACGCACATCTACCGCATCATTATAATGCTTATCCCAAGCATTATATACTGCATGAGAGGCATTGGACCCGATCCTCTCGGGGAGAGCTCTCTCAAGGACATAGTCCTTTCTCTCCTGCCTGAGGACTAGCCTCAGGTTCCGCAACCAAGTCAAGAAATTTGATCCGTTCAGTTTGTCCATTTCAAGGACAGACCGGATCGAGAAAGTGTTTTGATTGTTTGTGCTAGTCATAACTGAAATTTAGAGATAAATAGAGTTTTAGTTATTTAGTTCATAAAAGAGTAATCTTAACAACTTATAAGAAAACTCGCATTGCATTCAAAATTTCTTTGTTTAACCTCATAAGAATGCAATGATTCCGAGACCCATGTTCAGCTAAATCCAAAGTGGGCCACTGGCCGTCACCCAGAAGTAGCTTCACTTGGTAAGCATACACACAGCTAGTTATATCCAATAACTCTCGGTTGTGAATTGGGCCCAAGGCCCAATACACCAGATGTCTCAAGGCCCGGGACTCCCGATGGCCCAGTCAAGGAAACCAATCTCTTACAGCCAAATAATCACTAAAGTCTGGGACTCCCAATGAAATTAGTGACTATATACTACTTTACTTACGCAAAAACAGACACCTCACACTGTAAGCCATATCTGTAATTGAATAAGCGTTAAGTAGCTGACAAGATTGGGCAAGACATCCAAGCTTGATATTGGTTTTGAGGATTTTAGGTTTCAATAGATTTCCTCCCAAAAATAGAAGATTACTATTTTGGGAAACTTTCCATTTCAGGTAACGTACTAAATGTGGAAACTTTCTATTTTAGGAAACCTACTTAATTTAGAAACTTTCTAAATTCAGAAACTTACTATATTTAGAAATTTCTTAACATGCCAAAATTAAAAACTTCTAATCAAAGAAACTTTCTAATTTAATGTTTTATTAAAGTTTTCGGTTGGATCACAAATTATAGGCCCAATTCTTGGCCCAAGACCACAGAATTCCAATTGGCCCAATAATTTGACATAACCGAGTCGGTTCATTAATTCTGGTCCAAGACCAAATTAACTACTTAATCCAACTGGTTATTTACTAAACCAGACCAGCTCTAAATTATTTGGTCCAACCAAATCAAACTTAGACCAGCCTTCGATTTAGGTTAAAATTCAATTTTGAATTTAAATCCGGTTTAACCAGAAATTAAATAATACCAATTGTATTAAATAATTTCCAGCAAACCGCGATTTGGGTTAACGGCTTAAACCATACATTAATTAAATAATTAATTGATTCATACATTAACAATTAAACAATCGTTTCTTAATTTACGATCAAGACATCAACAAAATCGTAACAAACACGATTTTTAATTCAACTTTTTCAAACTGCTTGTGATTGATAATTAATTAAACCATCACACTTTCTAATTCAAACAATCGCATGATCTTCACATAAAGACAATATGTGATTTATTCCAAGCAATCACACGCTTAAAAAGGTCAACATGCGATTCTCCATGATCGTAATTAACTCAAAGACAAACAGAATTTTGTCCTTTACCAAATCGTTTGAACCTCACTTATAGACAAACAAAACAAATCGATTCTCTTATTTTCAAACAAAACCAACATAGCGAATTGAAAGCGATCGATCATTATTTCATAAAAAGTCAACAATTCACAATTAACACATTCGATTGTCACCAAGCAATCACACGATCATGACAATCGTATTATGCTATTTCCTTTCTAGGGTTTATTTTGCTTTATTAATCAATTTTAACATCAAAGTTGATTCAATAAACTACAAAATTCCTAGATTGATCCAATAAACAAAAACCTAACGACCTAGGCTCTGATACCACTGATGGATTATGTGTGTTCATGGTGTAATTGTCAGGTTACAACCTAGCACATAATCATCTAGGATCTAGGTGATTTGCAGTTGAATCATAAAACAGATCAGGATCATTACCTTATGATTGCAGCGGATTAATCAATGGAATATCGAGATCTGCAAGAGCTGATGATTACCGGCTCCTCCTCAGGTATCCACACGCTTACAAGCTATTGGATCAGGCTGCTAGACCAAGTTGGAATCAACAGAGAGAGAGAAGAAAAGAGAGGCAAAAATCGCAGACAACTGAAGCCTTAGGGCTTCCTGCGCCTCCTCCTTCCTTTATATGGGCCCAAGTAATTAAACTAATGGCTCATTAGGCTTTTGGGCCCAAGGCCCAAATCAGACAAAAGACTGTCTTTTGTCTGGCCCAATTCTCTGTACAAATACAGTAAATGCCTTGCATCTTACTGTATTAATTCCATTTTAACTTTCCCGTTAGCTATGGTGTGTGACCCTTAGGGATCATACAATACTGGTAATAAGTCCTAAACTTATAGATCATGAGCGGGCTCTAGCAAGTCATCATGATCACCCAGTATTTATGACTTATGTCTGATCTCGACACTTATCATACTTTCTAGAGATAGTACGGTAGATTTCAGGACATTCCCAACAGTTACAAATGGTGGTATCAGAGCATGGTTCATGATCATGCTCACGGGACAGAGTTTTCAAAACATTTTATCGAGTCATTTGAGTCGCAACCAACTTTTTAAGAATCCGGGTGTCCGAATGCCGATAGAATGATAGGTTGGGGATTTAGACTCACCTTGTTATCGAGATTTGTAGGATGCCGAGAAGACTTGGGCGTGCGATTCTCATTTTCAGTAACTCCGGTGAAACGCCCATCGTCGGCTCAAGGATCAAGTGACGATCCAATGTGAAGGACGGACGAAGAGTAAGATTAGGATTGTAGTATAGTATAGTAAATTTGGAGTTATATTTTTGTTGCAGGGACCGCATCATATCCATGAAAGCGAGGTACGTATGGGTTCTGACTTAACTCTTATTCATTGTGTGATTTTTGGTTTGTGTTGGTGAGAGATCCTTAGGTTACCGGGAAGAGGTGATTTCCCCAGAACCTTAGGATGAAACCATAGTGAGACTTTTAGGACACCGATCCTAAAAATCCCAGCACCAAGAGCCATTGCCGAGCATACCGTTTATAGTGAAAACCCTGGTGGATGGTTAAGGCGAACGATTGAGACCATGTGTTAATCATGGCGGGATCAACAATGGCGAGTTGGTGGGTTGACTACGGCATGGTATTAGAGTCTCGGCGGAAGGTTTAGCATGAGGGTATTGCGGGATCGGCAAAGGCGAGATGGAAGATCTACTACGGGAAGGTAGTTGCATCTTGACGAGAGATCTAGCGTCAAGCTGTTGCGGGATCATCAACATCACGATCTCATCCTGAGATTGGTGAGTGTTTAAGATCAGTGAGTGTTGGATCAGCTACGGGAAGCTGCAAGAAGTTGAATGAATTTGGAAGTAAGACGTCAAGTGACGGGACAAGGAATGATCAAGAATTTGGAAGAAGAAGGCGTTCATACGAGAATGAACAAAACTTACCGAAGAGACGGAAATGGAAAGGTTACGTGAAGTAACCGGCCACTAGAAAAAGTTGGCCAAGAGAGTTACGAGTAGGACCAAATCTGAATCTGATTGACGAGGAGGAAAGAAGATCCAGGAAGGAGTGATCACGACTTACAACATTGAGGCCGGTCAAGACCGCCGAGGAAAAAGAATAGACAAACCCCGAGGAAGAGCGGAGATGGACTAAGTACCGAGAAGGAGATTGACCAAGAACCCGGAGAACCATAGAGGAAGTAGCGAGAAGAAGGCGAGATACCAAACAATACGGCGCAAGAACGAGCACATCGAGTGCTACCACAAGACTCAAGACGGAGCCTAACTTTGGAAGGAGATGCAAGAGAAACCGCAAGTCTCCAAACAACGGAGAGTACTAGACGTGAAGAGACGGAGGAAGCCGAGGACGATTCTACTATTGGAATTCGAGGACGAATTCTAATAAGGAGGGGAGAATGTAATGCCCCGTCTAAAGAAGTAATGTACGGACGAGGAAAGACTACGCAATGCGGGATTTAACCGAGACGCAAGACGGATCAGAAGATTGGCGATATCCGACAATGTCCGAAAAATGTCGGTAAGGCCGAAACGAAGGAAAATGGGTCGGACAAAGACCGACGAGAAGTCAAAGTTGTGCGATCAACATCAAATTGATGTCGTTAGCCAAAGAGGACATTCTAAGACGTTTGGTCGAGTCAGAATTCAAAACGGACGAGCAGATTAAGAGACGGTCGAAGGATAATGAAGACGGCCGAGGAACGACCGAAAATCCGAAAGTTCCAAAATGGTTGGACGTTATTATGAGGTGATAGAGGATCTCAAACTAAGACTTTTGGTCGAAGCGGAATTTGAAAAGAGTGAACGGTTTAAGAGATATTCGCGTTGCGACTAAAACGGACGAAAACGGGTTAGAAACACGACATGTCGCCGCGCATGGCTGGAAGGGTGGAAGCTCCTGGGCGTGGCTTGGTGGCGCCAACACACCCCCAGAGGTGTCCTCCTGCATGGTGAACGCAAGGTGTCGTCGCCGGGATGAAGCACGGTGGCGCCGAAATGTCGCGACGCATGATCGCCACCGGAACCGGCCAATCGGAGGCCGCCATCTTAAACCGCCACCACCAGCTTGTTTTCTCCTATAAATAGGGCCTCTCCCCTTTCAGAAAACTCACATTCTCAGACAAAAACCGAAACTTAGAGAGAGAAAGGAGAGAAATCAGTCTAGAGAGAGAAAGTCGCCGGAAAGGAGAAACCGAGCCCCGATCGACAGCGAGCCGAAGGGCGAGCATTCCGGGAGTGCGGGAAGCGGATTAGGAGTCCTTGGAGAGTAGGAAAGGCGGGCCGGAAGTGAAGATTGAGCAGCTTTGAGAACCGAACCTCTGCCGAACCGAAAACCCGAGAGTGAGTCCCGGTAGATAGGACTAACGTGTTTTGTGCAGGTGAGTCCCGATAGCTAGGACTGACATGTTTGTGCAGGTATCGCCTTAAGGATTGAAATACCGCGAGTATTTATCCTTAAGTGCATTGATTGTTTGATTGTTGCATGATTGTTGTGATAAGTACGAGATGGAACGTATCCTCTCGGAAATGATTGATTGTGATAAGTACGGGATCGGTTAGGGGATCATCCCGGAAATGGAATGAGATAAGTACGAGGTGGAAGGTATCCACTCAGAAATGTTTGATGTGTATAAGTACGGGGTTGGTTGTGGACCATCCCGGAAAGTGTTGCATGGCATGGATTAGGAGGATGCTTCTGGCACTCCCGTTTGGTTACCTCATAGCTCGGAGTGGTACTTGGGTCGCTCCCTTGGCCGAGCAGCTCGGACAGACTCGGGTCGCTCCCTTGGCCGAGCATTAAGTGTGGTGCCGACCGTGAGGGGTCGGGAGGAGCCACCAGAGAGAGTGGTGCCGGCCGTGAGTGGTCGGGAGGAGCCACCTGTGACCAAGTGGGAAGTGTCGATTGCATCTAGGAGGCCTCTACGTGTGTTAGGTGTCTTCATCTAGACATTGTTGGCATTCACGATAAGTGATCGTGTTATGCATTGTGTTTATTTATATGCTTCCGCATTGTGCTTGTTGCTTGTTATTTTATTATGCTTCGGCTATGGGGATGGGTTGGGATACTAACGCCTATTAGAGGGTTCTGGACTCACTAGGTAACCCATATGGTTGCTCATTATACAACTTTTGTCTCGCAGGAAACCTTAGGTTGGGTAGCGGGCGGATTCGGACGTAGGTTGTGACCGGAATAGATTTGTAAAGTGGGTTGATCAACAAATCTAAGTACGTTTTGATATTATTACGTTTCCGCGTTTTAATAAGGTTGTCCGGACGGATTACTAATGTACGTACTATATTTTGCGAGGTACACGTATTTTGCGAGACATAAAACCTCTGATGCCTAATGATATACGACTTGGTCTAAGTCGACACAACTCTTGACACGGGTACGGGTTTGCAAGCCTTAGGCCTTAGTCGAGAGGGTCGAGTATCGACAGTGGATCGGCCAGACAATTGATATATCATGGTTTTTACTAGTTTTATGCCATGATATAGTTGTGTTTTTAGTGTCTTTTGTGTTCTTTTAGAGTCTTTTACAGGTATAATCAGGTTTGGAGCTGAATTGGAGATAATGGAGCATTTTGGAGATTTTTTGAGTGATTGGCCGAGAGATAGAGTTCACTGTCCGAAACAGAGAAAGGTGTCGATCGTTGCACTCCTGCAACGGTCGATGCACCAGCGAGATGGGCCAAAAACTCGGCGGTTTAGAAGAATCAAGATATTGCACTTTGATCCAGAAGTTCCTGATATTTACAAAGAAGCCCTTGGCCGAGATTATACCTATATAATCAAGTTTTAGTTGTTTTTATTAGATACACTTTCATAATTAAGAGCAGAGGATTTTTAGAGTTTTTGGGGCTGATCTGAACCTATTACTTCATCTGTATTTGGAGAAGATTTCGAACCCCTTTTTACTCTTATTCTTTTATGCAATTTATTCATCATATGATCATGTTTTCATTATCTATGTCTGAGTAGATTCCTTGTTAGGTTTAGGGTTTCTCACATAGGATTTCATGACTTGCTAGACTTGTTCAAATTCAGTTAAGGATTCAAACTATATCTGTTCTTCAATTTAATTGTGCTTAAAGCTAGTTCTAACCTGATCAATTAGAATCTAGATCTTAGGTTGCTAAATACGTCACGGAAGTGGGGTTTAGGAATCTGAACTAATTAAATTGGGCAATTAAACTTTGCGCAAACGGAAGTTTGGTTTATGATAATTGTGAACATATCAAACTTGGGATTAATGCTAGTTTAATCTGTTAGTTCTCGCAAATGAAAGTTTGGTTTGCTGCACTTAGACTTAGAGAATTATCGCAAAAGAATTTGGTTAATTCTATATCTGTGTTTTGAGTTCTAGAACTGTGCTTAATTAGATCCTTGCTGAATGAACTGTTTGCTTGTCTGATATGCTGAGAATACCCTAGGCTTGACGCTTTTAGTTTATTGCTTCCACAACCGTTAATCTCTGCTACTGATTTACTTTCTCGCACCGCTTTTTATTCAATTACATTGCTTTCTTTCTAGTATTAGTCTCTACTGTTCTGATCTATTGAGACCAAGTGTCCCTGTGGATTCGATAACCCTATATACTACTTTGACATTGCTGTTCACTTGCAGTTTAGAATAGGGTAAAACTTAGAACCTATCAAGTTTTTGGCGCCGTTGCCGGGGACTCTTAGAGTCTTCGATAGGACCGAACTTAGGGTTTTTACTAGAAATTTTTCTTTTTGTTTTTGCTTTTTCGTTTTGTTTTTATATTTTGCTAACTTTTTCTCTGTTTCTTTCTGTCGCAGGTACGACTTTCGCCTTGCGTCGATCGTTGCACCCCTTGCGTCGATCGTTGCACCCCTTGCGTCGATCGTCACTAGGCGATTCTGAGATTGAATCGATCGTTGCACTGATAGCATCGATCGTTGTTGGACGATTACAGACAGTTTATGCCAACGCAGAAAACTCGAAGTAATCCGAACTCGAGCTTGCTTAATCTCGGACTAGAGGAACTTGGACGTCTAGAAAGGACTATCAGAAGAGAAAAGAGAGAGAGAATGGTACGAGAACGTCTGATCTTGATACCAGATGCTGAAGGTACCCTGAGGGACCGAGATAACAACCCGTACAATGCTGCTGGGCATCGGGTTGATGCTGAAGGGAATGTCATCCCTGATCCTCCTGAGCAACAGCAACATGAGCTGAACCAAAACCAGGGTCAAGGACAGGCCCAAGGTAGAGAGATGGTGGTTCATGAGAGGACACTAGCTGACTACAACAGACCTGATGAGTTTCATGCAAACCGAGCAGCTCTAGTGCTTCCTGCTTTTGAGAGGAATGATTTTGAGGTAAAGACCATCTACTACCAGCTGATGAGACAGATTGCTTTTCATGGTCTTCAAGCAGAGCACCCTATGGATCACATTGACAAATTTGAGGACATAGTCACTGGCATGAAGTATGAAGGAGTATGCCCGGACTATCTGTTCCTTAAGCTATTTCCGCACAGTCTTGCTGGAGACGCTAGTGCATGGCTGAGACAACTGGCACCTGGTCAGTATACTACTTGGGCAGCCTTAAAGAGTGAGTTCCTGCGTCACTTTTATGATGATGCGCGCTCAGATCAGTCCAGACAGGACATACTCACTTTTTCCCAAGGATCTGTGGAGCCCTTGAAGACTGCCTGGATGAGATTTAAGTAGTATCAGCGTGACTGTCCACACCATGGATTCACAGAAGTACAACTGATTGGTATCTTCTTCAGAGGTATAGATCTCCCTTATCAGACTGCGCTGGATAATTCCAGTAATGCTAATTTCAACACCAGGACTCCTACACAAGCTAAGCAGTTGATTGAGAACCTGATTGGCAGCAACAGTTGCAAGACAATGGATGAAAGGAGGAAGAAATCTGGTGGAACTGTAGAGAATTCTGATATAGCCAATATAAGATCCAGATTGAACACAGTTTACAATCTCCTGACAAGTAAGAAAGCTGTCCACTTTTCCCAAGATGTAGAGGTGATTCAGACTGAGGAGGAAACTCAGGAAGAAGATGTGAATTTCATAGGAGGTTCTGGTTTCCAAGGTAATAGATTTAGTAATCAACAGGGGAACAGATTCTCCAATGGAGGACAGACTGGTGGTTTTCAGAAGACCTATGGACAAGGTACTCAGAGAACCTATGGATCTACATCCTATCAGACTCCTCCTGCACCTACAGCCCATGAGAGCAAAATGGAGGCTATGATGGAACAACTGATTGAGAGTCAGACCAAGATTTCTGTGGACTGCAACAAGAAGTTGGACACTGTCTATGAAGACCTCAATGGGAAATTTGAGTCTCTGAGCACTCACATGAAGCAGTTGGACACTCAGGTGAACCAGATGTCCAGCTCACTGAAGGGAAAAGGAGTGGCAGACACTCATGTTAAGGCCTGGTCTGTGTGCATTAATGATGGATCTCACCTAGGTGAAAGATTTGAGCTAAGTACAGCTGAGTTGGTGACAGAACAAGAATTTTCGGATATTTGTGAAAAACTCTCGGGTGAAATCTACTGCAGTGCGTCGATCGATGCAACATCTGTGCCGATCGATACACCAGTCGGGATGGCAACGATCGACACACCCTTAGTGTCGGTCGTTGCAGGGCGTGAACAGACAGAACTGTCGGATGATAATGGCGTAGATGCTGACTTGGAGCTTGATCGCCTATTCAATGGAGCCTCTGAGATTACTCAACAGGAGATCTACGAACAGATTTTTAGACAACACTCCTCAGTGTCTGAAGTGATTAGGCAAGAGATTGAAGAGCTGAAGAAATTAGAAGGGATTGGTGAAGAATTGGAAGAAATTCCAACTTCTGATGATCCACCTTATCATCCATGTGTGCAGAGGTACCTGAACAAGATGTTGCCCCTGGATGATGATCTGAAAGACTGGGTGATAATAGTTCCTCAGCATATTAGTGATGTTCTGCTAACTAAGGTCCCGAAGAAGCTGCCTGATCCTGGAGTTTTTCTGCTGGATTGCTCTATCTTTGAGGATAGCTTTAGACGTTCTCTGTGTGATTTAGGAGCTGCTGGAAGTTTAATGCCATACTCTGTGGCAGAGAAGCTGGGGATGCTGGATTTTACTCCTACTAGGACTTCTCTTGTCCTAGCTGATCAGTCCATACGAGTTCCTGAAGGACTCCTTATGGACATTCCGGTGAGAGTTGGAAACTACTTAGTTCCAACAGACTTCCTTGTGCTGAGATATGACTGTGATCCGGATGAAGCATTATTGTTTGGGAGACCCTTTTTGGCTACAGCAGGAGCATTGATTGATGTTAGGAACAGCTTGATAGACCTCCATCTAGGAGATGAACCACTGCACTACGAGATGGATAAGCTGCGAAAGCCACAGATAGATGGGCAGACATTCACCATAAGGGACGCAGATTTTGAGCAGCCGGATAATACCATGGTTATAGATCCTGGAGCACATTTCACTCCATCTTTTCTTGGACATGAGCATTCCGCAACAGCCTACTCACCACCTTGGATGAGGAGACTTGAACAGAGACAGAAAAGGTCTCTGTCAGGACCTCCTGGTACCTGAAAATTCCCACCCGTCCGGTCAAGCTATTGACCTTAAACAAGCGCTGGGTGGGAGGCAACCCACCATTAGGTACTGGTGTTTTTCTACTTAATTTTTGGTGTTTTTGTTAGGATTTTACGTTTGTTTTTGTTTCTGTTGCAGTTATGTTTGCAGGTCTCGGATAAATCGCAGTGCAACGATCGACGCACTTCTGTGTCGATCGTCACAACACGAAAGGAATCGCATTGCAGCGATCGTTGCGCTCTTGAGCAACGATCGACCATACACGAAAATCGCCAAGTAACGGTCGATGCACTTAGTGCAACGATCGATGCCTGAGCGACAGAGGTAACCCGACAGACATAATTTCATCTTTAACACTTTTTTCTTTCTTTTTACCGATCCTTCGCTGGACACTACTGGGGACAGTGTGTCTTAAGTGTGGGGGAGGTGCTACTGACTTTTGTTTTCTGTTTTCTTAAGAGTCAGTCCGTTATTCATCAAAAAAAAAAAAATATTTGTTTTATTGAGTCAAAATTGTTTAAGTAAGAAACTATGATTTTCTGAGAAGATTTACAAGACTTGCAGGAACTTAAGTAACCGTTGGGATGAAGTTGCAGGATCTATCTCTGACTATTAGAAAACCCCATCACAGATCAACCTACTGGGAACACCCACATCACTTCAGGTATCAGAGGATCCTTTTACTGACTTCAATTTAATACTGACTTAGATTTCTCACCTAAGGGCTTGGTATATTTTGTGTCGGATTCCCTTGTTAGTTCTAACACAGCCTGTCAACCTATCCTATTTAGTTCCCTTCTCCCCTTCTGTAAAGTAAAAAAAAAAAAAAGATAATAAACTGAGGATGAGTTAGTAACTCCGAAGTGGTCATGGGAAGGGTAGCAAACACTATTTTCTCTCATGTGATCCATGGAATGTGTCCAAAGTACACCCCATAACGGGAAGAACACTGATAAAAAAAATAAAATGATACCCAGTGGGGAAAAATCAGTTGTTAAAGAAGGGAAAGAGAAGAAAGGGACTAGAGAAAGATAGTATGGTGGTCTAGAGCTAATAAGGTAAGAATCCATGTGCCCTTTGATCGATACTCCTTAGGTGAGACCGCACTTAAATACTTGCAGAAGTCAGTAGGGAGAATTTGAATGCTTGAATGTGATTGTGGAGTTTACCTAGGACAGCTGCTAAGTGTGGGGGAAGTACATGTTGGTCTTGATATCCTGTAATTGATTCTTTCAGTGGTTTACTAAGGGGAATCTGAGTATTGTAGCTTCTAGGATGAAATGAGTTTCTGAAAAGTTTTCAAACCTCTTCACCATGTTTTAGTTCTCTGTTTTGCTTGAGGGCAAGCAAAGGCTAAGTGTGGGGGAGTTGATATATCATGGTTTTTACTAGTTTTATGCCATGATATAGTTGTGTTTTTAGTGTCTTTTGTGTTCTCTTAGAGTCTTTTACAGGTATAATCAGGTTTGGAGCTGAATTGGAGATAATGGAGCATTTTGGAGATTTTTGGAGTGATTGGCCGAGAGATAGAGTTCACTGTCCGAAACAGAGAAAGGTGTCGATCGTTGCACTCCTGCAACGGTCGATGCACCAGCGAGATGGGCCAAAAACTCGGCGGTTTAGAAGAATCAAGATATTGCACTTTGATCCAGAAGTTCCTGATATTTACAAAGAAGCCCTTGGCCGAGATTATACCTATATAATCAAGTTTTAGTTGTTTTTATTAGATACACTTTCATAATTAAGAGCAGAGGATTTTTAGAGCTTTTGGGGCTGATCTGAACCTATTACTTCATCTGTATTTGGAGAAGATTTCGAACCCCTTTTTACTCTTATTCGTTTATGCAATTTATTCATCATATGATCATGTTTTCATTATCTATGTCTGAGTAGATTCCTTGTTAGGTTTAGGGTTTCTCACATAGGATTTCATGACTTGCTAGACTTGTTCAAATTCAGTTAAGGATTCAAACTATATCTGTTCTCCAATTTAATTGTGCTTAAAGCTAGTTCTAACCTGATCAATTAGAATCTAGATCTTAGGTTGCTAAATACGTCACGGAAGTGGGGTTTAGGAATCTGAACTAATTAAATTGGGCAATTAAACTTTGCGCAAACGGAAGTTTGGTTTAGGATAATTGTGAACATATCAAACTTGGGATTAATGCTAGTTTAATCTGTTATTTCTGTTGGGAATGTCCTGAAATCTACCGTACTATCTCTAGAAAGTATGATAAGTGTCGAGATCAGACATAAGTCATAAATACTGGGTGATCATGATGGCTTGCTAGAGTCCGCTCTTGATCTATAAGTTTAGGACTTATTACCAGTATTGTATGATCCCGAAGGTTCACACACCATAGCTAATGGGAAAGTTAAATGGAATTAATACGGTAAGATGCAATGGCATTTACTGTATTGGATCAGAGAATTGGGCCAGATAAAATGCAGGCTTTTGTCTGATTTGTGTCTTGGGCCCAAATGATAAATGAGCCATTAGTCATTAGACTTGGGCCCATTAGAGAGTTAATGAGGTATAAGAAATCGAAACCCTAAGTGGAAGAACTCACGATTTCGTGTGGTAGCCGCGAGCTTCATCTCTCTCTCTAACCTCTCTCTCTGATCATCCATCTCTTTGGTCTAGCAGCCATCCCTTGCTTGTAAGAGTGTGGATACTCAAGGAGGAATAGGTGATTCATCTGTTCTAGACTGATCTTGTCATTACCATCAATCCGCTGTGCAATCAATAGGTAATGTTACAGGTTTGGTTTTATGATTCGTTTTGCAAGAACCTAGATCTGTTAAGATTATGTGTTAGGTTGTAATACGAGAATTAAACCTTGAACAAACACCATAATCCTTCAGTGGTATCAGAGCCATGCATTAGGTTTCTTGTAAATCTGGATCATATGAATGTTTAATGGTTTAGAATTAATTTTGAATGAAAATTGATTATAGAAATCATTAAACCCTAATCGATTGTGATCATATTTGATAATCGCATGTATTGAGCCAATTATTAAACCCTAATCGCTTTATATGGTCTTGTAATGATCATGAGATGCGATCGTTATTGATTGGCTGATATAAACATGAGATGTGATCGCTTTAATTAAGTGGATCGATCATGTTGTTTGATCATGCTGTGTTGCCTTCGATCACGAGAGACCGCGTGATCGTTGAAGGGCATGCTGTGGTCGATGGCAAAGGACAGACCGAGAGACCGCGTGATCAGTTGGCCGAGATCGATCAAAGATCGTGAGGCTAGGTCAGATCATGCGTGTGGCCGTGCGATGATCGATCGTTAGCGATCGTGAGCAGCTGCTAGGTCAATTACGTTAATGGGCCATCGATTGCGTTAATGGGCCGAGTTGGATCTTGGATCCGATTGTTTGGCCCGTTAAAATTTTACGTCCCGCGAATAGTCAATCGGTTAAACCGAGCTTCGCGGTTCGTTGCCCAAAACCACACCGATTAAACCGGTCCATTTAATTGGCGGTTAATTGTGTGTTTAAAGCCTTAAACCGCAAGTTAAATCAAATTGGCTAAAACACTAGGTGTTTCTTCCCGGTTTTGGATTTAACTGGACCGATCCAATTTAATTGGTGGTTCAAGCGGTTAACCCAAATCGCGGTTTGCTGGAAATAATTTAATTTCTGGTTAAACCGGATTGAAATTCAAAAATTGAATTTTAACCTAAACCGAAGGCTGGTCTAAGTTTGATTTGGTTGGACCAAATAATTTAGAGCTGATCTGGTTTAGTAAATAACCGATGGTTTTGATAGTTAATTTGGTCTTGGACCAGAATTAATAAACCGGATCGGTTATGTCAAATTATTGGGCCAGCTGGAATTCTATGGTCTTGGGCCAAGAATTGGGCCTATAATTTGTGACCCAACCCAAAATATTTAATAAAATATTAAATTAGAAATTTCTATTTTTAGTAAGTTACTAAATTTAGAAAGTTTCTAAAATAAGAAAGTTTCCCAAAATAGTAATCTTCTATTTTTGGAAATAAAACTTTAAAATCCTCAAAAACAATATCAAGCTTGGATGTCTTTCCAATCTTGTCAGCTACTTAACGCTTATTCGATTACAGATATGGCTTACAGTGTGAGGTATCTGTTTTCGCGTAAGTAAAGTAGTATATAGTCACTAATTTCATTGGGAGTCCCAGACTTTAGTGATTATCTGGCTGTAAGAGATTGGTTTCCTTGACTGGGCCATCGGGAGCCCCGGGCCTTGAGACATCTGGTGAATTGGGCCTTGGGCCCAATCCACAACCGAGAGTTATATGGATATAACTAGCTGTGTGTATGCTTACCAAGTAAAGCTAATTCCGGGTGACGGCCAGTGGCCCACTTTGGTTTTGGTTGAACATGGGTCTCGGAATCATTGCATTCTAATGAGGTTAAACAAAGAAATTTTGAATGCAATGCGAGTTTTCTTATAAGTTTTTAAGATTACTCTTTTATGAACTAAATAACTAAAACTCTATTGTCTCATATTTTCAGCTATGTCAAGCACAACAACACAAAACACTTTCTCGATCCGGTCTGCCCTTGAGAAGGACAAACTGAACGGATCAAACTTCCTGAACTGGTCCAGGAACCTGAGACTTGTGCTCAGGCAGGAGAAGAAGGCTTATGTCCTTGAAAGAGCTCTCTCTCCTAGACCTGCGAATAATGCCGCACAAGCTGTGAAGAATGCTTGGGATACGCATTCTTCAGATGCTAATGACGTGATTTGCCTGATGTTGGCGACAATGGCTCCCGAACTGCAGATGCAGTGGGAAGGCCTGACTTGTCCCATGGAGCTGATGGCAAATCTGAAAGCGTTGTTTCAGCAGCAGGCTCGTACAGAGAGATTCCAAACTGTTAAGAATCTCTTGGACTGTAAAATGGCTAAGGATGCAGCAGTGAGTCCACATGTTCTGAAAATGATGGGTTACCTCGATCATTTGACTAGGCTCGACTGTCCTATAAGCCAAGAGCTTGCTTGTGATATCGTTATGCAGTCTCTTACTCCTGCATATGACCAGTTCATTTTGAACTATAATATGCATGGGTTGATAAAGACTTTTCCTGAGCTACATGGTATGCTCAAGACTGCAGAACCTAATCTGAAGAAAGCCAATGAGTCGTCTGTACTCATGGTGCAGAAGGGCAAGGGTTTTAAGAAATCCGCTGCAGACAAGGGAAAGGGCAAGGTAGTCAGCAATGAAAAAGGCCAAGCCCAAGCCCGTGTCCAAAGCTGGGCCTTCTGACATCTGTCACTTTTGTAAAGAGGCAGGGCATTACCGCAGGGACTGTAAGAAATACCAGGAAAGTCTGAAGAAGAAGAAGTCCTTGGAGACTAAATCTTCAGATATTTTTGTTATTGAAGTAAATACTACTACTTCTGATAATACCACTTGGGTATTAGATACTGGATGTGGGGCTCATATTTGTACTAATATGCAGGCGCTCAGCAACAGTAGAAGGTTGAAGCAAGGACAAGTAGAGTTGCGGGTTGGCAATGGAGCGAAGGTTCCAGCACTGGCCGTTGGCACTTACTTGTTGTCTTTACCTTCTGGATTGATTTTAGAACTTGAGAATTGTTATTTTGTACCTGCTATAAGCAGAAATATCATTTCAGTTTCATTGTTGGATTTGCAAGGATTTGATTTTTCTATTAAGAATAAATTGTGTTCCTTTAATCTCAATGATATGTTCTATGGCTGTGCCCCTCTTATAAATGGGCTGTACATGCTGGATCAATCTGCTCCAGTATATAACATAAATACAAAACGGTTCAAATCTAATGAAGAAAATGAAACGTTTCTCTGGCATTGTCGTTTGGGGCACATTAGTGAGAAACGCGTCAAGAGGCTCCATTCAAATGGACTTTTGGGCTCATTTGACTTTGAGTCTTGTGAGCAATGCGAATCTTGCCTAATGGGCAAAATGACACGGGCCCCTTTCAATAAACCCACAGAAAGGGCCAGTGAACTATTGGGCCTGATACATACTGACGTGTGTGGCCCAATGTCCACAAGTGCTAGAGGAAACTTTCAGTACTTCATTACATTCACTGATGATTTCAGTAGATATGGATATGTCTACTTGATGAAACATAAGTCGGAAACCTTTGAAAAGTTCAAAGAATTCCAGAATGAAGTACAGAACCAGCTTGGTAAAAGTATTAAGGCTCTTCGGTCGGACCGAGGAGGAGAATACTTGAGCCAGGAATTTCGTGATCATCTGAGTGAGTGTGGGATTATCTCCCAACTCACGCCTCCTGGAACACCTCAGTGGAATGGTGTGTCTGAGAGAAGGAATCGGACATTGTTAGATATGGTCCGATCCATGATGAGTCACACAGACCTTCCTATATCCCTTTGGGGATATGCTTTGCTCACCGCAACGTTCACACTGAACAGAGTGCCATCAAAGGCAGTAGCAAAGACACCATATGAGATATGGACTGGAAAAGCTCCAGCAATGTCTTTTCTCAGAATTTTGGGTTGTGAAGCCTATGTCAAAAGATTAATCTCAGACAAGCTTACACCAAAATCTGACAAATGCTACTTCATTGGTTATCCTAGGGATACCAAGGCTTATTACTTCTATCTGCGATCCGAGAACAAAATCTTTGTTGCTCGGGATTGTACTTCTCTTGAAAGGGAGTTTCTCTCTAGAAAAGATAGTGGGAGTAAGGTACAACTTGATGAAATTCAAGAAGGACAGGAACCTGTTCAACCTAATGAGGAAGAACAGCAGGATGAATTACATGAAGTTGTAATAGAACCTGAACCTGCAGTACCTGAAGTTCGAAGATCCGGAAGGATCCGTCACGAACCCGATAGATATCAGGGATTCCTCGTGACTAATTGCCATGATCTTTTGATCATTGACGGTGATGAACCCTCGAACTTTGCAGAAGCCATGATGGGCCCTGACTCCTTAAAGTGGCGTGAAGCCACTGAATCTGAGATGGACTCCATGTCTACTAACCGAGTGTTTTCACTGGTTGATTTACCTGCTGGTGCAAAAGCCATCGAGTGTAAATGGATCTTCAAGAAGAAGATTGACATGGATGGAAATGTCCAGATTTACAAGGCCAGGTTGGTGGCAAAAGGTTTCAAGCAAATTCATGGTATAGACTATGATGAAACCTATTCACCAGTGGCCATGATGAAATCAATTCGGATTCTCCTAGCAACTGCTGCTTATTATGATTATGAGATTTGGCAGATGGATGTGAAAACCGCCTTCCTGAATGGAATTTTGGAGGAGGATGTGTATATGACACAACCTGACGGTTACATTGATCCTAAGAATGCTGGGAAAGTATGCAAGCTTCACAAATCCATTTATGGATTGTAGCAAGCATCGAGGAGTTGGAATCTTCGTTTTGATGAAGCAATAAAGAACTTTGACTTCATCAGAAACCAAGAGGAACAATGTGTGTATAAGAAAACTAGTGGGAGCAAAGTGGCGTTTCTTATCCTATATGTCGATGACATATTGCTTCTTGGAAATGATATTCCAATGCTGAAGTCTGTGAAAGACTGGCTGGGAAGTTGTTTTTCCATGAAGGACATGGGTGAAGCCGCGTATGTTCTTGGAATCCGAATCTTTAGAGACAGATCTAAAAAGCTGATTGGACTTTGTCAAGATGCTTATATAGATAAAGTTCTGCATCGATTCGGAATGGATAAATCCAAGAAGGGGTTCACGCCAATGATACATGGTGCTACACTAAGCAAGGATCAGTGTCCTAAAACACCTGATGAGCTTAAGCGCATGAGTAGGATTCCTTATGCTTCGGCTATAGGATCTATCATGTATGCCATGATCTGTACTCGTCCTGATGTTGCTTATGCACTAAGCATGACGAGTAGGTACCAGTCTAATCCAGGTGAGAGTCACTGGATTGCCGTAAAGAATATCCTGAAGTATTTGAGGAATACTAAGGATAAGTTCTTGGTTTACGGAGGAAGTGAAGTGCTTGAAATCAGTGGATTCACGGATGCAAGTTTTCAGACAGATAAAGATGATTTCCGGTCACAGTCTGGCTACATCTTCTGTCTGAATGGCGGTGCAGTAAGTTGGAAGAGCTCCAAGCAGAGCACCGTGGCAGATTCCACAACTGAAGCTGAATACATCGCTGCTTTGGAAGCTGCGAAAGAAGGAGTTTGGATAAGGAACTTCTTGATTGAACTCGGTGTATTCCCAAATGCTACGGAGCCACTAGCACTGTATTGTGATAACAATGGTGCAATTGCTCAAGCTAAGGAACCGAGACATCATCAGAAATCCAAACACATTATGAGAAGGTATCACCTGATTCATGATATAGTGAATAGAGGCGAAGTGATGGTCAGCAGAGTTCCCACTGATGAGAACGTGGCTGACCCGTTGACAAAGCCACTCCCGAGACCTAAGCACGAGTTGCATACTGCTGCTGTAGGAATTAGAGATATTCAAATGTAATCTCTTTTTGAGTGGGAGTTGTGAGGGCTTTTGTTTTAGTTATTTTGATTAGTTCATGTAAACATTTTAAATGTTAATGAAATTTTATTTCTGGATTATTTTTAACTGTGATATAAAATAATCGTTCCAAAATGATTCATGTCATTATATATGGGCCATCGAAGTACATGAGTAGACTTGATCCTGAAACCCCATATTTAACGAAATGACATAAATCATAGTGTCCATAGTCGAAGGTTGTTGAAATTGGAACACCAACAACCTGTTGAGACTAGATTGTGTTGAGACTTATGACCAAGTTTCGAGGGGTCATAGATGCGCGGCATCAAAGTCGACACATAGGTATATGTAGGGGAACATATGACCGGACATGGCCCGTTGATGATAACTCTACAAGATATTAATATCTGTGTCATGAAAGGTTCTCATATATGACTATAGAGTATAGTCCTTAGACCTGAGTTCGCATGCATGTGGCTGCAGATGGAGTAATACGCTTTGATCATTGTCTAACGCTGTTTCGTAACTGGGAGCTATACAGACCTTGGTTGGGTGTATTATGAATTGTGTAGTTCATAGTGATGGAACAAGATGGGATTTGTCCCTGCCGTTTAACGGAGGTAATATCTCTAGGCCAATCGGAGATTTGATAGCTGGTAAGAGAATGGCCATTCCCAAACGGACTTGCCCAAGTCGTTTGCATTGTCAGTATCAAATCTGGTCCGATAAACATGGTCTGGCTATATAAGGATGACACGCATCTTGCCTTATGCCAGATCGAGATATTAAGACAAAAGGACTAGGGAATGTAGGATTCTAGTACAATCGGGAGATTGTTGGGAATGTCCTGTGTAGGATTCCAGTACAAGTGGGAGATTGTTGGGAATGTCCTGAAATCTACCGTACTATCTCTAGAAAGTATGATAAGTGTCGAGATCAGACATAAGTCATAAATACTGGGTGATCATGATGGCTTGCTAGAGTCCGCTCTTGATCTATAAGTTTAGGACTTATTACCAGTATTGTATGATCCCGAAGGGTCACACACCATAGCTAATGGGAAAGTTAAATGGAATTAATACGGTAAGATGCAATGGCATTTACTGTATTGGATCAGAGAATTGGGCAAGATAAAATGCAGGCTTTTGTCTGATTTGTGTCTTGGGCCCAAATGATAAATGAGCCATTAGTCATTAGACTTGGGCCCATTAGAGAGTTAATGAGGTATAAGAAATCGAAACCCTAAGTGGAAGAACTCACGATTTCGTGTGGTAGCCGCGAGCTTCATCTCTCTCTCTAACCTCTCTCTCTGATCATCCATCTCTTTGGTCTAGCAGCCATTGCTTGTAAGAGTGTGGATACTCAAGGAGGAATAGGTGATTCATCTGTTCTAGACTGATCTTGTCATTACCATCAATCCGCTGTGCAATCAATAGGTAATGTTACAGGTTTGGTTTTATGATTCGTTTTGCAAGAATCTAGATCTGTTAAGATTATGTGTTAGGTTGTAATACGAGAATTAAACCTTGAACAAACACCATAATCCCTCAATTTCTCGCAAACAAAAGTTTGGTTTGCTGCACTTAGACTTAGAGAATTATCGCAAAGGAATTTGGTTAATTCTATATCTGTGTTTTGAGTTCTAGAACTGTGCTTAATTAGATCCTTGCTGAATGAACTGTTTGCTTGTCTGATTTCCTGAGAATACCCTAGGCTTGACGCTTTTAGTTTATTGCTTCCACAACCGTTAATCTCTGCTACTGATTTACTTTCTCGCACCGCTTTTTATTCAATTACATTGCTTTCTTTCTAGTATTAGTCTCTACTGTTCTGATCTATTGAGACCAAGTGTCCCTGTGGATTCGATAACCCTATATACTACTTTGACATTGCTGTTCACTTGCAGTTTAGAATAGGGTAAAACTTAGAACCTATCAACAATGGGCAGTGCCGGGACATTGGCGATATTCGACATCTTGTGGCACCACCGATTCGGCTATTGTCCGTAGTCCGCGTCGGGGGTGTTACACCCAGTGGGGAAAAATCAGTTGCTAAGGGAGAAAGGGAGAAGAAAGGAACCAAAAACCGATAATTTGGTGGTCAGGTACTGACTGGGTTGAGTCCATGTGTCCTCTGATCGATACTCCCTTTGTGAAACCGCACTAAATTATATACAGAGGTTAGTGTGGTGAATTTGGATACTCTGTCTTGATTGTGGAGTTTACTTGGGACAGTTGCTAAGTGTGGGGGAGGTACATTGTGGTCTTGATCTCTGCAGAGATGTTTTCATGTGTGTTACTAAGTGAACGTGAATGCGATGTTCCTAAGACGAAATGAGTTTCTGAGTTTTCAAACCTCTTTTCTATACTTTGGTTCTCTGTTTGCTTGAGGGCAAGCAAGAGCTAAGTGTGGGGGAGTTGATATATCATGGTTTTTCTAGGTTTTCAACCATGATATAAGTGTATATATTGAGTCTTTAACCTTGTATTCTGGAGTCTATCGAGTCTTTTATAGGTTTCCATATGTTTGGAGTTAATTGGAGATTTTGGAGCATTCTGGGAGCACTTGTACGTGAAGAAGACTTTGGAGCCGATTTATGGTGTTGGTGTCGATCGACACTACACCGGTGTCGGTCGACACTGAGTTCGATGGCAGATTAAGCATAGCGTTTCAGACAAGTCTTGAAGATTTACACAGAAGCCCAGAAGTTTTTATTATTCCTAATTCAACCCCAAAACGTGTTTTAGTTATTAATTAGGTTTTACAGCCACTTGTTAGGCTAAGTTTTATTCTAAGTTTTATTCTATCAGAGATTAGGAGATTTTTGGGGCTGGTCTTGTACTCGAGAGAGAAGAGATTTCGAACCCCTGTTCTTATTCTTTTATTTATATGATTATTACTTTGATCATGTCTA
Organism: Orychophragmus violaceus; assembly: GCA_030180135.1. Classification (NCBI taxonomy): domain Eukaryota; kingdom Viridiplantae; phylum Streptophyta; class Magnoliopsida; order Brassicales; family Brassicaceae; genus Orychophragmus; species Orychophragmus violaceus. The sequence goes on along the minus strand of CM058231.1, from coordinate 36,349,925 downwards.
TTGTTATGATTGCACTGTCTGAGTGGTTTTCTTGTTAAATTTAGGGATTCTCATTAGGGATTTCATAGAATTATGATTGATCGATTAATTGGGATTCAAACCATCTAGTTTTTCATCTAGGTTATTCTTAACGCTTAATCTAAATTAGCTATAGATTGATTAGCGCAGCGAGAGTTGGTTAATTAATTAGAAAGAACCTAGCTGAGAAAATTACCTATTCGCAAAGAGATTTGGCTTACGGAATTTGTGAACGAAAGAACCTGAATTAATTGCATGTTTAGAACTCTAGAATTCGCAAAGAGATTTGGTTTTCTAGGTTGTTAGACATAGTTATCATTCGCAGCGAGAGTTGGTTTGTTATATGATTGTGATTTTAGTTCTAGAACATCGATATCTGAATCATGTTGATTGGTTGATCTGTGTTCCTGATTTCCTGAGAACTTCCCTAAGTCTAGCGCCTTCGTTAATTGATCACACAGCGTTTGCTTATTTGTTTTCTTTACTGCTTTCCATCTGTCTTGCTTAGCTTAATTCGATTGCATACAATCTATCGCGTGAAATTGAGTCTTTGTGGATTCGATACCCTTTGTACTACGATTGCATATCTGTGCACTTGCAATTAGAATAAAATTTTTGATTTGACCTATCACATTTCTTGCTGGATTTGTTGGTACCTCTTGCTAGAAAATTGCAATGTTGTTAATATTCTTTGATTATTTCATTAATTTGTTATGTTTATATATATATAATCTTTAGGTTTCTTAAACTAATACTAGAGGAATACAGCCTGAAAGAAAATCTGATGTCATAGTTTTATTAACTAATTCGTCTTTGGTTAATGAAATCTTTATTTTTTATTTTTAATTGTGGATCAAGTGATCGTCTATATGAACTTGTAGAAGTTGGTCCTTTAATTTGATACTTTGACTTTTAGATTTTTAAGCAACTAATGTATGTTTCTTTTCCAATCTCAATGCAAATTGTATTTGGTATGTTAGTGTATTCGATCAAGTAATAAAAAATATTTATAATTATATTAATAGTACATATCACATGTATACAATACTTTAAAAAGAATTTTGGTAAAGAATTATTAATTATATTAAAGATTTTGGAAATTGTTTAAGAAAATATTAGCTATGATATGCATTTAAAATTATCAAATATAACCAAAATATCTTATATTCCTATTACTAAATCAAAAGTATACTATATGATACGATTCATATCCGACTATTTTTGCGACCCGACTAAAGAGTTGCACATTAGTCACAAATTTGCGGCGTTTTTACGACTAGCGAGGGAGTCGCAAATTAATCACCCACCTAACGACTAATTTTGACTTTCTAACAACCTTTGTAAATAGTCGCACAGTAGTCGCCAAACTAGTGACTATTTTTTGGCTAATGTTTCCCGTTTCGACTATAGTTATTTTGTCGTAAATTGAAGACTAAATTAGCGATTATCATTTTTGTAATAAATTAGCGACTAATAAACGGCTATATATCTGCCGTTGCAAACCAGTCGCAATATTTTCTCTAATAATCGCAAAATGTTACACTACAAATATAGTCATAAAACGCTATTTTCTTGTAGTAAGCACAAACACACATGTTAGCCTCTTCTTAATTCTCCAGAAAGGCATGCCACCACAATTCGTATAATCTGCGTCTGCATTACTCAACGCCTCATAAAAGAATAAGAACACATCAAGATTAGGAGGATTTAAAATTTTAAAACCCAACAAGAAGATTCTATTAGTTGCTCTACTGTTCATAGTTACGCTTTTGTAAACAAATTTGGTTAGAGAATTACAAAAAAAAACAACATACTAAGTACTACTAACTATATAACTATAGAACTAAAGTAGCTTTTCCATTAGAATTGAAGCTTCAAAACATATTTGGTCAAGTCATATGAAGATGAGGGTACCAAGGACATGTAACTTAGCTGCCAGTCACATAAATCTCATTTCTCAATCCGGTTTTTCTTTTTACTTTTTTTGGGTTTCGAATAGAAAATTATTGTTTATAAATACAGAAAACCTGGCAGAAACCTATATCATTTTCATTTTGGAACGTTTGACTTGGTTTTTGGAAATAAAAATGTATAAAAGGTCTTCAAGATGAATAAGGACTGAATCATTTATGTTCATTTTGGGTTTGGTTCCAAGTCGTTTTTTTGTTCTTTGTCAAGGATCAACTTTTTCCGGTTTTAATTCGATTTGGATTGGTTCATTTAGATTGGACATTCCTAGATCTCGTTATAATGACATTTTACCTAACAATATATCTATATATGTAAGTATAACTTTTAACCCCATCGCCACATAAAAAATATTATAATTTACACTATTAAAATAGAAACATAAATATAGAACTAATATTGATTTTACATGAACTATATATTAGAGAATAGATTATTTTGTTAGAACATGTCTGAAGCACAGGCGAACCCTTAGTTCCCCGTCGGCCGTCCTCTTAGCTTGAATCCCACCAGTAACAACAAACCCTCCCCTCCACCTCCTCTCCCACCAGACCCCCGGACCCAAATCACCTTGACCCCACCTCTTTTCCTCCTCTTTCTTCTCCTTGCTCCTCTGTTTCTGCAAAGAAATTTTCCAAAACAGTCTCTCTTAAGCCTGCTATTTCGTCCCCAAAACCTTCTTCAATTTCTCCTCTCACCTACCCTACTGCAGTGGAAATCAAATCCCTGCTACAATATTTTACTACAATCTACCCATTATCAGATATTGAAAATATTAGGTCAAGCCCCACTGTTCAAAAGGGGATCTTGCCGCCAACAGTAAATGGATAAGCTACTAGCTCCTTTCTCCAATCTCCTCTACCAGGGACAGCGGGCCTGCTCCTACTTCCTCTCACTCCAACTACCTCGCCTTTACTCCCTGCAACCTTACCTAGCCAAGAAAATTCCCTAACTATTCCTTTAGCTGCTCCAAATCAAGCTATGGCCTCCTTTTCATCCCATCCTATAACCACCACTCAAATTGCTACGAAGCCTCCACCTAAACCTCATGTTATCCAGGAAACTCTTGTCGAGAAACTAAAGAAGGCAAATGACAAATCTCTGAAGCGTCTAGCTCCTCCTTCATCGTCCTTGTCAACTTCCCGCAGCCTGGAGATTCCTGATGAGGTATTCCAAAGAGGTACCGCACTCCACAAAGAATTCATTGTTGGATACTTATGTGGTAAAACTCCTCCTTATGGTCTAGTGCAAAGCATCTTATCTCACATGTGGGGTAAGGGACAAAAGGTTGAGATCCACCTATTTCCAATGGATAGGAAAATGATGGTTAGAATACCAAATGAGTTTATAAGGCAGAAGGTTTTGGAGAAGCGTATATGGCATATTGAAACTACGATGTTCCATGTTGTTCCTTGGGCGTCTGAGTCTACCAACGAGGTGACGTCAATGACAAACATTCCCTTATGGGCTCATCTAAAAGGAGTACCATTTGATCTTATGCATAATGAAGGACTAAGCCTAATCGCAGGAAAGATAGGAGAACCAAAAGAGATGGATGAATGGACAAATAAAATCACTCACATTGGGCTTGCTCACGTTAAGATTGAAGCTGACATGACCATGCCTCTGCCAACATCGATTGAACTACGTCGGAAAAGTGGGGCAGTGTTTAATGTATCGGTGGAGTACCCATGGCTCCCCTCAACTTGTTCTCATTGCAAGCAAATGGGCCACATAATCAAAAACTGCCCAGCCATCACTCAGACTTGGGTCGCTGTGGGGAAAGTTGCTTCAAACTCCTCAGAAGTTGCTTCTCCTACGAAATCAATTGCTAAAAAATCAGTGCCAGCTAAGTCATTGACTATACGAGAAAAGAAAGACAGTGCTCTCGATGGCGCAACAAGCAATGGTTCTAAAATTACCAAGCTAGACAAAGACCCCCAGACCTCGCCTCTACCCTCCCCTCACCCACCAAAACAAAACACTACTACCTTGCCTCTTGATTCTTCAGCCCCAGTTCCTTTATCTTCTCCCTCCCATCCTACAATCGATATCCCTGTCCCTTTTTCAAATAATTTCTCTATCCTCTCAGAACAAATCCCTTCTACTTCGCTTACCTCTAAAAATATTTTCTCTACACCCTCACCTGTCCATTCCTCCTCCCCTTTTACTCCTCCTCTATCTCACCATCCAAACCCCTGCTCTCTTTTCTCTGAACCTTTTATTTCTAACCTAACCCCTTTAACCCTTTCCTCAGAACCGAATCAACTTTTTGTAACCTCTCTTTTTGAAGGATCCCTCCTATCCCAAGGAGTGACCCTCTCCCCTTCCTTATGATAGCACAAAAATATTTTTTTGGAATGTGCGCGGTGTAAATGATTCGGATAAGCATAGCCCGCTTACTTTTTGGTTACAGGCTCATCAACCCATTTTTGGAGCCTTGTTAGAGACTCATGTAAATGAAATAAATTTGAACCAGATAATGAAGAGTACCTGCCCTGGTTGGAACCATTTAGCAAACCATCAATCGAATGAAGACGGCAGAATCGTCCTGATATGGCAGAATGCAGTATCTGTTACTCCCCTGCACCAATCTCGACAATCAATGACAGTGGATTTGCAGTTTCAAGGAGGGCATAAAACCACTTTCACAGCTATTTATGCTTCTAACTTAGAGGAAGGGAGAAATGATTTGTGGATTGAGCTACTAAACCTTAAGAGTTCTCTGGGATTGGACCATGGAAATTGGGTAATTGGAGGTGATTTCAACCAAATTGCCAGCCATGAAGAGCATTTGGATATCTCTGTCAATCATATCACCAGCATAATGAGAAATTTTAGAGACTGCCTCCTTGATCTTGGTGTGTCAGACCTTAGATACCAAGGAACATATCTCAGTTGGACCAACAAGCAGCCTTTGAACCCGATTGCCAAGAAATTTGATAGGCTGCTTGTAAAAATGCCAACTGGATATCCTCTTTCCCAAACAGTATTGCTTCCTTCTTACCCCCTGACTTCTCATACCATACCCCATGCCTTCTTGATCTTGTTGTACCCATTCCCCAAAGTGGTTCCAAACCTTTCAAGTTCTTAAACTACCTAACAACCCACCAAACTTCCCTTCAACTGTTGAGACCTCTTGGATTCAAGCTGGCTGTGAGGCGTCGACTTTGGCTTCCCTGTGCTTCAAACTGAAATCACTAAAAAATCCATTGAGAGAACTAAATAAAGGAAATTTTTCACAAATCCAAAGGAGAGTGAGAGTTACTAATGATTTGCTGAATTTGGTGCAGGTACAAGCGCTGACAAACCCATCCACTTACTTGTTTCAAAAAGAGAGAGAGCTAAATGAAAAGCTTGACTACCTGATGCACATTGAAGAGGAATATTTTAAACAGAAGTCTAGGATCAATTGGCTAAAAGTAGGAGACCAAAGCACCACCTTCTTTTACAGAGTTGTTCAGGCCAGGAACTCTTATAACTCAATCAGGTCGTTTCTCACTGTTGATGGTTTGGTGAACACGGACCCAGAGACAATGTGCAACCTCGCTGTGGATCACTTCAGATCTATTTTGGCCCCGGATCATCTCACTCAACTAGTCCTACACCCGCCTGGTTCACTGCCCTAACAAGATGGTCATGTCTTCCTGCCCCTCGCCTCAGGAAGCGGTCTCGGTCCTATTCAAGTTGAATCTGAACAAATCGCCAGGGCCGGATGGACTAACATCTGGTTTTTTCAAAGCAGCGTGGGCATTTATAGGCAATGAAACCACTGCAGGGATACTGCATTTCTTCCAGACCTTCTTTCTACCCGCAGCCATAAACTCAACAATCCTTACAATGGTCCCCAAGAAGCCTGGAGCCTCTTTTGTTACAGATTTTAGGCCAATCTCCTGCTGTACCACACTATACAAAACCGTTTCTAAACTGCTGGTGAGTCGTTTGAAGCCCATCCTGCCTGAGTTTATTGTTCCAAACCAAACAGCGTCCATCAAAGGCCGACTATTAATGGAAAACACGGTTCTAGCTTCTGAGATTATTGCTGGATACCATAAAAATAGAGGGCCCAAAAGACTCACCATCAAGGTCGACATTGCAAAGGCATTTGATAGCATAAGATGGGAGTTTTTATTCATTTGCCTCAGAAGTTTGGAAGTTCCAGAATGCTACTTACGCTGGTTGGAAGCTTGCGTATGCACACCCTCTTTCTCAGAGGGATTTAATGGCTCGATCCACGGATATTTTAAGGGTAGGAGAGGGCTTAGACAAGGGGATCTACTATCCCCCTATCTTTTTGTCTTAGCCATGAATTTTCTTTCGCTAATGCTCAACAAATCTGCGGAGGAGGGAAAGTTTCGTTATCATGAAAAATGTAAAGAATCAAAGCTCACTCATCTTTGCTTTGCTGACGATTTGCTCATTTTCTCAGAGGGATCAGCTGAATCTATGCTTGCAATATTAGCCACTCTAAGAGAATTTGAAGCTGTTTCAGGTGTTACCGAGTATAGAGGAAGTTAAATAAGGGTGAAGATTGTGTGAAAACGGGAAAAATGTCTTCTTACCTTCTGTTGCGAATGGTGTCGACCGACACAAAGCCTGAATCGATCGATTCAAGCTGAGTTCGACCCATGGTTTTGGCGTGTACCAGATAGATCGCCACAGTATTACTTTCATGTCGACCGACACGAAATCTGAAACGGTCGACACGCTGCGCATTTGTCAGTACCAACACCACACACTTGAACAGGATCCGTATTAGTTGTGTTTAGTCACACAATTTCCTCAATGTCAGCACTGTCAGATCACTCAGAAACAAGTCAAAAGCAACAAGATAGATATAAAAGAGTTTCACAAAGTTCAACCCAAAAGAAATAGGACAAACTGACTCAAACAAAAGCAAAGCAAACTCAAGAAAAATGAAAAGTGAAAAGAAAAACAAACTCAGGGAAATGCTAAGATCACGGAGGAACTAAGAATCAGAATCATCGTCGTGTCCCTCCGGTGTGGGTGATCTCTGTCGTCTGTGACCGTGCGAAGGACAGGTGCATGTGCAGCTGAAGGCTCTAGCAATACCACTCTAAAGTGATCGAACTGTGTATGTCAAGAACTTCATGTGTGGATCCGCATCGTAACCAGGAAGTGGTGGAGGTGCATCTAGTGGAAGAACCCAATGTGGATGTGGACCCCCAGTAGGGCCATGAGCAGGCTCGTCTGTAGCAGGAGTAGGAGCAGCCTGGGAAGAAGAAGCTCCTTTGCGGGAACGAGCAGCAGGTGGCTGCCTCACAAGCCTCGGATAAGGTCTGAAACGCAGGTCGTCCTGTGTATCTATCGATTACGGTGCATGTCGTATGTCAACCGTGCGCTCCTCCACTCCATCTCTGTAGCACCAAATAAAACCTGGCTTCAGCCAGGTAGCACTCAACAAGTACTCCTCATAAATCTCAGCGAAAGACTGCTCGCAGCTATAATCATGTAATGGTATCCTGAAATGCTGGAAAATCGGTGTCAAAAGACTCCCCACTGACTCTGTCATACCTTTCCCAGAACCTCTGAATGGCTTCGCCTGTAGCGAGACTAAATGCTCTGCAAATACCGCACCCAGGTTGGTCCTCTCATAATTACCCTCGTGCTCATACTCATGGGAACACAGATGTCCCACTGCTGGATGGAGTAGTACCAGCTCTTGCATCCTCATCTTGTTCGGCTCCATCTTGCATGTGAGAGTGGTAGCCAGGACGCGTACGACATAGCGCAGGACCGGATGTCGTAAATCGTTCATCTTCGTATCACTGGCGAAATAGGGTGTAGAACCGAAGTTACCCCAAAACTTCTCAAGGTCAGGAAAGCTCTCTGGAAGCGTAGCTCGTGTGTAGCCTTTCTTGAAACCATAAATAGCACAGAGGTCTCGCATTGGCAGTCTGTATCTCCATGAAACAAAAATGACCTTCCTGTGCATTCTTGGCATTCCAGTCTCTGTACGTAACTCGCACTGTAGCCATAAACTGGCGTACCAACTCTGGATACAGAGCATATCGAACATAAGGCATGGTACCCAGACCCATCCTCCTTAAACACGTCACAACCTTCTCCTGCATACCAGTCATCCTCAGAAAGTCAGGGCTTACCAGCTTCGTAGGCTCAATTGTAACATCGCACCACCCATTGTACAACAGGGTGTCATACTCATCCCAGGTATCCAACACGTCCCTGTGGAGACAGTCATTACTAAGCACAATCCGCCTGGCTGGCTTATCCCACACTTTCTCAGTCCGTATCTTCTCCTTTTCTCCTCTGGGCCAAGGGTGTGTCGGAAACTCAGCAGGTAACTGTGGAGAACCCGGAGGAGTCATAGGTGGAGGTGACTCTGCTGGTGCTGCTGGTGCTGAACCAGATGAACTTGCCCCATATGTGCGGTTCTTTTTCCTTGAAGGCATTTGTGAGCAAAAATAAGAACAAAAACTGAGATTAGTTGAAAAATCAGAATCAAGCTCATCAAAACCTCAATCAACAGCATAAGTAGCATCGAACCGAGCGGTAGAAACAGTTTATTCACGTTTTTATTTCGCATTTTCGCACAAACAACCTAAATCAGTGCTATTTCACCACGGGATTAAGAAATGAGAGCCAAAATCGAACTTTTACCTTTGGAACCGAATCTGAAAATTTGAGATTAAGAACTCATACCTTGGTTTCGACACAAATGGAGTAGAGATCTGAGTAGAGGGTGAAATTTCGGTCGGGTTAGGCTTTGGAATCGTCGATTTGGTTGAGAAATGAGGAAGATCGGATTTGAGAGAAATTTTGCGAATGGAGGTTTCGGTTTAAAATGAAGAACAGTCGCGAAAGAGAAAGAAATACTTACCTCGGGATGCTTCATGTCGATCGATCCACACTATCCGTGTCGATCGACATAGTGCAATCCTGTCGCTAGATTTCCTTGTAAAGACTCAAGAAAAACAAAAACGAAAAATTAGGACGAAAACTCATATGTACAGACTCACCAGTGGGTTGCCTCCCACTCAGGGCTTGTTTTAAGTCATTAACTTGACTGTGGCACGTGGTCAGATGTCAGGTGGTTTCGCCAAAGGCAAAGTGTGCCTTTGCGAAATTCTTCTCATCTGTGGTGGCGTATATGCATCGTGCGCATGAAACTGACCGAGGAACTTGGGAACAACAGCAAGGTCAGGTGGAATATTTCGTTTCCTGGCTTTATTCCCTGGAAAATCAGCATCAGAGTTAGCATGCTTAAAGTTAGAGAATGCATACCTTGGCTTGGTGAAATATGGACTAGGTGTGATGTTTGGAGCTTTCTGCTTAAGAGGAGGTACAGGCTTTGAAGATGTTAGAGCGGGTTCAGTACGAACCGCCATCTTCTCCTCTCCAATCGCGGTTTCTGGTTCTATCTCGATACTGGAACTCTGTCCATCAATAGTGGATCTATGCAACCCATCCATCTTGAACTGCAAAGGATTGTCTCCCAGGTGGAGATCAATCAGGCTCTCTCTCACATCAATTACAGCTCCAGCAGTAGCTAAGAATGATCTTCCAAGCAGAATAGGATCATCTGGCTCAATCTCATACTTCAGCACCACAAAGTCTGTTGGAATAAAGTAATTTCCAACTCTGAGAGGAATGTTCTCAAGAAATCCTTCTGGATATCTCTTTGGTCGATCGGCTAGGACAAGAGCGATCCTAGTTGGCTGTAAATCCATCAATCCCAATCTCGCAGCCACAGAGTATGGCATGAGATTCACACTTGAGCCAAGATCACACAAAGACCTCTTGAACCTGTCTTTGTAGATAGAACAGTCTAACATAAAACCCCCTGGATCCTTTAGTTTCTCAGGAATCATACCATGAATAACAGCATCGCATACTTCAGAGACCATCAAGACACTTTCTTCTTCAGTCATGTTACTAGAAATTAGGTCTGTAACACATCTCCTCACCACAGGAATGTTCTTAACAGCATCAATAAATTGGGCTTCAGTTAGCTTATCTCTCATTATCTTCATGCACTTTTCTAACTGAATCTCTTGCTTGGACTTCCTAGGAAAAGGAATATTTGGTTTGTAGACTCTTTCTTCAGCTGCAATCGGTTTCTCTGAACAAACTGGCTGCTCACGCCCATGGTGTCGATTGACACTAAAGTGTTGACGATCGATGCTGACACGATTCGAGAGCTGTGTCGACCGACACGAATGTGTGTCGATCAACACAGAGTCTGCAGCTCGAGAATCTCTCGGATTTTTCAGCTCTGATCCTCTTAAATCCAAATTCTGATCAGCTTCATCTTCTGTCAAAGCTGCCTTAACATGTTTTTCTGTATACCGGCTTCCACTTGCGTCATCCTAGCATCCAGATTATCAACTCTGCTCGTTAAAGTCTCCAATTTTCCACTCAGATCCTGATACATGAAGTCCATCTTTCCATTCAGATCTTGTGTCATCTTATTCTGTCCAAGAAGTAGCTGCTCAAGCATGGACTCAATCTTTGTTTGCTAATTGGATGGGGTGGCTTGGTGAGGTGAATAGCCATAATCATTCGATCCCGGAGCTTGTCTCTATTGATTTCTATATGTCTGTCCATGATGATCAGCTCCATCTAGATAATCCACCTCCGCAAACTCTTCAGCTACTGCATCGGATCGAAATCGCCTTTTCTTAACTAGGATGCTGTGGACAGAGTCAATCTTGTCCCTCATCTCAGCTATCTGCAAGCTATCATCTTTGCCACCATATCTCTGCCTCTCCTTATCAGCATTCTTGACACTATTTCTAGTTATCAAGTTCTCAATAAGCTCTTTAGCTTCCTCTGGAGTCTTGGTATAGAAATTCCCATTGCTTGCTGCGTCCATAGCTTTCTGATACCAAAAGTCCAAACCTCTGAAAAATGCGCTCTGCAGCTGAACCTCAGAGAAGCCATGATGTGGACAATCTCTCTGGTACATCTTGAAACGCGCCCAAGCTGCTTTCAGGGCCTCTGTAGGTCCCTGTTCGAATGTCAAGAGGTCTTGTCTAAGCTGTTCGGATCTAGCATCGTCATAAAAGTGTCTAAGGAAACCACTTTTGACTGCATACCAAGTGGTCAAAAATCCTGGTGGTAGCTGTTTCAACCAGTAAGCTGATTCTCCTTTAAGAGAGAATGGGAAGAGCTTACAGAAAAGATAATCAGATGAAACTCCCTCAGCCTTAATACTGCTTGCCAATTCCTCAAATGTGTCTATATGATCCATAGGATGCTCATTAGAAGAACCATGGAACTGATGCTGCCCAACCAATGCGTAGTACTCTGGTTTCAGCCTGAATTCAGCTCTGCTAAATGGAGGTGGTCGAATCGCAGACCGATTAGCATAGAATAAATATGGTCTGTTATAGTCCGCAAGTGTCTTCTTCTGACCAGCCTCCTCTCGTGGATGTACCGCACCCACGGAAACATCTGGTATGATGGGGCTTCCTTTCCCATCCAGTTTCTGACCCTTCGCGTTGCGTATATGACCCTCTTGGTCTCGTAAAATGGCGTCCTCACCGCGAATCAGAATCACAGGTTCCATAGAGAAAAACCTGCTAAGTGCTCAAGCTCTCGGTACCACTGGTCGCGGATGGTGTCGATCGATGCCCAATGTGTGTCGATCGACACAGTGCGATTCCTGCAACACCAAAGAAATAAGAACGTGAGTAAACTAGAAAAATAAGAAAAATGCTTAGTCTAAATCCTAATACTGAATCTATCGGCGAACTCAAAGAATCCCCAGCAACGGCGCCAAAAACTTGATAGGCTCTAAAGTTTTAATCCTATTCTACTGCAAGTGCACAGGTAATGCAATTATAGTATAAAAGGTATCAAATCCCACAGAGACTCTCAGTCACACGATAGATTATGAGTAATTCGAATTAAGCTAAGCGAATCAGATTGTAAAACAGTAAGCAAGACAGCAAGTAAACAAATGAAGTGAAGGTGATTAAGCAATTAACGAAGGCGTCAGGTTTCGGGAATTTCTCAGGATATCATGAAATCAGATTAACAAACAGTCAGGATTCAATCTATGGGCGTTCTTGAACTAGAATCACAGAAGTAAAACTAACCAGCTTTCGCTGCGATAGTTATCTATATCTAACAACCTAGCAGACCAACTTTCGTTGCGAATCCTAGAGTTCTAGACATGCATTAATTCCAAGTTCATTTGTTCACAACTTCTCTAAACCAAATTTCTTTGCGAATAGATAAGTTTCTCACCTAAATCCTTTCTAGTTAATTAACCAACTGTCGTTGTGTAAATCAACCTAATATCAATAATCTAAGTGGCCAGTTCAGATTAAGCGTTAACGATTTAGATGAAGAATTAGATGATAGATCCTAATCAATCAATTATTCTGACATTCCTTCAAATCCCTAATGAGAATCCCTAACCTAACAAGAAATCTACTCAGACATAGCAATCATGACAGATAACACGGTCAAAATAGATATCATATAATAATCAGAAAGAGTAAGAACAAAGGTTCAAATCTTGTCTCTCTCGAGCACAAGATCAGCCCCAAATCTCCTAAGCTCCAAAACAAAACTAGAATCAAACTTCGAATGAGACTTAGCCTAAACAGCGGCTGTAAAACCTAATAAAAAGCTAAAACACGATTTGGGTCACTTTGTAATTATGATAAACTTTTGGGTCAAGTTGCAAATCTTCATTAATCGGTCAAATCCTCTGGTCTGCGAACTGTGTCGACCGACACCAAAGTGGTGTCGATCGACACCAACATCAGATATCGGCAATGACTTCTTCTTCTCGGGCAAATGCTCTAAAATGCTACAGAATGTGCCATAATGTCCAAGTAAACTCCAAATGTGGTAAAACCTGTAAAGTACCTGAAAGGACTCGATAAACACTGTAAATGACTCTAAAACACACTTATATTATGGCTTAAAACAGGTAAAAACTATGATATATCACAGGTCTAGCCTTAAGCATCTCTAAAACCTATTTTTACACCTCAGGGATGACTGACCAAGAAATTAGCTCCATTGAGGCTGCCACGGGAATCCACCATGGGACGCTACCTATACGATATCTCGGGATTCCATTATGTTCAAAGAAACTTACTATGTTGAACTGTGAACCGATACTCCAAGTGATTAAAAGGCGACTATCTAGCTGGTCCACCAAGTCTCTCTCTTTTGCAGAACGATTACAGCTGCTCAACTCGGTGATAGCGGGGATCACAAACGTCTGGTGTAGCTCCTTCGTCCTACCTAAACAATGCATAAGAAATATAAACTCTCTCTGCAATGCCTTCTTATGGAAGGGAGATATAGAAGGAAACTACACAGCGAGGGTGGCGTGGGAAACTATTACACTGTCAAAGGAAGAAGGCGGACTAGGAGTGAGAAATCTCTTTAGCTGGAACAAATCATGTACATTGAAGCTAATATGACTCCTCTTCTTCAACTCGGGGTCCATCTGGGTTGCCTGGTACAGAAAAGATGTGTTAGCAGGGAATATCCTTAACTTTTGGACAGAAAAACCGAAACAAAAATACTCCTGGCTCACCAACAAGCTTCTGAAGATAAAAGACTGTGTGTACCCATGGATTCGACTCTCAATTGGGGATGGAAGAGATTGCAGATTCTGGACTTCAAACTGGTCACCATTTGGACGCTTGGACTCTTGGACTCTTACCTCACTGGAGCAAACCGACTGGGTATCCATGACTCGGCCACGCTTTCTAGTCTCTGGAATCAAGGAAGTTGGTTGTTACCACCTCCCAGGAATGACCATCAGCTACAACTACAAATCCACCTAACTACTGTAAGCCTCTCTGACTCTCAAGATATCTATGAGTGGTGGCCTGATGGAAGTCAAGTCTCTGATTACAAACTGGGAATGATTTATAAACTGGTTAAGACAAGGAAAGAAACAGTACCTTGGTCAAAAATTGTGTGGTTCTCTGGGGGGGGGGGGGGGGTGCCAAAGCATAAGTTTCTGGTTTGGCTCTTTGTGCTCAACAGATGTCCTACAAGAGACATGTTAATAGGTTGGGGTTAAACTTGGATCCGCTTTGTCTATTGTGTGGATCTTCGGCAGAATCGAGAACTCATCTTTTCTTTGAATGCGATTTCACTTGGATGATCTGGAATATGATTGCGAGGAAAACAAATTGCCTCTGATTAAGGACTGGGAAGGAATCATGCTTAACCTACAAAACAATCGTTCGGGGAATGTTAGAAAAGCACTTCAGCTACTGGCTTGGCAATCATCTATCTATTTTCTATGGTCTGAGCGGAATAATCGACTCCATCGGAATACCTTTGCCTCCTCTGACTCAATCATCGCAAAGGTGGACCGCCTGATCAGAAACAGAGCAGCATCTTTTAGAGAAGGACAAAATTCGGATCGAAGCTCCTTCAGCTATGGTTCGCGGGAGGATCGGAATGACTGAGGTGGACTGTGAATTGATCGGAAGAGGCAGAGCAGCATCGGAATGACTGAGGTGGACGACATCAATTAGTATCTATAAATTATAATATCTAATTTAATAAATATACATAAAACATAAATTCATATATTTTAACATACTTCAACTTTTTAAAAGCGAATATATTAAAAGAAAAAATACTATTAATTAACTTTAATTTATAAATATTTTTTTCAAAATTACAATATTAATAATTAAATTGATATAATTTTAGATTGATAAAGTTATTAAATTTAGTCAATATTTATATTATTCTAATATATGATAAATCATGTTATAATAATATTTTTTACGATTGTACTTTTTGATATGTTTGTTCATCAAAATTGTAAAATATTTAGAGTGTTACAAGACGATTTGAAAAAATAAAATCATTTCTGATTATAATTTTTCTTAAAGGAAATTTGCACGAGTTAAATAAATGGATTAACCAATAGCGGTTGATATATTCTAATTTTAAAAATATTAATATTAGTTGAAATTTTATATTAATCAAATATGTGATTTGTCAAGTTATAATTGATGTTTTTATGATTGTATTTTTGATGGGTTATTTCATCAAATTTGTAATCTATTAGAAAAACTACAAGGTATATTGAAAAATAGTTAAACCAATTTCAATTATAAAATATTGAAAGCGAATTTTTCTCACTCAAATACGGGTTAAAAATATCAATTAACCAAATTCAATTATATAAAAATAAAAAATAAACTTAAACTAATGCAAAATTATGAACGGGTTGTCATGTTTCTATTGTCGTTAATATGTAAATAAATAAATAAATTTAATTACTAAAAAATATAAATTACATATATGAACATTAGTTTTTCCACACAAAATATTTTAGATCAACGCAATAAAGAACAAATTTATATCAGATAATTTTTACGACATGGTTTAAAAAACAAAATATTATAAAATTATTTTTAAAACCATGATTGTGAGTTACAACGCAACGCAATATAACTTATAATGTGAAATCATTATTGTAATATTTTTAGCCCCTCACAAATAATACTTAATTCATTTTTTTAAACATAAATTATTCTATTTTACTTATAGTGCGAGTTAAGTAATTATTTAACAAAATTATTGAATAGTTAAAAAAATCTTAATTATTAACAAAAATTAATGAAAATATAAAATTATGTAAAGAAAAATATGGGTCAAAGTCTTGTTATCCTTTAAAAGTGAGTACCACACTCAAGTTTATATAAACTTGTCAACATATGCTCTAAAAATATTCTAGAATTACTCCAAGAGTGTATAGTTCTACCAGTGACCACAGATCTACTTGATGGTGGATTGAATCATTGACGGATCTCCCAACCCCCCCCCCCCCCCCCAATTAAACTGAACCCGATAAGAAAAACAGCATGCAGCTTGATTTGTTTCCAGTTTACAACAATAAGAATTCTCATCTCAAACCTTAAAAAAATTACAAGTACCTGGTTATAAAAAAGATGTTTAGAGTATATATGCCTATAAATGGATCATGAAAGTCAAATGTAACAAAAGAATCAACTAATGTACAGTATTGGAGGGATGAAAGAATGAAAAAGACTTAATCTTGAGCAAAAATGATCATTCTTCAATCTTTCTTCAAAGCCACCAATCAGGGACTTTCAACCTCCGGTTTCTATGTACAGCGAGCTTGACACTTGGGATCTTGTGCTTCACCTGTCTCCACAACATGTTTACTGCATCTTCCCTCTTAGGCGGGTACTGAAACTCGAAGTGATGAGATACGTTCTTCAGGTGTTCCCACATTTGCAACCATTTCTCCTTGGGAAACTGGCGGAGGTTGTTGAGGATGAAGCCTGGTTCAAGGGCCTCTTTTACAGAGAAGAAGACTGAGAATTCTGAGTAGTCTATTTCATCTTCAAAGGGCAGCTCGATTTTGTCGCTTATGATGACCGGAATGCAGTGACTGACAATGGCATCAAATAGGCGGCATGAAGATGGAGTGTCTCCAGCTGGATGCAGGCAGAATTTTGATGATCTCATCCCTTCCGTAGACTGGTGACAAGCAAAGAAGAATCAGCTAAAAAATGAAGAGCAAGAACTAACCCATACAAGAACCAAAGATAGAAACCATAAATTTTGATAAAGAGAACTCATAAATTCTCTTAAACATAAAAGCTCCCCCCCAAAACAATCTTTTAACACCTACACATATGAAACACTATCCTAGTTTCACTCTCATATAAAGCTTTGCCAAGAGTAGCACTTGGATATGAAGAGAGAAGTGTTTACCACTTTGATATTTTGTGTTGTTGCTACACTTTTCTCATAGTGAACATCAGAGTTACCAGCTAGTAACTTGTCCAACTGGAGACGGATTTTACCTTGAGCTTTCCTAACTGTATTCCCACGGAAGTAAAGAAGCGTACTGCGAGCCTCAAAGGGATCCGGAGTATCATCCTCTGTGTAGGACTCAACAACATGTACATATGGTGAAACCACGTCTTTGCCGAGACTTGCCATCTCTCTTGGGTAACGCCCAAAATCCACAACAATTAGGATTGATGCGTTCACTTGTTGCCTCAGAAATCTAAAAGCATTAGGATGCGTCATCGGAATCACATGGTCTCTACCTCCTGAACGTTGCCAATACTTGGAATTCTCAAGATATTCCATTAGCTCAACCTGTAAAATCATTGAACCAAATCAAACAAACTTTTGAATCCAATGGAACAATAGAATCATAAGAAAACAAAATGTAAAAAAAAAAAAGTCAACTAATGTGACGTTAATCTCCACAAATTGTTCAAAATCACACAATTCCGATCAAAGTTTTACCTGTAATTGCCGGTCAAACTCCGTATCTGGATCCGTCATGTTCTTCCCGTGCGTATTGAAGCTCAAGGAAGAAAAGAAAGGTACGTAGAACGCATCCGCCAATTCCGGATCAAAAACCCTAACCGCCTCTTTCTCTTCCTCGCCGCCGTGAAGAAGCGAAGCCATGAGCCAATACTCAACGCTGTGCTGCCGCTTGATCCCAGAAGTCTGGGGCCAGGAAGGGAGATTCTTGGCGGTGATAGGCTCAACGTCTGAGCTCAGAGGATCCATCATGGCGATATTAAACTTTGGAGGGAGATCGTACATGAAGACACGGAGATGTGATCCGGTGGAGCGACAAGGGGGCTGCGACTGAAGCTGAGAGAAGTAAGGTGTTGGATCGACGGTACCCATGTAGATTGAGTAGGAAGCAATGAGGAAGACGAAGAAGACGATGATGGATATGGTTTTGCCGTACATTTTGTTTTCTTCAATCGTCTAGAAACTGATGAGATTTGGATCCAACGGTCTTTCTTTCCTCTTTGTTGCTTGATTGCAACGAGTTTTGACGAAACGTATCGAGTCATAAACCTTAAAGATATTGTTTCAATCGGAAAAAAATAATCTAGTCATTATTGAATTTTTAGTTTTGTATATATATATATTTAAAACATTGTAGTTAAACTATTTTGGAAACTGGCTCGCAATCTCTTCATATCAGCTCCGGAAGCCTTACCTTCCTTGAACCCTCTGAAGATGATGCTCTGGAAACTGGCAATGTGAAAGAATTGCATCTAGAGGCATAAAAGTTTATACGCGTTTGTCAATTGTGTGGAGCTGAGAAAATCATTTTCTCTTTATGTGCCCCTTCAACTAGACAGGTTTGGGCGACTTTGGTTTTGATCAGAGATCTGCTTTTCAAAACGTTCACTATATCCTAGAGTTGGGTTTGAAAGTCTTTGAGGGATCAACCTTCTCGCTTTTGGATTTGGTTCGGGATGATTTTGAGGAGAGACGCAATAGTGGACAAAGTTATAGTTGCATCGGCCAGACCAAAGTGGAAACCTCCGGGTATTGGAGTCTCCTGGGATAAAATTAAAAACCAGAGTGGAGCGTCGTGGGTTTTACGAGATGCAAAAGGAATTGTTTTAAAAAACATACAATACAAGGTGCAGTCTTCTCGGTTTTGGATGTGCAAGTTAATAGTTGTGTAACGCCCCATCCGCCCCTACCGGTGAGTCACCCATCCTTCTCCCGGGATCGTGGGCCCCACCCCTGTCCGACGGTCGGTGCGTTATTTTTCGTAGGCCCTACCGATTAATTTACTGACCTTACAATCACCCCATGACCTTTTCCCATGTGTTCTGTCCTCACACACATGCTACCACGAGTCACTTCCCGGAAGGTCACCCATCCCGGGACTACTCCAGCCCAAGCACGCTTAACTCTGGAGTTCTTTAAGGCAAGTGACCGGAAAAGGTAAGTGCACTTGGTGATATAAGTAGCCAAATTAATTCATTTAAGCCTTTCCAAATATACCACAAACCGGGATGTTACAATTCACCCACTCTCACAGAGCGCAACGCCCTCGTTGCGCACCAGGATCGTAATCCTTGATGGTGTGAGCCCTCACTGACTCCACACACATCCTCGGATTCGGCTCTGATACCACTTTGTAACGCCCCATCCGCCCCTACCGGTGAGTCACCCATCCCTCTCCCGGGATCGTGGGCCCCACCCCTGTCCGACGGTCGGTGCGTTATTTTTCGTAGGCCCTACCGATTAATTTACTGACCTTACAATCACCCCATGACCTTTTCCCATGTGTTCTGTCCTCACACACATGCTACCACGAGTCACTTCCCGGAAGGTCACCCATCCCGGGACTACTCCAGCCCAAGCACGCTTAACTCTGGAGTTCTTTAAGGCAAGTGACCGGAAAAGGTAAGTGCACTTGGTGATATAAGTAGCCAAATTAATTCATTTAAGCCTTTCCAAATATACCACAAACCGGGATGTTACAAGTTGGTTGTGGGCAACATAAAGTTTAGGAAACTTGAGATATAACATGATTGTCTTTGCTTCAGATGGTCGGGATCTAATAGGAGCGGTAATGGTTATCTATCCTTATGTCTAAAGAGCTGCAGGTTTTTGAAAATAGTGAGGTCTTATTTGCTAGATCGTGTGATCTTTTAGGAGCCTATTGGATTCACTACAAGAAAACATTGATTTCGCGACTAAGAGAATAGTCGGTAAATAGTCGCTAAACACTCTTTTGCGATTGCGACCAAAACGCATAGTCGCTAAAGTGATCGTCGCTAAATTTATGGGTCGCAAATTGGTCGCCATTTAGCGACTATATTGCGACCCAATATTTAGCGTTGTTAAACAGACGCTTAATGTTGCGACCGATTAGCAACTCTATAGTGACAACTTTGCGACGTTTTAATTGAATCGCTATTTAATCGCAACTTTTAGCGACTGCGTTAGCGTCTGATTAGCGACATGTTATAATCTCGTTTTAACAAATTGGTTTTCCATTTTTAGTTTTTTATTTTCGATTGTTGATTGATTTCATTTTAATTACAATTTGTACATTCAATCAAAACAAACATACAAACTTGATTTCACATTCAAAAGTATTTACAACCAAAACACATAGGTTATTAAGTTTAAACCAAACAAGCTACAAACAACACATAGTTTATCATGTTCAAACTAAAAAGGCTCCAAAACATATGGAGCTAACAAAAAACACATGAACATTAACACAGCTAACTGCCAAGTTTTTCAAGTTCATAGAAACATGGACCTAATTTGCAGTGTCATTGGCGGGATCTTCAGATTGTGCGGCTAGGAAGGCGAGGTAGTTCGGGTCCGTACTCAGGTACTGCTTCATGAGTGCGAAACTCTTGATCTCTGCTTGCTGCTCAGCTTCAAGCTGCTGTTGTTCTGCTATCTTGCGGTTAGCTTTCTCAAGCTGTTGTTGCAGATCAGTGAAATAAGAAGAGCTTCCTGCGTAGTTTCTCTTCTCACTTATGTAACTGCCGAGGCTTCCTATCCCATAGATGTCTCCCCTCTCGTTTGTGATAGTAGACTGAAAAAACAAAACAAGGACATTCATCAAAAGCTCAAAATCACGATCACAATCAAGCTGCTTTGCTAATGAAATAAGGCAAGTCATAATCAACATTATCTCTAGAAATATGGCGTTATCCTCATCCAGTGATAGCTGCGGATTACGGGACGTACCGTCAGCACAATCGTTGATCTCAAGTTCTGCCAACTTAGCTTCCCATTTCCTCAAATAAGTCTCAGCTACTTCCTTCGCCTGACAATCAATGAACGTCCCATCTTTCCTGGTATGAGTCCTTAAGAATACTTCACCGAAAGTAGGTGGTCTTCCCAATTCAACTTCTTGAAATGACAGAAGTAAAGGTTAGTATCATAATCAAATGTTAAAGACAGAAACAAATAGTTAACAATGCAAAATAAGACTTACCATCTCTTGTTCAACTTGTAAGAATGACTTCTGGCCTGATACATGCTTGTGAGGACCTTTTCCATTACGGTCAGACAGCCGACATGCTGATGCAGCTGCACTCTTTGCCTTGGCTTCTTCCGTGTCCCAATAGTCACACATCTCTTTCCACAGGGTGTCAATGATCCACGTCGGTTGAACTCTACTGCTTGCTGCCTTGGACACCATGTCCTTCATACGCCTCTGACAAATCGCCTCGAATTTTGATTGTACAACACCAGTAAGGTTCGGATTCCAAGTGTGTTCCTTCTGCAAAACAAGATATGATAATGTATGTTAGTGATTATAAGAAACAACCAAATGTAGAAATATAGGCTACATGAGATTACCGCGAATTTCAGAAAGTATCGGTGTATTCTTGGCATATCAACACATCCCCAGCTGTAATACGCCCCATCAAATTTGTTTGTAAAAACCTTAGTGATCTTCCTGGTCAACTTGGATTTGTCCTTTCCAAACCAACAAAGACATTAAAAAGATAAAGCGACTATCAGCACAATCGCAATAAGTAAAAAAAGCATAATCAAATATGCACAAGTCTTGTATGATATGAGACAAGTCTTGTGTGAACAAGACTTGTATGAACAAGTCTTGTATAACAACCAAGACTTGTTCATACAAGACTTGTTCACACAAGACTTGTCTCATATATTGTATGAACAAGTATCACATAGACAGACAACCAAGAGCTCAATCACAACTAGCAGACAGAATAAACATAAGATAATAAGAAGACAGAAGAATCCATAATGTTTATAACTTGTTCATATCTTGTATGAACAAGTCTCACGCAGACAAACAAGTCCCAAGCAACACACAAGGTTCACTCAAAATAATGTTCACACACACACACAAGGTTCATGCAGACAGCCGTTTTCGATTAAGCGAGTAATCAGAAGCATTGAGTGTATACCAACACAAGTAAACAGAAGCATGGTTCAGTAAAAACAAGGTTCACACACACAAGGTTCACGCAGATAGCCGTTTTCGATTAAGAGTAATCAGAATCATTGAGTGTATACCAACACAAGTACACATAAGCATGGTTCACTCAATGAAAAGGTTCACACACACTTACAATTAAACCCTTAACTAGATGCTTTCAATCTCGAAGCAACTAAACTAAATCAGATTCACACACACATGCACACACAAGTAAACAAAATCAGATTCACACACACACAAGGTTCGCGCACACACAAGTAAACTAAATCAGATTCACACACACACACAAGGTTCGCACACACACAAGTAAACTAAAACAGGTTCACAAACAACACAAGTAAACAGATTCATACACACACACACACACAAGATTCTTACCATGTTGTTCAAGGCTCCAATGTGGGAGAGAGGACAGTCGTGTATACCTCACGGCCTGGCTGGAGAAGCATTGCGTGTAGCCGGCTGAGCACCTCTTCAGAAAGCGTTGGTTCGTATGTAGCGTCGTCTTCACCAGAATAAGCCTCCTCGTCAAATTCCTCGTGTGAATTTTGCGCTTGAGAACTGTGTGGAGTAGACAGAGAAGCTCGATGTTGAGGCGTCCCAGTAGCTTGTGGTTGACGCGTCCCAGAAGCTCGTGGTTGAGGCATCCCAGAAGCTCGTGGTTGAGGCGTCACAGAAACTCGAGCTCGAGGCAATGGAGCAACCTCTTCAGAAGATGGTCTTCTTTCTGAGGTAGGAGATGCTCTAGGATGGCTCTGCGCGGTCTGGAAAAGAGATCGTGGAGGTGGATAATCTCTGACACTCGGACCAGTTGGCGGATGGAAGACCGGAACCGGAGGACTTTGCTGAGACTTCGTGGGTTCACGATTCGCCGGCGTGAAGGTATACTGGCTCGGAAGTCGCGGCCTTTTG
Source organism: Orychophragmus violaceus (assembly GCA_030180135.1). NCBI lineage: Eukaryota > Viridiplantae > Streptophyta > Magnoliopsida > Brassicales > Brassicaceae > Orychophragmus > Orychophragmus violaceus. The sequence continues at coordinate 36,327,286 of CM058231.1, read as the reverse complement.
GACCTTTGTGAATCATCGGGAGCAGCGGATACAGTTGGATTTGACGACGGCGGTTCCCTTTGAGTAGCCGGCGATTCTACTGGATTTGAGTCGTGTCTCCCACCCCTTCCGCCTCCTCTCCCACCGCGTCCTCTTCCTTTTCTACGGATGGCCATTGCATGCACGGATTTGGGGATTTTCTCGGTTTGGATTTGGTGCTAGATGCTTCGCGACTGGAGAATGAGAAAGGGATTTCTGATTAGGGTTAGGGATTTGTGATTTAGGGTTAAAGGGAGAATACAGTTTTAGTTCAGGAAATGGATTTGGGTTGGGCCCAAATTAAATTAGGCGGGAGTTGGGTTAAGGGTTTTGGCGGGTTTTTTTTTGTTTAGGGGGAAATTAGGATTTAGTTAGGCGGGAATTAAGTTTAGGGTTAGTGTTTTTATGTTTTTTTTATATGTAATATGTATATATAATTTAAATATTTTCATGTTATAATAATTTCTGAATAAATTTTGTTTTTTATAATAAAAGATTTAAAATAAATTAGTTATTTTATAAAACTCTTTATTACAATAAATTAATTTTATCAAACCCTAAACCCCAAAACCCCAAAATCATATCCTAAACCCTAAACCTCAAAACCTAAACCATATACCCTAAATGATAAACCCTAATAACTAAATTTGAAAACACAAAATCTATAAGCCCGATATAGAACCGACCCAGATTGAAACGATTTTACAAAACATAAAACCGTAAACCCTTAACTCTAAACCCTTAACTATAAACACATAACCTTAACTACTAACCCTAGATATTAAGTCTAGTGAAAACACAAAAACAATCACAAAACTAACATGAACCCGACATAGAAAACCGATTTGTGTACTAACATGTTTAATTTTTTGAAAACCCTAAGTCCTTATACCATAAACCCTACACAAAAACCCTAAACCCTGAACTTAGAACCCTAAACCAGAAACCCTAAATCATAAACCCTAAAATTTTCAATCTTGAAACATAAACCCAAAACTCGATATAGAAAATAATTATGAATACTAACATATTTAATTATTTAAAAAAACTTAAACCCTAAACCCTTATACCCTAAACCCTAAACTTAAACCGTAAAATTTTAAATCTGGAAATATAAACAAAAAACCCGATATAGAATCCGGATTCAAAAAGATTCTACATATAAAACATAAGATCTAGACTACACAAAACTCTTAAATACAAAACCTTAACCTATAACCCTAAATATTAAGTATGAAGAAAACACAAAAACCCAAAAACCTGATCTAAACCCGAATACTTGAACGCTCGTTTTTATTTTAAATGTTTGTATATATATATATCCTTATTAAGTACACTACATTCAAAGTAGATTTCTTTTTTTCATCGTCTTCGATATAACCCACACATCTAAACGTTTTATATGTGTATACTATTCAATCCTAAATTCAATAAATCTTCAAAATCTCAAAACTTTGGGAATGATGGTTTCATATTTCCTTTCAATCAAAACGTATAATGTGAAAACATTGATAATCAAGGTGTTAGTCGTATATTAGACTCCTTAGCGACTATTTCGCGACTTCAAAATAACGACTACAGTTTTGGTCGCAAGACGGTCGCTAAGTAGCTACTATTTAGCGACGTATTAGCGACCATTTATATTCGGTCGCATATACGTAGCAAAACAGTTGTATTTTGGTCGCTATATTTAGCGACTGCAAAACCGGTCGCAACATGCGGTGGCTAAAAGCCTATTTTCTTGTAGTGATTGTGCGGAGCGTTACCCATGAGAATCAACCACAAACCTATGTGGCTACTAGTGGTCCTCCTTGGTTGTTTGATCACTCTGAGGAGATTAGAAAATCATTGATAGTCTAATTCCTTCATGTTATTGTAGCTCTTGATTGTCTGTGATCCTCTTGGTTATTATGTATGCTCTGCAACTGTTCTTTATGGCTATAGATACATAACTTCAGTGGGAAAAAAAAACTATGTTGGATTTTAAAGCTTCGTATTGTGAATTGTGCATTATTTTGTATTGATCATTTGAAATATACTGTTTAAAGTTGATATAGAGACTAATATCACATCAGTCTTTCTTGTGGGTGTAGTGGATAAGAGACGATGAGAGATTGAGAACATGGATGTGAAAAAAGATCTTGAAATATAGAGCAGCTGCACAATCTTTACGACCTTCACAACGGTATATCTGGTTGATTTGGGTTTTTACTACATGACTATGTGGGGGTAATTGTTGATGTGTGGGAGATAAGAAGAAGACATAGACATCAAATTCAGATACTGAACAATATCAAGAAAAAACTGCAGCTACAAAGAGAAAACGATCTGAAGAAGACGATCTGGTTTTGCCGAGAAGAAAATGGGATACTTTTTTTTTTTGGTCAACAACTTTTTATATAAAAAGCTAATCTCCAAAGGAGTAAGAGTTCACATAATACAACGCCATAAAGGCATAAAGAGTAGAAGAAACAATACGATAAACATCAAAGCTTGAAAAGATAGTGACTACAAAGCACTTAAACAATTTATAGTCGCGAAGAAGTCTTCGGATCTCATCGACGATAGAGTTGTTAAGTAAGTTGAAGCCTTGGGTACTGGATCGAACATCCGAGAATAGAACAGAAGCAAGTGTACAAATTTCTATCTCCGGAATAGCTATAAAGGCGAATAAACACCTATCAAAAGAGCTTTTGATGACACTCCTTGAATCCCAACCATTTAGAACAAATGGTGAATCCAAAGGAGGAATGAACTTCATGACGGAGGCAGTGAGATTACAAGCGTCCAATAACTTCCAAGTCCACGGTATAGTAACATCCTCCTAAAGAGGCAAAGAGACCTCAAATTGAGATCGAGTAACATCCTCATAAAGAGGCAAAGGGACCTCAAACTGAGATCGAGTAACATCCTCATAAAGAGGCAAGGAGACCTCAAACTGAGATCGAGTAACATCCTCATAAAGAGGTAAAGAGAGAGAGCTAAACATAAGTCTAGCAGCATCATTAAGAGGTAATAGAAATGACGGAAATATGAACATAGGGATAAGTCTTGCAATAAGACAGAAACCAGTCAATTCCCAATCATTCCAAATAGTGAACAAGATAAAACCTGAAAAGTATATATGTTTGGAATCCGGCGGGTCGGGAGGCACCAGTGGCAAGGGAGGATGAGCCACTAAAAGACACCACCAGACTTGGATAGAGTACCACGAGTTCTCTGTCGCCAAATCAGAAGCGAGGAGAGTAGATACCAGCCCTCGTATTTGGTACAAATGTTTAAGAAACAAAGGTTTCCCGGAAGGTGGGAGAAGATGGTAACTCGAGGGGTGAATACTGTGACGATAGGATAAAAATCTGCATAGAGCAGTAAAGATTCTCCAACAAGCGTAATACGCATCACCATAGAACACGAGCATCAGTTCAATATAGATCAAATTATGATTAGCAGATCCACAAACTTTAAAACCCACAACAATGATAATTCCTTGTACCCGAGAGGTGAGCAAGGTTGCCAGCAGCAAGCGAGACTCGGCGGTGACGTTAGAGGAAGCGGTCGGGAACGGAGGCGGAGCAACCGGTAGAGGCTGACTAACGAGCACCATAGGAGGAGCTCTTGTCTAAGGAGCCATCCAAGATGATGAAGCCAAACGAACAACCGGAGGCGGAGCCTGGGAATATCCTCGACGTGACAGTCCGAATCCAAACCTTGCAACGCAATCATACAACTAGAAGGAGACCCCAACCATGAGTAGATCTGGGACGAATCAAAACGGTGGAGACGCGGCAAGGAGCAAGAATCACGATGAGAGGTGGTGCGAGGCGGAGAAGCATCGAGAGGTGGAACTAATAAGAGCAACGGCCGAGAAGAAATTCCGGCTTGAAGTAACGACGGAGACTCTGCAAAACGCAGCAACGACGGAGGCTCTACAAGCAGCTCAGACGGTAAGGACGACGGCGAGGAAAGGTCCGGTGGTGGAGCGCGCAAAGGCTGTGGCAGGGAGGACAAAACGAGCAGTGGAGGTGGATGGTCTGGAGGTTCGGAGAGGTCGGACTCCGGCGGATCGACGACGAGCATGGTGGGGAAGAGGGACTAAGGACCTGAGGAAAGAGGTGAGGGGAGGTGGAGTCAGACGGAGGCCCGAGCAACGGAGACGTCAGAGGAGGACATTGGCGGCTGCAAAAGGTCCTCGGTCATGCCGCCAGAGAGAAATTTCTCCTAGGGCGAACTCATTCTAGGAAGTTGATTCTTTATGAGCTGGAAAGTGGAGAAAAAAGCAAATACGATAAATGGACTTAAATAATGAAAAAAAAACTCTTGGAATCACATTCGAACAACTCAAAACAAGCTAATTCTAACTAATAAAAGGAGGAGTTTGGAACTTGAGAAGGTGTCCACATGGGACAGGAGAAACTTACTATGGTGCTGCCACGTGGCATGCTCAGAAGGTTTTTTGGTTTAACGTTTTTGGTTATGGCCTGACCATCAAACCTGGTTTTTTTGTTTAACGTCTTCTTCACGGGCTCACCATCAAACCTTGCCTATAATTAGAGTGAGGCCCATTAGGGATGGCATCATGTCTATGCGTGTTCGAAGTCGCGTAGAGGCCATATAGATTAGGCCCATTACAACACGAGACTTAGCGAGGCCCTAATAAAATTTTGGAAGGGGCTTATTTTGTGTCGTCTTCCTCGCTTCCTCCGCCTGCCGGATCAGCTTCAATCACCAGAGATGATCGCATCACCTCCCAGATCAGTTTCACCCTCTTACCTTCCATTAAATCTGACATTCATTGTTTTCCTTTAAGTTCTCCGCCACCCCATTTACACACCCATCTTTAATTGCCAGACCTGTAATCCCTAAAGTCTCAGCTTACTCTGTAAACTCCTAGCTCGCGACAATGCCTATAAATACTGGCCATCACAAGCAATCAAGATACAAACAGCTTCGACAATGGCACCACTGTCTGCATCCGCCAGTAACAAATCGTTCGATGACCTCGAGGGAGATTTCTACAAGAAAGATATTTGCTTGAGGCTAATCCACTCATGGGAGGACCGAAACATCAAGTAAGGAAACGTCCTGATGGGTATATTGTTATTTTATGTCGAAAGGTATATTGTTATTTTATGTCTGATCTTATAAATAATTTTACCTATGATTGCTAATATTTAAACAATATTGGCCAAGGAAAAAAAGAAGTTGATATTCAATAAGAATAGTTTACAGCAACAGCAAGTTAAGTATTGCTTTTTGTCATTTTGGAGATCATTAGCAGTCTTACATTTTGACTCCATCTGTGTTTTCTCCTGATGTATCCAAGAGGTAGAATGTATCGATATCCACAGAAAGATGTAAATTCAGTGCCTGCTCTTACTCCAAACTTGCTTTCTGTCCCATATGACGTTGTCTGGTGGTGCCGGTCGTGCTCATCTTCGTGACTCACCTGCTTCTCAATCTGTTCCTATTGGAGTTTTGGCTGCAGCACTAGCAAATGCCGCTCCAGAGCATCAAAAAACGGTAAAATCAAAATGTTGCTTAGTTTAATGGCGAATCCTGTACAATTTTCCTAAACTGAACTGTTCCTTTTTTCCTTTCACAGATGTTTGGTGACTGGTGAGAATCTATACCCACTTGTGGAGCAGCTTGAGCCAGAATCAGCAGCTTAATTCCCGGGAACGCTTCGTGAAATGTACCAAACCGAGGTACTTCACGTACTGGAATCTCCTGGTGCACTTAAAGCTTAAGTTGCAGAAGCAATGGATGTTTGGAGGAGTGTAGCTCAGCAGCAGCAAGCTGGTGGTGCAGCTGCTCAGTAAGCTTCTCTGTCTCTTGGAGACAACATTCTACCTTGAGTTCTAAGTTCTATCTGAAAGAGCTCAGTTCATACCTACTTTGTTAGACTTTATTTTATCCTTTTGGAGGATCAGAAACAAAGAGTTGTTGATAAAAGTTTTGGATTTCGAGTTTTCTTTTTGTTTTTGGGGAGAGGTATAGCATTTTCTTGATGGCTTTGTGGTAGTTTCCTTGGATTATATTTTTTCCCAGCTTTTTTGTTGCCATTGATTTGAAATGGTAGAAAAGGTAATCATTGAAGTCTGCACACCTTCCACCATGGACACGAAACCTTTCTTCGAGTAACCCTCCTATCTGAACATTTTGCCATGCCCAGGTTTGTTTGACTTTAGTTTTTCCAAAACTTTTCCATTAGTCATCCAAAGAATAAGAGTAAAGTTGTGAAAAGAACAGAGAGGCAAGAATTAACGACACGAGGAGGTAGAGACCTGGGATAAGTGTGGTAACTCTCTTTTTATCCTTCTTCCCGCTCTTCTATTTTATATTCATGTCCCTTTTGTCTTCTTTGGGTCACTCACAAAGTTCAATATATCAAATTTCCAAACGTAATTCAACCTGGAGGTTAAACAAGTATATCGAAGCATGTATTACCTCCATTAGAGAACCATAAAAGTGTAGAAGCAAAAAACAAACTCCAGAACATATCATCAAAAGTGAAGTCTTCTGTTTTGCTATTTTGTAAAGGCGGAGGAAAATGTGTATACGGCCTCTTTTCCTTTTTATAAATCTTATACAGTTAATCAAATTTGCAATATATGTTGTGTTCTAAGAGATACTATGCTATTAAAATAATCTTAGGAACATTAGTAAGAAGATTATAATTCTTAGTACCTATTAATGAACGAAGCAACCGACCCTGATTTTTACTGACAAAGAGTTATATTTTTTACCTGTTTCTTTGTTTTATTTGAAATCTTTGCAATAGTTTTAGAAATTTCTTAGAAACGAAATCTTACATATAGCTTTACATATATATGTGTAAACATATTATAGCATTTAAAACTATAAATAATGTTTACATATATTGTAAACTTCAAATATTAATTTATGAAGATATCATCTAATCAAACAAATGCAAATATAAATACAAAACAACCATGGCACTATTGAGGCGGCTCCATTTGTCCACACCAGTGTTTTCTGGTCTGATATAAAGTGGACTCATGACACTACTGAAAGAAAGCAAAATTAAGAATTAGCAAATTACCATGCAAGCATTAACAACTCACTAAGAGGAGGAACTCTCCCACTTCATTCTTCTTCATTTCTATTCGTTATAATAATTCGTCCCTTCTCAAAATCAATGTCTAACATTAACTAAATCTGATCCACGCTTTAAATCTACAAATATTAACTCCAACAAACCATACACTAACATTTTCTAACTGAAAGGCTTTGTCTCTTCCTATATTTGTTCATGGTTTTAGTTTTTTGGAGTGAAGTTTAGTTTTAAACCAACAAAATTTAACAATTAATGTATATGGATTTCTGACAATTAAACAATATATATTAGATTAAAATTCTAAGTGTTGATAGAAAATATTTAGATGATAAAACCCGTGCGTAGCGCGGAATAACCCCAAGTTTGGTGTAAATGGGATCAGATGCTTATGTAACATTTAAGTCAAACTTTTAATCTCATATGGTCTAATTCTATTTTTGAATTTTTAAGTCATTTATTTTTAAATCAAATGAATAATTTTCGAGTTTACTTTTAATGAACTCTAACAGTAACCAAACTAATCACACAATCTGGTTTATTAACACATCCATCCTAGATCTCAATCCCTTCAGTCTACAAATCCATTAATTCATAATTAAAATTAAAATTTTTCTTTATACCGATTGTGCAAGGTTTTATTAGTTGTGCCATATGTTTAATTGTGCAAAGTATTTGGCAAAATCTCACTTAATTGTTCAAATTTGTATTTGTACCAGTTATACAAATTCAAGAAGCACAATAATAATGAGCAGCATCTTCTTATAAAATTAAAGAATAACAAAAGATAGTTATTTAAGTAAGGAGCATCACTCTCATAGTTATATAATACACATAATAGTTTTAGAACCATGAATCGGTTCTCCAATGATTATTGAAAATTATTATACCAGTGTTGCGGCCAGTCACCAACAACATTATCTTGTTAGCGTATCGCAACCAAGTACTCTATTAAATGTGCACCATAAAACTTCTTTGTCTCAAATGAGTTAACCCTCTCTTATAACCACTTAATATGTCACAGTCATCAGCGCATATAGCCAGCGCATATAACGAAGATGGCTCTAGTAAAGTAGACGTGATTGGACTTCCTCAGCGGCATGCAGAGTGTTTCAAGCATATCTGTCACTAAGCCATCTTGGAAAATCTGTCTGATATTTTTGAGGTAACAAGAAGTGTCGTTTTGTGCAGTACACACCGGTTGAAAAAAAAAACATTGTCTCGGACTCGGAGTAGAAAAGGGAGGGTAGGATTAAGAACTCGATGAGTGGAAGAACCTTCATCACTTCCTCATCACATGAAGGTTCATTCCGACCTTCCCACTAATGATTAGAGACTCGAGATGTCAAAAACATTATGAACCTACAAAATGCAGATGGCGACGTCGTGCAAAAGTTTAGAGATCGTAAATGATGAAATTTGGGGAAAATAGGATTAAGAGATAAGTTTAGGCGATGATTTGAAGAGAGAAGTTACAAAGTGAAGTTGTATAGAGAATTTTAGTGATATGGTTGTGTGTTAGGAAGAAATAAGTTCATATGAGTTACTTTGTGTTGAACACTATTGAGAAGCCCTAATAATTATCGCTTTTATGATGGACTAGAAATTTAACCACTATACTTATAATTTATTTAACCAAATCTATATGGTACAACTGGGTTTATTAGGTATGACTTGGTTAAATCAGTATTTGGACAACTAAATTAATTTAGTACAACAACAACATAACAATAGTTAGTAATTTAATGTGGTACAATTACAACATAACAATATGTGGTATGACCAGGTTAATTATGTAAAAAAAGCTTGTTTTAGAAAATATGATGTGGTAGCTGACAACAAAAGCCAAAACAGCCAAACAAAGAAAAAACACCATGTTCTTGATTTTTGATTTGCTAATATCAATTTTGCATCACTGGACCTCTTCTTTCAGTTTTTTTATCTCAACCTCAACTCATTCACTAGATGTGTCCCACCAAAATTCATGTCAATCACTTCTTCATATATTCCATCTTTAACCCACTTGAACAAATGACCATTCGAACATAGACAAATGAGAGAGGGAGAGAGGGAGAGAGGGGGAGAGAGAGAGAGAGAGAGAAAGAGAGAGAGAGAGAGAGAGAGAGAGAGAGAGAGAGAGAGAGAGAGATAGAGAGAGAGAGAGAGAGAGAGAGAGAGAGAGAGAGAGAGAGAGAGAGAGAGAGAGAGAGAGAGAGAGAGAGAGAGAGAGAGAGAGAGAGAGAGAGAAGTGTTTAGTAGTAATCGGAAACAATTTTCAACTGCTGAAGAAGAACAAATCTTAGTAACTTACCTCTCACGAAGAAGCACAACGAAAGTAAGGCCTTCCAGAATTATCTTTGGATCGTCGTGCATACATTCTAACATCACTTCCACAAATAAAGTTTCCAGAAATCTTTTTTTTTTACCACTGAAAAATTCATAACTAGGAAAATTTTCCGGTTCATAATTGGAACTTATCTCCTCCTACAAATTCATAATTTTGATTCTATACTATAAATTTTGCCGTAGAGAGCGTCACTCCAAAGCATGTTTCTCGAGACAGCAGCCGCCACTGACCAGCTTCTCAGATAAGTCCCGCTCACTGTCGTTTTGCATCCTAAATCTAACCTGCCTTTCTCCTAACCGGTTTCACCCTGGTATTCGTTTCCCCTCTGTTATACGATCTCTCAAACCTCCTAACTCTCCGCCTCCTCTGCTAGCACTCGCCTCTTCTCCTCCTATGTTCGCAAATATACTTTCTATTTTTCTTTGCTCGCAGCCCCCCCTTTGGCGGACGTGCTTTCTTCTCCTCCGCCATTGGTGCCTCTCCCAAATCTGCCACATGCGCGTTTTCTTCCCTCTATCTTACCTACCTTGCTCGCCTTTCAGCCTCCCCTGCACCTCGACCCACTGCCTCTATTGTCCGATCTCTCCACGTTTTCGCTTGTGTCCTATTCACCTCTAGTGACGCATTCTTCCGCCACTGGCTTGTGGGCCTCCCTGGTGTAAGCATCCGCCTTTTGATATACCATGGATTTTAGGGCTTTTAACCATGGTATATATCTTATTTATCGAGTCTTTTACTATGTTTTAGAGTCTTTTCAGGTGTTTATTAGGTACAAGCACATTTGGAGCGGAATTGGTGATTATGACACTTTCTGGAGCTTTTTGGAGTATTTGGCCGAGAGATAGAGTTCACTGTCGATATTTCAGAGCTGCATCGATCGACACACCTTTGGCGTCGATCGTTGCATATGCGATATGGGCCAAACGGCGATCTAATGAAGAATGATGAAATTGCAGTTGCGCCCAGAAGTTCCTGATATTTACAAAGAAGCCCCAAAACGTGTTTTAGTTTATAATTAGGTTTTACAGCCGCTTGTTAGAGAGGCTTTTCATAACGAAGTTTTCATACTTAGAACAGAGAGTTTGAGGGGCTGGTTTGTTCTCGAAAGAGACTTGATTTCGAACCCCTGTTCTTATTCTCTTGATTATTATATGATATCTATTTTGACTATGTTTTTTGTTATGATTGCTATGTCTGAGTAGATCTCTTGTTAGGTTAGGGATTCTCATTCGGGATTTGAAAGAATGTTAGATTAACTGATTTATTTGGATTCATCATCTAGTTCTTCATCTAATCTATTCTTAAAGCTTGATCTGAACTGGCCATTTAGATTACTGATTCTAGGTTTATTCTCGCAACGACAGTTGGTTTATTTAACTAGATTTGATTAGGTGAGCAATTTGTCTATTCGCAAAGGAATTTGGTTTAGAGAAATTGTGAACGAACGAACTTGGAATTAATGCATGTTTAGAACTCTAGAATTCGCAAAGAAATTTGGCTTGCTAGGTTGTTAGACATAGATAATTATCGCAGCGACAGCTGGTTAGTTTTACTTTCGTGATTCTAGTTCAAGAACAATATAGATTGAATCTGATTGATTGTTTATCTGATTTCCTGATATCCTGAGAACTCCCGAAACCTGACACCTTCGTTAATTGCTTACAACCACCTCGCTCGATTTACTTACTTGCTATTTTTTTTACTGCTTTACAATATTGCTTCGCTTAGTTTAATCTGAATTACTGATAATCTATTGTGTGACCGGAGTCCATGTGGATTCGATACCCTAAGTACTACAACTACATCACTGTGCACTTGCAGTTAGTATAGGGATTAAAACTAGACCTATCAAGTTTTTGGCGCCGTTGCCGGGGACTCTTTGAGTTCGCCGATAGATTCAGTATTAGGATTTAGACAAAGCTTTTTTTTTTTTTTTACTTACGTTTTTGTTTCCTTAGTGTTGCAGGGAATTGCACTGCATCGATCGACGCTTCTATTGCATCGATCGACACAAGGCGAAACCAGTGATACAAAGAGCTTGAACATTTAACAGGTTTCACTCTAATGGAACCTGTGATTCTGATTCGCGGTGAAGATGGCGTTTTACGAGACCAAGAGGGTCATATATGCAACGCAAAAGGTCATAAACTAGATGGGAAAGGAAACCCCATCCTACCAGAATATCATGCATTGGTTGGGCAGGTAGCTGAGATGAGAAAAAAGATTGATTCTATCCACGGCATCTTACTTGGGAAGAGACAATTCCGAGCTGATGCAGTAGCTGGAGGATTTGCAGAGGTGAATTATATGGCTGCAGCTGATTATCATGGACAGACATGTGGAAATCAGCAGAGACAAAGTTCTAGTTACGCTCTGAGATCGAGAGACTATGGTTATTCATCTCACCAAGCACCTCCTGCACCTACACATAAGAGCAGATTTGAGGTCATGATGGAGCAGTGTCTTGAAGGACAACAACAGACCACTGCGTTTTTCGACTCGAGGATTGAGACCTTGTACGCTGATTTGAGTAGTAAGCTTGAGTCCTTGAACACTCATATGAGGCTGCTGGATACGCAAGTGGATCAGATTTCAAGTTCTGTCAACAAGAAGGATGTTCAAGAAGCTCATGTCAACAACATTCCAATTCAGGTTGACCGTAGGCTGGACCAGGGACCATATCTTGCAGTTAAGGCTATGGAAATTGTGGAAAACAGGAAAGAATCTGAGATTGAATTCCATGAGTTTGAGAGCTTCGACGGACCAGACTCAACAGAGATTGACATTGATCTTTTGGCTTGGATAGTTCAGACTGATAATGGACCAAGTCAAGAGGAGAAATTTGAGTTTAGGACTGCTGAATTAAGCCAGGAAGCTGAGGAACCCGAGACTGTAGTTGGAACTCGAGCTGAGATACTTGTATCGATCGTTGCACCATGTGCACCGATCGTTGCTCACCGTGAAGAACCAGTCTCACTTATACCTCGGGGAGCTGCTAAGGAAAAGATCTATAAACCTCCAATACCAATCCCAAAAGCTCCTGTAAGGTCTAAAGATAAAATTCAGTGCATGGTAGTGGTAGACAAGGAGATGGTGGTTCCACAGGAATCTACTCTAACATCTTCAGAACCTAGAGCTGCTCATAAGCAAAAAGCTCCTAACATCAGATCTCCACCAAAGGTGAGGCATAAATCCTCTAAGTTAAAACATCCTGACTCCATTGCTTTGAATGCAGGAAAACGCTCTTCACCACCCAAGTGTCAATCCGGCCCTACATTCCTTCCTACATTCCTTGGACGATCTCATGCTACTACTGCGTACACACCGCCATGGATGATAAGGCATTCACAGAGACATTCCAAGTCTCTGTTGAAACCTCCATGAGTCTGACCTTCTTCCGAAAAGTCAAGCTAATGACTTAAAACAAGCGCCGAGTGGGAGGCAACCCACTATTAGGTTTTAGTGTTCTTCTTTCTTATTTTTGGTGTTTTTCTTAGGATTTCACGTTTTTATTTGTTTTTGCTGAGTTTTAGATACAGAACACGAGTCTGGAGATGTGTGACGATCGTTGCTTCATTTGCAACGGTCGTTGCAGGGAGAAAATGACGAAGAGATGAGATTGTCTTGTGACGATCGTTGCGGTCCTGTGCAACGGTCATTGCAATTGGTTTAAAACTACAAAATTAAGGTATGCGTGCTAAACCGGAATCAATTCGGTTCAACTAGCATCGATCGTTGCTCATCAGCAACGATCGTTGCACCCACAATCGAGGTAAGTGCCTTAAACCCTTCTCTCTTCTCTTCTTGTTCATTTCGCCAACCGTACGCAAAAACCCCCAAATCGCCTAAATCCCTCAATTCTTCATTGTTTTTGTTGATTCAAAGTCCCATTCTCTCTATTTTTGCACGATTATTCTATATCTCTAACCCATTTGAAGTGAATCCAAGGTAATGTACCTCAATTTCTTCAATTTCGGATTTAATTTTAGGAGGATTAGAAAATTTTGGATTGAAATGATGATTGCATGTTGTTATAGACTTGCTTTAGGGTGATTAGAACTGGATTATTGCTGATTGTGAGGTTGTGGATTGATTTTGGCACGATTTCAAATCGTTGCTTAGCGACTGTGAAATCGCTTTGCAACGATCGTCGCCACTCGTGCAACGATCGTTGCTCGACGATTTCTCAGAGAATTACCGAGACTAATTGTTTTAATTTCTTGAATGCAGATGCCTCCACGACAAACCCGCAAACGCAGAGCCACAGCAGCAACCGCCACACGTCAGTACATTCCACCACCGGAGTGGTTACACAGAGACTCCGATCTACCTGCGGACTATCAGCTGGTTCATGCAGCCATACAACCACCATGGCCAAGAGCGGATAACCTTCTGATTCCGACTGGGCATGACTGGGGCATGGATATTGATAAGTTGCTCGCGACAGATGATTTCACGGAGATACCACTGAACGAGTACTGGGATGAGTATGATACATTGCTGTACAACATTTGGTGTAGCATGACGTTTAAGCCAACCAAGTTTGCTGACTACTCGACCTGAAAGGGTCTCGGCATTGATGAGCAGGTTATGGCACTGTGCAGAGGCATTGGTCTGGGGACAATGCCAATGCAGCCGTATGACTTGTACCCGGAGTTGGTGAGACAGTTGCTTGCCACTTGCAGGGATATCTACCCGAACCCAGACAGCAGGAAAGCTTCAGGAGGTACCTTTACCTTCATGTGTCGAGGAGCCAGGTATCGAGTTCCCCTTCTCGATATCTGCAGGATCTATGGGTTCAGCACTGAGCCGACGCGCATCGATATGTCCCTTCCGTGGGACCCATCAGAGGCTCAGCAGTTCTGGGATTACATTGGCAATGGGCGATACCACTCACGGACTACCACTGTGATTCAGGTTAGGCATCCGGTCCTTAGGTACGTCTTGCGCATCCTGGGACGCACTCTGTTGTGCAAGTATGAGGTCAACAAGATGCGTAAGACCGAGATGGAGATACTGTTTAGAGGACTGAGGGAGCAGTTCAGGGATACCGATCTGAGAAACCCTGCTGGGGGACTCAACCTGGGAGCTGTTTTTGCTCATCATCTATGCGACCTGCAGAAGAAGCCCTTTGATGGCGTGCGCACAGAGACAGTAGGGAGTCTGCTTACTCCCATTTTCAGACACTGCAGGATCCCTTTGGAGGGTACAAAGTGCAATGATGAGAGAGAGTTCCTAGATTTCAGTCACTTGCAGAGCGCTACATGGCTCAAGGAGGGGCGTTTGTGGGTTTACTATCAGCCTGCCACTGAGAGGCACGGACTGGATCTTCCTGCTGCTGGTTTGACGCAGATTGATACGTTGGATGCTTTGAGATTCCAGCCTCCTGCGACCGAGCAGCGTAGAGTCCCTTCTATGGCTCATCCGCTGGGAGAGCCTTCCACACGAGCTTCATCTTCCTCTGCACCTCCTGAGCCTGCGCCTGCTGCTGCTGCTCTTGCTGATGACATCGGCCCTTATCTTGAGATTACAGTGCCCTATGGTGATATATCTGAGGCAGATTGGAGAGAGAGAGAGAGGATGGGATTCTGCGGGGCATTTGGAACTTCATGCGCACCTGCACCTATTGGAGACAGCTCCAGATTCACCATCCGGCACCTTCATGACGCAGACAGAGATCTCCGACTCCCGGTTCCTCGAGTGGTACAGATCGCTATGCTGGTATAGATGACGAGTGAGAGTTATCTCCATATTTCCGACTACGATTCTGTATTATGTTGTCTTTTTCTTTATCTTTGCACTTTTCTTTTGCTTTTCTTAGGATGTTATTGATTTTGGATGTTGTGCTTGATTTGGTACACTAGTTGCTTTGATTCTACTTGCTTTTCAGTGTTTTCAGCTTGCAGGATTCGAAATTTAACAAAATCCAACGGACTAACCTCCTAACTTGCTGATTGATCCGATATACGAAGTGCGTCGATCGACACACCACTGTGTCGATCGTTACAACACAAAAATCGCCCAGCAACGGTCGATGCACTATGTGCAACGGTCGTTGCACAGGTGCGACAGAGGTAAAATCAAACAGAACTCAAACGTCCATTAACATAACTTTTATTTTTCTTTCTTTTTACCAATCCTTCGCTTGACATTACTGGGGACAGTGTGTCTTAAGTGTGGGGGAGGTGCTACTGACTCCTGTTTTCTGTTTTCTTAAGAGTCAGTCAGTTTTTAAAAAATTTGTTTTATTGAGTCAAAACCAGTTTAAGTAGGAAACAATGATTTTTTGAGAAGATTTACAGCACTTGCAGGAACTTAAGTAACCATCGTGATGAAGTTGCAGGATCAATCTCTGACTATTAGAAAACTCCATCACATATCAACCTACTAAGGACACCCACATCACTTCAGGTATCAGAGGATCATTTTACTGACTTCAAACTTAATACTGACTTAGATTTCTCAACTAAGGGCTTGGTATACTTTGTGTCTGATTCCCTTGTTAGTTCTGACACAGCCTGTAAACATGTCCTATTTAGTTCCCTTCTCCCCTTCCATAAAAAATAAAAATAAAAATAAACTGAGGATGAGTTAGTAACTCCGAAGTGGTCTCTGGGAGTGGTAGCTACAACTATCATATTCTGTGCATCCATGGAATGTGTCCAAAGTACACCCCTTAACGGGAAGAGCACTGATAAAAAAAATAAAATGATACCCAATGGGGAAAAATCAGAATGCTAAGGAAGGGAAAAGAGAAGAAAGGGACTAGAGAAAGATAGTATGGTGGTCTAGAGCTGATAAGGTAAGAATCCATGTGCCTTTGATCGATACTCCTTAGGTGAGACCGCACTTAAATACTTGCAGAAGTCAGTAGGGAGAATTTGAATGCGTGAATGTGATTGTGGAGTTTACTTAGGACAGTTGCTAAGTGTGGGGGAAGTATATGTTGGTCTTGATGTCTTGCAGGTGATTCTTTCAATGGATTACTAAGGGGAATCTGAGTGCTGTTGCTTCAAAGATGAAAAGAGTTTCTGAAAGTTTTCAAACCTCTTCACCATGTTTTGGTTCTTTACTTGCTTGAGGGCAAGCAAGAGCTAAGTGTGGGGGAGTTGATATACCATGGATTTTAGGGCTTTTAACCATGGTATATATCTTATTTATCGAGTCTTTTACTATGTTTTAGAGTCTTTTCAGGTGTTTATTAGGTACAAGCACATTTGGAGCGGAATTGGTGATTATGGCACTTTCTGGAACTTTTTGGAGTGTTTGGCCGAGAGATAGAGTTCACTGTCGATATTTCAGAGCTGCATTGATCGACACACCTTTGGCGTCGATCGTTACATATGCGATATGGGCCAAACGGCGATCTAATGAAGAATGATGAAATTGCAGTTGCGCCCAGAAGTTCCTGATATTTACAAAGAAGCCCCAAAACATGTTTTAGTTTATAATTAGGTTTTACAGCCGCTTGTTAGAGAGGCTTTTCATAACGAAGTTTTCATACTTAGAACAGAGAGTTTGAGGGGCTGGTTTTTGTTCTCGAAAGAGACTTGATTTCGAACCCCTGTTCTTATTCTCTTGATTATTATATGATATCTATTTTGACTATGTTTTCTGTTATGATTGCTATGTTTGAGTAGATCTCTTGTTAGGTTAGGGATTCTCATTCGGGATTTGAAAGAATGTTAGATTAACTGATTTATTTGGATTCATCATCTAGTTCTTCATCTAATCTATTCTTAAAGCTTGATCTGAACTGGCCATTTAGATTACTGATTCTAGGTTTATTCTCGCAACGACAGTTGGTTTATTTAACTAGATTTGATTAGGTGAGCAATTTGTCTATTCGCAAAGGAATTTGGTTTAGAGAAATTGTGAACGAACGAACTTGGAATTAATGCATGTTTAGAACTCTAGAATTCGCAAAGAAATTTGGCTTGCTAGGTTGTTAGACATAGATAATTATCGCAGCGACAGCTGGTTAGTTTTACTTTCGTGATTCTAGTTCAAGAACAATATAGATTGAATCTGATTGATTGTTTATCTGATTTCCTGATATCCTGAGAACTCCCGAAACCTGACACCTTCGTTAATTGCTTACAACCACCTCGCTCGATTTACTTACATGCTATTTTTTTTACTGCTTTACAATATTGCTTCGCTTAGTTTAATCTGAATTACTGATAATCTATTGTGTGACCGGAGTCCCTGTGGATTCGATACCCTAAGTACTACAACTACATCACTGTGCACTTGCAGTTAGTATAGGGATTAAAACTAGACCTATCACCTTTCTTCCTCCCTCCCTCCTTCGTATCCATTTGTCACATGCCTTCCCTACTGTTGGTTTTACAAGCCTCATGCTTCAATTCTCTTAGGTTTTTCGTCGACCTGCCCCTAGCTGCCGTTGAAATTCTTCGATGCTCTGCTTTACAAGTTCTCTCTGGTTGAAGCCTAACCATTCCTCCTCCTTACTCTGAATCTCAGTCTCGACAGGTATGGTCTATGTGAACTCTAGTTTATCTCAGACTGGTTGAATATGTCCTTACTGTAGGATTCATTTTCCTTAGCTTAAGATTTCAAATTTTCCAATTACCTCCGTTTGAGGCCTTTGAGATGTTTTCGAGCTTTCATTACCATGTTTTGAGGGCATTAGTTTGTGTTGTTAGACATCCTTTACCTCTTTATGAAGTATATTTACCTCATAATGAGGTTCATTTACCTCAATATGAGGTTGTTACCCAAAATATTTGTTCTGCATTTATGCAATCCAATGTTCTGTTTGTTTTATTACCGGATGAACCAAGGCTACACTTCCAAAAATTAGGAGACGATTTCACCAGCACTAATCTTTGATCTTTAATATCAGATTTGGTATGTTGGTTATGGAACCTATTTCTTTCATACCCTTCTCACGGCCGGGAATTTCCTCGCATTTCCAGAATCATCAAGAAGATTCTCATTCATCTCAACAACCAGCCAAACTTCTTGCTACTTCATATGCACTAGTTTCTGAATCATCCTCAGAAAATTTACCATCAACTGTGTTCCTCACATTTCCAAGTCTTCATCCCATTTAGAACTTTTGATATCTTCAACTTGAGTTGTTTTAATGTTATGTATGTGTTTATCGGTTATGCTTATGTTTCTTTCTTTGCGCTTGTTGCAGCGGTTGTTTCAGCCAGTTTGACTATTATATTATGTTTTTGAATATTTGCTCTGTGACTGGAGACTACAATCTTCTATAAAAGATTAGTTTGACAAAAACATGCTGATGTAGCTGGAAACAAATATCAAAACAGCCAAACGAAGGAAAATCATCAACTTCTTGATTTTGAATTTGCTAAGATTGATTTTGCATCATTGGATCTCTTCTTTCACATTTTCGATCTCAACACTCAGCACATTCACTAGATTCGTCCCACCAACCTTCAGGTCAATTACTTCTTCATACATTTCATCTTCAACCCACTTCAACAAATGATTATTCTAACATACACAAACGGGAGAGAGAGATAGAGAGATAGAGAGAGAAGTGTTTAGTAGTAATCGGCAACAAGTTTCAACTGCGGAAGAAGAACAAAGCTTAGTAACTTACCTCTCACGAAGAAGCACAAAGAATGTAAGGCGTTCCAGAATTATCTTTGGAGCTTGATGTATACATTCTAACCTGAGTTCTACAAACTGTTTTCAGAAATCCCTTTTTACCATTGAAAAATAAATAACTAGAAGAATTGCCCGGCCATAATTGGAACTTATATCATCATACAAATTCATAGTTTTGATTATATCATTCTACCAATCAGTTTCAATTACATCAATCGTTCACATCACAAATCTCATCTACAAACAATACAACAAAAAACAAATTACTTACCCATTTAGAAACACAATAAATTTGTTTCAATTATGGACAAGGACTCTTGTTATTCATGATGTTCTTCTTGATGATAATATCAAAAATATACAAACTTATCGGAATATATCTTCTCTCGCCGGATTTTGCGATTTAGGGGTTTTTGAGTTTGTTGGGTTTTTCTGGATTTATGGCTTGGACCGACTGTTAATTTAAAATGAGAATTACCCGATTATTTTATAATTTTTAATAAAATAATGTATTATGACTATATTAAAAATGACGAAACATTTGAAAAACGTGTGCAGCCAAAATATATTCATATTAGAAAAGGTTGTGAAAAACGAGCACTAAATTGTCACTTAATTGTACCCAAGTTTCATGGTATAATCTTTTTGTGAAGAGTTGTATTAAATTTAAAATTCTTTCAGTAAATTTAATTTATACTGTTGTACTTATGAAATTAACCAACTTAACATATGTCATAATATTTTTATACCATAACATGTGTAAGAAGGTTTCCCCCATGGAGAATCTTCAATTAGAAACCATAGAGACGGAAAGTTGGAAGGATGCAAACAAGAAGGAATAAATAGAGGAAGATGAGGTTGAGTTTTTTTTTTTTTTTTGCGATCATTAGGAGATCACCACTCCTCTATCACCATCCTTATCCTCCTGATGTGTCAAATTGATACCTCGTGGGTGAAAAATAACGCGACTGGTGGCTTATGGTGCTTCTTCAAAGATCCAAATGGCTAGAGATACACATCAGCACAAGGCTGCAGACGAGGTCTACACTCTTACACCCCAAGTTGGATGGGTTACTTTGGGCAATGTCATTGTTTTTGGAGGGGGAGTTCTCTAGGTGATAATCGAGACAGATTGTTCAGACCTGGTTGCTGTTGGGGTCAAAAACCTCCTCGACGAAAAAAATAGCCGAAGAAAGGATCAAGCAGTCGGACATGAACGAGTATTTGAGTTAGACGTTCAAGAACACATATAAATGACAAAGTTGTACGAAATGCCAACAAGGTCACCTAAATGATTTATCGGAGAAATGGTTTCGGCAAAACAGACGACATCATAATCGGACAAACATATCTTCCGACATGAACTACGGATCGACGGAACATCCAAACGAAGCAAAAGACGAGCCGGACCAGCCCAAAATTCCGATCTGAACCATCTCGGAATTCCGAGCTAAACCAGCTCGGAAAACCGAGTTGAACCAGCTCGAAATTCCGAGCTAAACCATCTCGGAAAACCGAGTTGAACCAGCTCGAAATTCCGAGCTAAACCAGCTCGGTTTTACCAGCTCGGAATTCCGAGATAAACCATCTCGGAAAACTGAGCTGAACCAGCTCAGAATTCTGAGATAAACCATCTTGGAAAACCGAGCTGAACCATCTCGGAAAACCGAGCTGAACCAGCTTGGATTTTTCGAGATAAACCAGCTTGGATTTACCGAGATGAACCTGCTCGGATCTAAACCCATCGCCTCTCGATCTTGATCATGAGTTGCCCCTCCGGAATCCTGAGTTGAACCTTTGAGCCAAACCATCTCGGATTTCTGACCTAAACCGTTTCTGGTTTTCCGAGCTGAACTTTCCGAACGGATAACCAAACATTTGCCGATACGCATAAATTGTCGCAACCCATCTTCAGAAATATCAGCCCATACCTTCTTGAGCCGACGATTTGTGCCGATGGGTCGAGACTGAGAGAAATGGGGATTTAGGCCCAAGCATAGAACAAACTCTAAGCCAAATAAGTGAGTTGATACGTAAACGGACTCGGAACGTCCAAATCTCGGCCATCCGGCAAAAGATTTGAGCCGCGGAAAGACGAATAAGTAAATAAAGAGATTGGAGAAAGGAAAATCCGAGATAGAAATGTACATTTTAGCAAGAAAAGGAAAAAGATAAGAACAGGAAGATTTCCGCAAATCCTACGGAAATATTCTCAAAAGCTGACGAACATAAGCTATAAAAGGAGGGAGAGACCAGACGAGAAAGGCAGAGCGACTATACTTAGACTTAAGAACTTAGCAGTTTATCTTAGCCGATTTTCGAGTTCTTTTGTATTCCTTTTCCGATTCCTTTACTTTCTTTTGCGATCTTTGTACTCTTTTCGATTTCTTGTCAATAAAACGTCCTCCGGGTTTGCTAGTTTCGTGGTTATTCCTTGAAAGTTTCTGTTCCCTAAAGGTTTTGCTCTACGGGTTGTTGACAGGTCTTCAAATCCGCCGCACCAGTACTGTAGACGATAATAGACCCCAAAAATCCAGTATGACGCTACTCAGCACACTGGTGAAATGACGTTTTAACCAAGTATATCTTGGTTCAGTATTTTTGAAAGGTAGTCCTGCGGATACCGGCTTATTTTCAGTGAACGGAAGACGCGAGGCGAGAGTTTCGTGGAAAACCGGGATCAAATCTAAACCCAGTAAAATGCAACACACTGGTCTCGACAACGTCATTATTGAGTACACGACCGACTTGAGAATGTAAGACGGCAGACCCCCGCACTAGTACTTGAGTCAACCGTAAAACTCCTCGAAACCCAGCAAGAAGCTTCCGAGCACGCTAGTCTAATCATTATAAGTCCATAAGAGAAAAACGATTTTTTATTTCTCGGACTCGAAACCCAGTAAATGCTTTCGAGCACACTAGTCTGATCATTATAAGTCCACAAGAGAAAAAATGTTTTGTTATTTTTCGGACTCGAAACCCAGTAAAACGCTTCCGAGCACACTGCTCTAAATCATTATATGTCCGCAAGAGAAGTACGTTTTGTTATTTCTCGGACTCGATGTCAAAACCCAGTAAGACGCTTCCAAGCACACTGGTCAAAACATTACAAGTCCGCAAGAGGAGTACATCTTGCTACTCCTCGGAATCAATTTCGAAACCCAGTAAGACGCTTCCGAGCATGCTGGTCTCAATCATCTCAGGTTTGTTGGTAGAGTATATATCGCTGACCTTCAAACTTAACTCAAAACCCAGTTAGGCGCTTCCAAGCACGCTGGTCTTAGTCATCACAAAGGCGAGTATATATCGCCGACCTCCAAACCCAAAACTTAATTCAAAATATGGCAGAACGCTTCTACGCGCGCCAGATTTAAATGATGTCCCATTAACCTCAAGACTCGGAATACGCATCTGAGTGAAATGCTTCTAAAAACGCAAAGGGTCAAAAGCTAAATCACACTTTCCTTCGGGAATTATACGAAGCTTTCTGGAAAAGCCTTCAAGCTCTACGAAACCGACTCGTACAATCTATATGGAGCCGACGAAGGAGATTTTCTCCTGATTAAATCTGCTCGACTTTTATGCATTAATCCACCTAACGTCAACACGAAGGTCGAACTTCTCGGACGTACAAATCGTCGTAGCAGGCTCGACAAACTAACCTGAAAACAAATCATACTCAAAAATCTGAGCATCCTTACTTAGAAAACCGGAGTAGACCTACTCGGAAAACCCGAGCAGATTTGCTCAGAAAATCCGAGCATGTTTGCACAGGAAATCCAATCAGACTTACTCGGAGAATTCCGAAGACCAACATGATTTACCTCTTGGACTTGTCACACTTGTAAGCACGACCGGTTCACAATTCAATATGGAAGGATCGACGAAAGACCAATAATGGATTTCCAAACATCCAACGACATGACAAGAGAACTACGGATGGCTTGATCCCTTTCTTAAGGGTACGTAGGCAGCCTTTCATAAGGTTCAACTGTAAACAAAAATTCTTCGCTTGAAATAAAGAAGCATCAAGGTCATACACCAGGAACGACCAATGGTTCCGAAGAAAAATTCAATAACATACAGAATTGCTCGGAAGACTCTGCACAAAAAAATTAACTACGGCCGAAAGATCCAAAATGGTCACCATATACAGGCCAATGGATGTGAATCGACTTACTCGAAAGGTCGGAACAAGTCCAACTCGAAAATACCATTTCAAAAAATCCGTCTAACTTGATGTACAAGACGAAGGCCCAAATGCGACAAACGATTCGGACAATCCTTAGTCGCAAACGGAAGAGCAACAAAACAGAAAGGACCGAACAAATTCTTTCGGACAATTTCTTTTGCCTCGAATACAAAATAACCTCGCCATCATCGCACTCGAGTCTGACGAGCTGGGGGGCTAACTGTTGGGGTCAAAAACCTCCTCGACGAAAACAATAGCCGAAAAAAGGATCAAGAAGTCGGACATGAACGAGTATTTGAGTTAGACGTTCAAGAACACGTATAAAAGACAAAGTTGTACGAAATGCCAACAAGGTCACCTAAATGATTTATCGGAGAAATGGTTTCGGCAAAACAGACGACATCACAATCGGACAAACATATCTTCCGACATGAACTACGGATCGACGGAACATCCAAACGAAGCAAAGGACAAGCCGGACCAGTCCAGAATTCCGAGCTGAACCAGCTCGGAATTCCGAGCTAAACCATCTCGAAAAACCGAGTTGAACCAGCTCGAAATTCCGAGCTAAACCATCTCGGAAAACCGAGCTGAACAAGCTCGGAATTCCGAGATAAACCATCTTGGAAAACCGAGCTGAACCAGCTTGGAATTCCGAGATAAACCATCTCGGAAAACCGAGCTGAACCAGCTCGGACTTCCGAGATAAACCATCTCAGAAAACCGAGCTGAACCAGCTTGGATTTTTCGAGATAAACCAGCTTGGATTTACCGAGATGAACCTGCTCGGATCTAAACCCATCGCCTCTCGATCTTGATCATGAGTTGCCCCTCCGGAATCCTGAGTTGAACCTTTGAGCCAAACCATCTCGGATTTCTGACCTAAACCGTTTCTGGTTTTCCGAGCTGAACTTTCCGAACGGATAACCAAACATTTGCCGATACGCATAAATTGTCGCAACCCATCTTCGGAAACATCAGCCCATACCTTCCTGAGCCGACAATTTGTGCCGATGGGTCGAGACTGAGAGAAATGGGGACTTAGGCCCAAGCATAGAACAAACTCTAAGCCAAATAAGTGAGTTGATACGTAAACGGACTCGGAACGTCCAAATCTCGGCCCATCCGACAAAAGATTTGAGCCGCGGAAAGACGAATAAGTAAATAAAGAGATTGGAGAAAGGAAAATCCGAGATAGAAATGTACATTTTAGCAAGAAAAGGAAAAAGATAAGAACATGAAGATTTCCGCAAATCCTACGGAAATATTCTCAAAAGCCGACGAACAGAAGCTATAAAAGGAGGGAGAGACCACACGAGAAAGGCAGCGCGAAAAACCCTATACTTAGACTTAAGGACTTAGCAGTTTATCTTAGCCGATTTTCGAGTTCTTTTGCATTCCTTTTCCGATTCCTTTACTTTCTTTTGCGATCTTTGTACTTTTTTCGATTTCTTATCAATAAAACGTCCTCCGGGTTTGCTAGTTTCGTGGTTATTCCTTGAAAGTTTCTGTTCCCTAAAAGTTTTGTTATACACAAGTTTTGACCGTGTGAGTTTCGACTCTCATAGTTGCTATGACAATCAACCCTCAGGATTGGCCGACTTCGACCTCTTCACAACCCTTATTGTTTTGCCTCTTGTTTTAGTTTTGATTCCTTGAAGTGCTAATGTGTGTGCCGACTCTTTTGCAGGAGCGATAACACGCGGTATTATCATTTTCCATGTAAGTCATGAAAAATCAGATTGGTTTACCCTGTGGGTGATAACCCGATCCGAACAATATTGATTTAGTTTATGGAGATTAAGTTGACAAAAAATTAGCTTTTACAAAGATAATTTTAGGGACATTTTAAAAATATCCTATTTGCTTTTTCAATTTTGAAAATTACCCTATGTTTTACTCTTATTTGAAAACAAACTTTTATTTGTTGTGAAAAGACGATTATATCCTAAATGAAAATTTGAAAAAATTACATATTAAAAAATATTAAATTTAAAACATTTATAATTGTCGTTATTTTTTATCATAATAACTCTATATATTAAATCATTATTGCTCATACTGGATTATGACTTCGATGAATTAACCGATTCGACTCATCACAATTTACATGACTTACGTTGTCGTTATATATTTTTATAACTGTTGTTACTAATGAATAAATATACAATATTTTAATGTATTAAATTTTATTGATAAACATGTGATAAAAACAAATATTTCTCAAGTATACTCTTTATTGAACATTGATATATCCACATGTATCTAGCATATGGATTGTATTCATTTCATCCATGACTGCATTTTTCCATCCTAGATGCTTCATAGCAGAGATAATAGATTTGGTTCTTCAACAGAGAACTTGGATGTAAGCAGGTCATACCTTTTGTTAGGTTTGAAAATGCCATCCTTTGCTCTGGTGGTCATGGTGTGATATTGTCCAGCTGCGGTAATACTGGTTCTATCTGCGGTAAAACTGGTTCTGCAGTGGGTTCTGCTGCAACCTCTTGTTGTTGCTGTTCACCATCTCATAGAGCCAAGAATTGATCATTTTGAGGAGGAACGACTTGAACCTCTTATGTTTTTGCTGTTGGTGGAGCTAGAATTCTTGAAATCTTTTCATCAGTCGCTGGTGCAGATTTGTCAGAGGCTTGCCATGCTTTCAACAGATACGTTTGATACTTAGGGATGTGATCCTTATATGTAGCTTTGAAAGGGAAAGATTCCTCATTGAATATCACGTGTCTACTTATGTAGACTTTACCATTTGGAGGATATAAGCATATATATCATTTATACTGAGAACTGTAGCCCAAGAATACACATTTAAGAGATCTTGGATCAAACTTGTAAGTGACCAGAGGTCGTAGACAAGGGAAGCAGGCTGAACCAAATACCATGAGCATCGAGTAGGAGTGTTTCTTTCCATGAAGAACTTCATATGGACTCTTGTCACCAAGAACATAGGAAGGAAGTAAGTTACATATGTAGTTAGCAGAGAAGAATGACTCAACCCAATATTGCAGAGGTGTGTGACTGTGAAACAACATAGAAAGACCCAGCTCTACCAAGTGGCGATGTTTTCTTTCCGAAATACCGTTCTGTTACAGAGTATAAGGACACAAGATGTTATGTTTGATTCCATGAGCGATGAGATGTTGTTTCAGTTGATTACTGGTAAACTCTCCCCCTCCATCGCTTTGAAATATATTTTTATTTTAGAGTTGAACTGATTCTCTACTAAAGTTTGAAACCATTTGAACACCAAGAAGAAGTCTGATTTAGCTTGAAGAGGGTAAAGCCAGGAAAACCGAGAATGATCATCAACAAAGAACACATAATATTTAAACTCTTGAGTTGATACAACGGGAGCATGACCCCATATATCACAATTAATCCGATCTGGGGTTGTGACATACGAGAATCAGAACTAAAAACTGCTATCTACTTGATTTCCTCATCTGGCAAGGCTCGCAAATGGAAGAAGATTTGTTCTTATGGACTGATATTACCTTGCTGCTTCTGAGGTGTTGGATTGTTTGAGAATTTGTGTGTCCTAGCCTGTGGTACCATACTTTCTCACTAGCTCCACTTTGCGATCCAAATAGTGCCACAACTCTTGACTTTCCAACACATAGAGTCCATTACGCCTTGAACCCGCTAGCACTACTTTCTGAGTATGTAGATCAATAATACAAACTTTAGACTTGTCAAAGAACACACCACATGGATAGTCTTCACATATTTTAGAGACAGAAAGTAGTGATTTCTGAATATTAGGACATACCAAAACTTCTGTTAAAGGAATTCTACATGAGCCTGAGTTGAGAGTAGTGGATCCAGTGTGTGTTATAGGTAGGTACGTTCCATTAACCATCACAGAGTCGTTTCCTGCAAAAGGGGTAGAATGTTGCAGATAACAGTAACATGGGCAGAAGATCCAGAGTCTGGAAACCATTCTTTTCTAGATTCATCTGAGATCTGAAGATAAGAGAAGGCTTGAGATGTATCAGAAGCTTGATAGTTATTGTCAAATATGTTGTAGCACTTCAATGCAATGTGACCAACACAGCCAAATATTTTACAAGTTGGTATGTCTCCAGATGTTAGTGTGTGGCTCTGATGTTGAGAGAATCCTCTGCCTCATGTGGAATATCCTCCTCTTCCACAGTTCTGACCATACTTGCCTCGTCCGCATTGGTTTTAAACATAATGTGGTGGATTTGGTATGTACTCCTATCTTTGGGTTTGAAATGCCATGTGTGGTGAGATGGTCGCAGCTTATTCATAAGATTGAAGTTTATTGTCATAGGACTTAACTTCTAAGACAACGACATTGAACGTGGGTGCTGGAAACTTGGAAAGAGATCTCTAGATAACTGTTGTGATTGGATCGTACTCTCTACTGAGACCATTGAGGAACCCGAGGATCTTCATGGATTCGTCTATCGGTTTCCAAGTAGAGCTTAGGGCATCGCACATAGTTTTAAACTCTCGACAATATTCTCCTTAAGTCTCCCTTTCTTGGTCAGGAATTGCAGGCTTCTGCGAAGGGAGAATTCACGGGTTAAAGAGCTCTTGTTAAAGTTTTCAGCTAAGGAAAGCCATATCTCACGTGATGTGGCTAGATTGTACACAAATCCGAGGACTTCTTCAGAAAGAGTTCCGAATAACCATGAACGAACCAGGTGATCGGAGCAGGACCAAGTTTCGAACAGTGGGTGTGGGACAACATTGATGACGCCGTCGTTGAAAACCGTATGATTGGCTTCAGGCTAAGTGATGCTACCATTGACGAAGCTGATCAATTTCTAACTGGAGAGAAGAGACTCGAACTGGGTTTTCCAGAGTAAATAGTTGCTGTCATTTAGCTTTAGTGTGACTGAACTGAGAACGTGAATGTTACTGGAAAAAGGGTAGGTGTTTTGAGGGTAAACTTTACAATCGATTTACATTGCTATTTGAATTCAAGCTTGTTTCATTGTTGCCTATAATAATACCCTCTACTTTGGGAGTTCGGATTTCTATTTATCCCTTTTGTTTTAAGTTACATAAAGATATCATGACTTTTCCTTTTTCCTCTCATTACTCTGTTTCTTTCTTTGTTTTTGGAGAATACATTAATATAATCCAGCGTTAAAATGATAATTTAGTAAATTATTTAATAGAAAATTTAATTTTCAACAAATAAAAGTAAACATGTAGTTTTCAAATTTTAATCTTATTTTTCCAAAAATTTCAAAATTTTATATAGATTGGCAAATTATTATTACTCATATCTCAAGCAACATCATGAATTATATATAGAACTTCCTTACTTTTTACAGGTTTTAAATAGAGTTTGTTTTTGTTTTCTAAATCACTATAAAAAAATTAATTTTTTTTGATAAATAAATTCTCCAAAATTTTGAAAACTGGTTTTGAGAGAATTTATTATTTTCTAAACTAAAATCACACTCTAATATTTTTAAGAAAATGAAGTAATTCACATTTTTATTTTGTTTATGAATTCATTTAGTTGTAAAATTAAAAAAATCTTTCTTTAATATGTTAATTTCTTATGCACAAAATACGATATTTTTTTTGTCGGCAACCTGAGACTTTCATTTAAAGGCCCAACATGCCAAATGTTACAGAGGGTAAACTGAGATACAAAATTCATATTGGGCTGATAATGGGCCACAAAACAAATGAAACAAAAGTACAATACGTGGTCAGAAGATCCACGAACACGTCTTTGGGGGATCCATGTGTCAGCATCCAAGAGCTTCCGCCATGCAAATCGTCGGTGGACACTGAGGAGAAGCGCCGCCGCCGATCCATGTGCAAAATTTTGTCATCCCACGCTACCCAACTGCCGATCTTCTTCGCCCCTTTGTAATCGTCCGGGATTTTACTGCAAAGTTTCTCACCGGGAATCGTGAGCTCCGAGGAAGCTCCTCCGCCGTGCAAACCCAATATATAGATTTGCAACTTTGGTCACCATCATCGCTCCTCCTCCTTGAGCGGGTGAAAGCGGTGAAGATATTACTCCAAACGAGCCAAAATCACCGAAGAGACCGTGAAAAGAGCCATAATCTCCGACGGATGGAAAGCTCAAGGGAGAAGAGATCAAACCTCAGAAATCCACATCTGTAGATTCCGGAAATCTTCACCGGTCAGCCCGTGAACAGCTCGTAGACGGACGCACGATCATCAACAGAGTGGAAGTCCGGCAGCTCACCGGAAGTATAGACCGACAAAAGCCGATAATAAAACGGTTCACAAGGATCCGAGATGCAAAAACCAAACACACAAAATCGATGAATCAGAGAATATATCACAACGATTCATCGGAAAAGAAACAAAAATAACCGTTCCTCCGGCGCGGTAAACAGCCACCGGAGGCCGGAACGAAAGATCTGTGCTTGCGGTACTAGAGAGAAGGCAGAGAACTGAAGGAAGAGAGAGAAAAGTTATAAGCACTAAATACGATATTTAACATAGTTCATTATGTAGAATTTTCCGATTATTAGCATGCATGCGTTTGTGGACTATTTTCAATATATTTGTGTTTCATTAGATATGATTTACAGATTTAGTGTTATTTAATAGAAAATTTATATACAATTAATGAATAATTGTGATTACTATTTAAAATTTTAAACATATTTATAATTATTAGTTAATTTAATGTATTTATAATTTTATATTTTTATAGTTTTGTATTTTATATTTTTAGTTTTTTATATTTTGTTTACCTAAATGTATCATGACATATAAAAGGGTCCATATTACTTTTGAAGATGAGTTGTGTTTCATGTGTAAATTATTTCTAGATATTCAAATGAATTGAAAACAAGAATTCTTATCTATGTAGTAAGGAAATGTGTTTTAGTTTTACATAATAGCAATAGTCGAATACTCGCTAGACATTACTCGGACAGCGGGGTTGAACCTAGCGCCTAACGTAAAAATCAAAAATTATGCGGAGATAAATCGGGGTCTAGTTTTAGAGTTTTTATTTAATTTTATTGTTTATATATTATATTTTGTAAGAAAAATACAATAAGATTGGTTTGGTCTAGCGGCTTGGACTTCTTTGTTTGGTTTGGATAACCCAAGTTAAACGTTCATGAATTATGTTTTGACCAAATTTTCTATTTTTGTTTAATGAAAGACAGAAGTGTCTTTTGCTTATCATCTTTTTTTTCCTAACTCTATGCTCGACTGAAATCCTAAAAACGCGACCGTCAAATTTTTTTTTCACCGTTTCCATCATTTAACTCGTTATTCTTTCAATTTGTTTCCAAAAAATCATAAATCTAGTCAAACACAAAAACGAGATTTTTTCCGAGGTCCAACTAAAATTAATCGGCGATTTGACAATAAATCAGATATTCCGTAGTCAAACTCAGCCATTGACCTTGTCTCGCCTGACCACCATCGAACGCTGACGCGGACGAGTACTCGGCTCGACGGATGACATTTTCAATATGACATAATATATATATATATATATATATATATATATATATATTGAATTTGAAATATGTTAATATTTTAAATCCGTTTTCTTATCAGTTTACCGTAAAAATTTAGATTTTTTATATATTTTTTATAGTTTTCTGTTTTTATTATTTGAATAATTACTATATATTGTTAAATTTATTTGATCTATATTTATTATGCATGATTATTCTTCTTAATTTATATGATCTGCACAATCTCCAATGTTTATCATTCAAAGCCATACTCGTTTTGAAAATATATAGCCATGCAATAAAAAATGAGAAAATATGCTTCAACACAAGCAGTCATGGTCACGTAACGTTATGCCACAGAGTGTCAGACCAGATAACATAAAGAAAAAAAACAGAAAAGGCATTTTTGTCAGCTTTTTTATTTTAACTTGTTACTAGATTTTGACCCGCACTTAGAATTACTTTTTATTCATTTTGTTACTTTCTAGAATTACTAGAAAGTGCGGGTTTAATTTTCTTTACAAATTTTACTTTTTATTCATTTTGTTAATAGTAGTTTAGATTTTTAATTATGTAATCTAATTTTGATTATAATTGTTTAACCAACATTATAAACAATGAGTTAGCAATTTAGTTTTTTTTAAATGAATTATGTGTTATTTGGAGGAGATATATCGTAAGGATTAAGAGATTAAAATAACGATTTCGTATTATATATTTTAATCTGCGTTGTATCGTAAGATCATGGTTTGGAAAAAATATATATATGTGAAAACAACTATTGTAAAAGTTATATGGTATATGTTTAATTGTTATTTTATTTATCTAAAATATTATTTTATAAAATACATGTTGTAGTCGTATATATAATTTGCAAATTTGATGGAACTATCCGTTAAAAACTTCATTCAAACATAAAGCATAATTTGACGCTTCAAATATTTGAATAATATAAGTATGAAATTATTTTATTATTTTATTAAATTTAAAATATATCAGCTGAAATTATTTACTATATGCGATTTTTTATAGAAAAATTATAATCAAGATTGGCTAATTAATTTTTTAACCCGTTTAATTAATTAAATATTTTTTAGTTTGATGGAAAAACCTGCTAAAAGTACAATCGTAATATGTGTATATATATATATATATATATTTGAAACAAAATAAAAAGATATTAAAATATATTTCAAATATTTGAATAATATAAGTATGAAATCATTTTAATATTTTATTAATTTTAAAATATATCAGCTGAAATTATTTACTATATGCGAATTTTTAAAAAATTATAATTGAGATTGGCTAATTAATTTTTCAACCCGTTTAATTAATTAAATATTTTTCAATTTGATGGAAAAATCTGCTAAAAAGTACAATCGTAAAAACATCAATCGTAATATGTGTATATATATATATATATATATTTGAAACAAAAAAAGATATTAAAATATATTTCAAATATTTGAATAATATAAGTATGAAATCATTTTAATATTTTATTAATTTTAAAATATATCAGCTGAAATTATTTACTATATGCGAATTTTTTTAAAAAAAAATTATAATCGAGATTGGCTAATTAATTTTTCAACCCGTTTAATTAATTAAATATTTTTCAGTTTGATGGAAAAACCTGCTAAAAAGTACAATCGTAAAAACATCAATCGTAACATGTATATATATATTTTTTTTTGAAACAAAATAAAAAGATATTAAAATATATTATAAATATATTTTGAATTAAATCATAAATTAAAAAATCTTAATTTATATATAATAGTTGATGTATAAATTATTCATTATATTTATCAATTAATTTGTTTTGATTTTAATTATTAGGAAAGTGGGATCCATTAGATTTTGGTTGTTTGGCTACATGTTTAATAATTGTCTTGTTTGGAAACATGGATTGTAGAGATAATGTTATATTCTCTAATTACCCTTAATGAAGGTTACAAATCCTAATAATATCAAAGGCAAATTTCTGAAACAACATTTATGTACCATGGCCAAACTCCAATTTTTTAATAGTATTGATTCACCTCAATATTTTCCCTAATCATAAATGAACCAATTAACCCTTTTGTTAATCTTCTGCTCTGCTAAACAGACGGTAAATACCAAAAAAAAAAAAAATATATTGACATGTGTCGATGCGCATGTCAATCGGTTTTCGTAATCAAAAGTCAGAAAAACACACAACAGTTTCACTTTCATATTAACATGTGTCGATGCACATGCAAATTCAAATGAGATCAAAATCTTGGTTTAATCAGAATCTCTACTAATTAAATACTGACATCTTTAAAAAATTAAATTTAAGAGAAACGGATAATAATTAATTAATTGCCTGAGGATTTGTTTAAGTAACATTTTGGACCCACTTTCACCGAAAACCAATCTCTGACACTCAGCGACGGCCTTCACGTTTCCGTTCCGTTTCACCAAATAATACGAAACTTTTTTTTTGAACATCATATAATACGAAACTTGATCCGTCGTTACGAGAGATTCCTCGATTTGATGGCGTTTTGGAAGCTGAGCTCTGGAGATGCCACGGGTTTCAAGTTCCTCTTCTCAATCGCTTTCATCTACGCTTTAATGGCAGCGATTGCTTACTGCGTCCTTCATATGAAACATATCTCGCCGCTTCCCTTTGACGCGCCTCTAGATCGCTTTTCCGAAGCCAGAGCCGTCCAACACATCCACGTCTTGGCCGAGGAGATCGACGGTCGTCAGGTGATTCGTCTCTCTCTCGCTATCTTTTTCTTTTCTTCTGATCCTTAATTAATTGGTTTTGTAGGAGGGACGACCTGGGCTTAGAGAAGCTGCAACATACATAAAAGCTCAGTTGGAGATGGTGAAGGAGAGAGCTGGGCCTAATCTAAGGTTCTCTTTTTGCTACTCATTTCAATTTGTGATCTTGGCTTTTGAATACATAACTTTTTGACCAAATCAATGAAAAGTGGCCTCACGAATTGTTTATTAAATGCTCAAATTCAGCACTCCCAACCATATCTGTGCACTCCATAAATATATTAATTGATTCCAAGCTTTTAAAAGAATGTTCCTTTTTTCTCTGAAGCTGAAAATGAATGTTGATTGTGTAGGGTTGAGGTGGAGGAGACTCAGGTGGATGGCTCCTTTAGCATGATGTTTCTTGGCCACAGCATATCACTGGGATACAGAAACCATACTAATATACTTATGCGGTATTGTTTTGTTAACCCAAAGTTTTCTTCTTTACAAATTGAAATTTCAAAAGTATTCTGTAAAAGTTGTTTTGACAAAAGTTGCAGTTACCCTTTGCTGGTAAAGGCAATCTACGTTCAGGTTTTTTTTTGGGTTCTCTAGTTTGGCTGAGAACCTTAAGGAAATTAAAGGTCTATTGTGTTAGATTTCTGGTTTGTATTTATTGTTCAGCAGACTTCACAGTTTGTATTTATCATTCACTTTGGGTCGTCTTTGTTTGTGTTATTTTATTCGGTCATCAACCGTCTGCAACATTGAATGATTGTGTCCCCACTTATTAATGCTAAACATTTTCAACGTTTTTCTTTTCCTTGCAGTATTTCATCGATGCATTCTCTTGACACCGATGCATCTGTATTGATGAATGCCCATTATGACAGTCCTGTCAGCTCCCCTGGAGCTGGTGACTGTGGGTCATGTGTAGGTGCGTTTGGTACATCTCTGTAGATTTTCCTTCTAAACCACTATATCATGGCTTTGTGTCTCTCTATTTGCAGCATCACTACTTGAAGTAGCAAGACTGGTAGTGGATTCAGGCTGGGCCCCGCCCCGACCTATAATCTTTCTCTTCAATGGTGCTGAAGAGCTTTTTATGCTGGTAATGCATTTATGGTGCTTAGTACTCTTTCACATGGAATACTGTTTCATTTGGTAAATAGGATGAGGTTTATAGTCAAGGTGATGCTAATAAGCTAATACTTTACATGGTGGTGCGGCTTTTTGTCGTGTGTTTAGGGCTCGCACGGATTCATGACGCAGCATAAGTTGAAAGACACCATTGGAGCTTTCATAAACGTGGAAGCTTCTGGGACAGGGGGTGTTGGTAAGATCTGACATATGTTTTTTCTTGTATAGCCTAAAAATTGTCAATCTAGAATGAAAACAATAATGAAAAAAACCTTTTAAATTATGAAAAAGCACTCTCCCCGCCAGTGTTGTCCTCTAGACGTCAGTGATGTTCTTAAGTTTGATCTCGGATCTTCTCTACTTTTCTCTGATGATTGAAACAAAAATATGCTTATCTCTAAACATCGGTCTAGACCGTCGCCTTTAGGCATATAGAAGAACTTCTCTTGCAATATCCTGTCTCCAGAATTTCAAGCATCCAAATTCATTATCCTGTAGACACGAGGAAGAATGTGTATTAGGCGTATTCATGATAGTATCAAGTCTTTTCTTGCCAATGAGTATTGATTTTTAAGTTTCTACTGTGCTAATTGCTTGTACATTTGACTTGATGTTAATGGCCCGCAGATCTGGTCTGCCAATCAGGGCCTGGCTCGTGGCCTTCCAATGTCTACTCTCAAGCTGCAATGTATCCAATGGCCCAGAGTTCTGCACAGGTCTCTCTCTCTCTCTCGCTCTCTTGCTCTATGACAGACATGGACACTCACACACATCTGCTCCTTTTTTTTTTTGTTAAGCGATAGTGGGTTCAATGATATATGTATCCAACCCTTTTTTCTAGTTCATCTGTGTCACTGAGTATAAGTTGGCTTGTGAAATTTCCCAGGATGTTTTCGGTGTAATTCCTGGAGACACCGATTACAGAATGTTTGCAGAAGATTATGGGGACATTCCCGGGCTAGACATTATCTTTCTTCTGGGTGGTTACTACTACCATACTTCCTTTGATACAGTTGACAGAATATTGTATGCATCATTTTGGTATATATAGTTGTGGTCGTACTTTCCCTTACTATTGTGTATTACATAGTACGACCCTCGTTTCACA
Organism: Orychophragmus violaceus; assembly: GCA_030180135.1. NCBI lineage: Eukaryota > Viridiplantae > Streptophyta > Magnoliopsida > Brassicales > Brassicaceae > Orychophragmus > Orychophragmus violaceus. The sequence goes on along the minus strand of CM058231.1, from coordinate 36,291,592 downwards.
GATTGTCTTTGAACCAGACCTGGAAGCATGCAAGCACGTGGAGAAAATTTAATCAGTGTGCTTAAAGGCTTCACGAGCTCTTCTAAGCTGAAGGTTGCTAGTGAAAGAAAGTCGCTTGACGTGGATGCTAACAGTGACGATGTTGAAAGAGCTGTTTTCTTTGATTACTTAACACTGTTCGTGGTGGGTGCTTTTGACTCTGTTCATCATCTTTTCATAGCTTGTTAACAGTCGCTTGACAAACTGAAATCATGAAATGTATCAGGTGTACTATCCAAGGAGAGTGGCCATGGTACTTCACAACATTCCAGCTGCTTTGTTCCTTTTTGTTCCTTTCTTTTTGTATATGCGGGACCCTGGGATACACCCTTTGTTATCAATCTTATGGGATTTCTTGAAAGGTATGTCGTCTTATTTTCTTAATCTTTTTTTTGTTAGCATGTACTCTTTTCCTCCCTGTGAGATGTTTTGGAGATTTAACATTTTTAATGATTGCCTGGTAGGAGTTATACACCATACCGCTGGGATTTTACTTGGTGTCATATTCTCTGTTCTCTTTTCAATCATCAGATTGTTCTTTGCTTATCCCATGAGCTGGTTGGTTTTATATACCTTGTTACGTTGTTCCGCATTCTATAAATAAAGGAGTTGAGATTTTGTTGGTAGGAGAGACTTACTATAATTGTTGTGTAACTGCAGGTTTGCTCATTCATACTTAGCTTTCTTGATGTTCATCCCCTGCTCATTTTTTGGTCTTTTACTTCCAAGAACTATCTCTGATCGTGTCTCACATTGTGAAGGTGTTTCATCTAAGAAGATTATGAAAGCTGTAAAGTCCTTATACTTCCTCTTGGCTCATTCTCATCCATGTCTATTACTAGAAAATGTTTTTTAACTATCATCTTGTAGGAATTATCTGATGAAGCACGGTTTTGGGGAGCATTTGGGCTCTACGCTTTTGTAACTTCGGTATGCACTTTTGTTTGATCAGTTTAGTTTACCTCAAAATTTTGTTAGGCTGATCCATGACTAACTGGATAAACGTTTTCAGGCATATTTTTTCGCTGGGTTAAGTGGAGGATTCTTGACATTTGTCATCTGCGTTTCTATGCTACTGGGATGGATTGCTTTCTGTTTATCTGTCAAGTCCTATGGCCAAGATTCAATCAAGTAAGACTTTAAGTCTTTCACTGAACTATGAGTGTTGTACCTAACATTATCTCACTTTTGTGACGTTGAGGATAAAATTAACTTGAATTTTTTCTTGGGCATAGGAAAACAAAGCTTTAGCCAATAAGATCCCTGTTCATAAACTTGATTTCGACAGTAGTCTAGATTTCAACCTCTGATAATGCTTTAGTTTTATGTTTTCTAGAGGACATATCTTTCTTCTAAACTGTTCTGTGATAAAAGTTCATTTCATTCAGGTCTCCCATGTTTTATGTGGTAGCCCTTGTTCCATGCCTTCTGTATTCTGTCTATTTTGGTGGTATTCTTGCACTACTTTTGATTGAGAAGACAGGAATGATGGGAGCAGTTCCACCACCTTATGGTTAGTTTTAGTGAACTCGATTCTTTCCTAAAGCATCTGGTTTCAGCTAATCGATTCACGGCATTTGTGAACTTCACCATTAAAACGTTAAACAGCCTGTTGCAATCGCAAGTCACTGCGTAAGATAATTACTGCACACGATCTCGCTTTGCAGGTTTTTATCTTGCAGATGTAGCAGTAGCTGCAGTCATTGGAATTGTGACTGGCTTGTGTATAGGCCCAATAATACCAATTTGTGGTCGTTGGCTAGCCAAAGCTTCTATCTTGAAATTCTTGCTGCATTTCACTGTGGTTATGTTGGCGGTATCATCACAGGTCTTTCCTTATAGCAAAGATGCACCGAAGAGAGTTGTACTGCAACACACATTCTTCTCTTCTGGTAGCCTATGCTCACCCGATATGGAACTGTTAATCCTTTTTTTTTCTGCGTTTTCGAAATTACCTTCCTTTGCTGAATTGAAGTAAATGCTCTTGCAGGTGGAAATGAAATCACAGGCTCAAGTTACGATTTAGCCGTCATTGATTCAAATTCTATGGAGTTCGTGTTTAAGCATGCTCCGGAGGTGGCAGAGAAACTTCATGCTGGCCCTTCTTTTTCATTGGAAAACGCTGAAGTGTCTCCTCAAGAAGCTTGGTTGGTACGTTAGTTAGATTGTCTTCCTCCGTACATGCAGTTGACAAGAAAGTTTGGAGTAAATATTTGTTTGGTATCTGCAGGCACTTTTCCCTATTTCCTGTGTAGTAACAAGAAACGGGAGATTCCCTGCCAAAGCCAACAAGATTTTGGAACGATATAGCCAATTCCCACACTTGAAAACTCATATACCGCAAACAACATTTGAAAACAAAACTCGCAGGGTTCATCTGGAACTCTCTTTAGGGTAAGTTGGATTGAAATCCTTAAAAGACTCCAGGTCTTGTTTTGCTATTAACTATTGCCAAATGCAGCTCGTTGGAGGAGATCTGGGTCACGGTTCTGAACATAACCGGGCCATTATCAGGATGGTCCTTTGCAGATGGAAAACCTCCAGGTCACACAAAGACCCCCTCCCTTTTCTCTCTCTTTTGACATTTTCTCCGGCCCATTTACTAAAAAACCGTTAAAACCGAAATGGTCTTTTTTTTAAATCATTGCAGCTCCTGAACTCCCGTCGGGTGGTCCTCCGTCTTACATATTGAGACTGAGTGGCAACAGCAGTGAGAAGTGGATCTTCTGGTTAGAGGTAACACTAAGCTTTATTTTTTATATAATATATATAGCCCTTCAATTAGTATTCGTTTTCGAACCCAAACTAATTCCAAGTTGATTATGGCAGGCAAATAGTGAAGAAGACTTGAGAGTAGATGTAGCTGTTCTTGATCAACGTCTTGATGAAGAAACTAGACATTTGAAAAGTCTCTTCCCTGGATGGTCTGACGTCATCGCCTACACTAGCTTTATTTCTACTTACTTCTTCTAATCTCTCCATTTTGTTTTTCCCCTTTTTAAGATAAATAGCGAATAAACCCGTTCGTATCACGGGTCATGTAGTTCGATGTTTTATTTAATGTTTTATTTATTTATTTATATAGATATTTATGATTTTTAATTAATAATATGGTCTAGATGAAAGAAAGGGAAAATCGCATTAATAGCACAAAAAATATGACTTGTCAAAAATATAGCACCAAGGAAGAAAAATCATAAAAATAGCACAAAAACATGTTTTGTCACTAAATTAGCTCTAATCCTAAATTTTAAATACTAAACCCTAAATACTAAACCCTAACTTTGAATAATAAACCCTAAACCATAAATACTAAACCCCAAACCCTAAATAATAAACCCTAAACCCTAAATAATTAACCCTAAATCCTAAATTATATAATGTTATAAAAGTCTTTGTAATTAAAATAATGCTAAAAATGTGAATTATTTTCCTTGGTGCTATATTTATGATAAGGTATATTTTTGTGCTATTTTATGACTTTTCTCTAAAAGATATGTGGTGATGATTTATCTTTGTCACTATAGCAAAATTTGATCATTTTGGATGGAACACTAGCAAGTATAACAAACCAAATTTCAGCTTACATCTATAGAAAATCAACTATATGAGAACAAAAGTTACCCTGAATCCTAAAATTTCCAGCAACTTTTTACCCGAACCGAACCATAATTTTTTGGTTTTCGGTTCGGATTTGGTTAACAGTTGTGAACCGATCTGCAGTTATAATAAATGAGTTTGGGTTTTGGTTCGGTTCGGTTTATGCAAACCAAACGGTTAATCGATTTCATTTTCATCTTCAAAGCTTCACTTTCCTTCTCATCATCTCGAGCATGTGTGATGTTGCTATTCTCGCCATCCCGATTGAAACGCATCCTGATTTTGTTTATGCTGAACATCTCCAACAAATGATCAAATTATCTAGGGTTCTTTGACTTTAGGTCAAAGTTCCATATACTCCTCTCCAATTAATTCATTTTTTTTTTAATTCGTGAGAAGGGGTAAAAGACAGCAAAACTTGGGTTTGTAACTTATTTACAACCCAACCTCGGTTGATCCAAAGAGTTTGGTCGATCCATTTGAGTCGGGTCGGATATAATCTTTAAATCCTAAAAATGACTTAAGGTATAAATCAAAAATCGTTTTTTCTCTTCAGTTTCTCCATATTCAACCGTTCTTCTTCCCTTCTTCTTACAGTTTCCGATTTCATCCGACAAAAAAAGAAGTTCAATCCTCCATTTGTAGAAGGAAACATGCGGACTTATGGGAGAAAGAAATTACGAAAGTCGAAGAGAGTAGAGGATAAATTGATTCCTCCAACCGAAACCCCAACCGAGAGAGACGAGGCGAATCGCCAAGCCGAACATGTATGGAAACAAATTGATGAAGAAGAAGAAATAGACTTGGAAAAAGAATCTGAGAATGAGGAGGAAGAGGAAGACGATGAAGAGATTGAGAACGAGGAAGAGAAGGACGATGAAACAGAAGACGATGAGGAGGAGGAAGCCGGAGGGATAAACGAGGAGGAGAAAGCCGTAGACGATGAGGAGAAAGCCGTAGTCGAGGAGGATGAAGTTGAAGATACCCGCGTTCCGGGACTAGGGTTTCACGAAGAAGAAGAAGTTGTTCGAACCAGTGAAATCCGCTCTTTAACCCACGGATCCCCAATCCACCACAGTGATCAACACGAGGAAGGAACGGTACGTATTTCCATTTATGGGGCCTTGCATGTCTAATTTTTGTGGATTTCAGATATGTAAGACTTTGTAGGAATTAGTGAAACTCTGATTTGGAAAAGACAGAAAACTTGGTATAACTTAGTGAAACTTGTGTGTAAAACATGGTAGGAATTAGCTAAACTTTGTGCATAATTTGGTAAAACTTAGTAAAACTTGGTGCCAAACTTGGTAAAACTTAGTAGAACTTTAGTGTAAAACTTGGTAAAACTTTAGAGTAAAACTTAGTATAACTTTCGTGTAAAACTTTGTAAAACTTGGTAAAACTTAGTATAACTGGGTAATTGATATACCATGGATTTTAGGGATTTTAGCCATGGTATATATCTTATTTATCGAGTCTTTTAGTATGTTTTGGAGTCTTTTCAGGTGTTTTACAGGTTTAAGGCACATTTGGAGCTCAATTGGACGTTCTGGGAGCATTGGGAGCATTTCTGCACTGTTTGGAGGTTTCACAGAGTTCACTGGCTGCAAAATTGCCTTGCAACGATCGTTGCAGTTGTGCAGTGGTCGACGCAAGGTGATTCCAGGGTTCTGCGCCCAAAAATCTGTATTTTGAAGAAATTACAGTTTTTGCCCAGAAACTTCCCAGACTTGCAAAAAGGCCCCCAGACGTGTTTTAGACTATATATTAGGGTTTTTAGCCACTTGTTTAGGCAACGCTTTACTTACGCTTTATTTTATTTTCAGAGAGAGTTAGGGCTGGTCCTGCTCTCGAAAGAGAGAGGATTTCGAACCCCAGTTCTTTATTTGATTTTATAATATTTGGTTTTCTATTCATGATGTTTTCTGTTTCGATGAACATGTCTGAGTAGATTACCTGTTAGGTTTAGGGATTCTCATTAGGTATTTCATGGAATTATAGGTTAATAAATCTGTAGGGATTCATATCTGTTAGTTCTTCATCTAGGATTGTTCTTACTGCTTAATCTGAATTAGCTACCCAGATTTATGATGTTAGGTTGATTGATAAAACGACAATTGGTTAATTAGCTAGAAAGAACCTAGATGAGCAATTTAATTACTCGCAAAGGAATTTGGTTTAATTAGATTGTGAACATATCAAACTTGGAATTAAAGCTGGTTTAATCTGTTAGTAATTACAAAGGAATTTAGATTGCTGCACTTAGACTTAGAGAGTTCTCACAACGACAGTTGGTTAATTATATATCTGTGTTTGAGTTCTAGAACAGTTCTTAATTAGATCCCGATTGATTGATTGCTGGTGTTCCTGATTTCCTGAGAACTCCCTAGACTTAACGCCTTCGTTTCCTTGCTTACAAACTCACCTGATTTACTTTCTTGCTTTGCTTTTTAGTTTCTAATCATATTTGTTTTCTCCTAGTTTAAAATTTTCTGTTCTAATTCTATCGTTGCCTAGAGTCCTCGTGGATTCGATACCCTAAGTACTACATTGATATTACTGTGCACTTGCAATTAGTATAGGGATTAAAACTAGACCTATCAAGTTTTTGGCGCCGTTGCCGGGGACTCTTTTGAGTCTTCGATAGATTTGAACTTAGGGTTTAGACTAGAATTTTCGTATTTTGTTTTTTGTTACTAATTTTTTTTTCTTTTCTTGCGTTTCAGGTACGCCTGTAATCGCCTTTCATCGATCGACACTAATCTGCATCGATCGACACAGCGCGTAAGATGATGGGAATGATGGAACGGATGTTGAAAAATCAGCAGAATAACTCGTTCTGCAGGGACTATGGTTCTTATTCATTCACCAGAGATTATGAACCTTCATCATATCAGCCTGTTCTTCCTCAAAATACACAGTCTGATAAGCTGATAAGTATGATAGAGCAGTTACTGGAAAGACAGGAAAGGGATTTGAACTACATCAGTGGCTCTGGATTCCAAGGAAACAGGTTTGGTAATCAGCAAGGTAATTCTTATCAGAGAACCTATGGATCATCTTCTTATCAGACACCTCCTGCTGCTAATGCTTATGAGAGCAAGATGGAAGCCATGATGGAGCAGTTGCTAGAGGATCAGACTAAGACTGTTGTAGACTTCGACAGGAAGCTGGATGCTATGCATGAAAATCTGAATGGAAAGTTTGAATCTTTGAGCACACATGTGAAGAAGCTAGATGTCCACGTTCAACAAACAGCTGGAGCAATACAAAGGCATACTGAAGCTGGGAAAGCTGAACAGAAGCTGTACATCAATGTTGTGACCATAAGAGATGGGATTAACTTGCTGGGAGAACAAGAGAGCATAATCTTGGATTTTCTGGATGATTATTGTCTGTCTGAGACATGCATTGATCGACACACATTTGATGTCGATCGATGCAACCCTGATCCGTCTGATGGAATTGAGCATAATCGCCTTGTGTCGATCGACACACCCTATGCATCGATCGACACAGATCGCAGACGAGACCAGAAACCTGCAACAGTCCTGGAACGAGTCTATAAGCCCTTTGTGCCATATCCTAAGGCTCCTAAACCGTCTAACCAAGAGCTAGAAGTGGCTAACTGCATGAAAGTGATGGATAAGGAGCTGAATGAAACTCCACCGGCTGAAGCTTCGCGAGTTCACCCTTGTGTACTGAGATATGCAAAGAAGATGATATCCGCTGATAGTCATTTGAAAGAAGAAGTTCAGATTGGTGGTACTTCAGCATCTGATAATGGGGAAAAGAAGATGGTGGTTCCTCAGGAATCTACTCTAACATCTTCAGAGCCTTCAACTGCTCATAAGCAGAAAGCTCCACACATCAGATCTCCACCAGAGGTAAGGTATAAATCACCTAAGCTTAAACCTCCTGACCGCATTGCTTTGAATGTAGAAAAACGCAGCATCCCACCCAAGCTTCGCTCCCGCCCTGGTTCTACTCCTTCGTTCCTTGAGAGATCTCATGATCCGAAGGCTTATACGCCACCTTGGATGAAGAGATATTCGCAGAGACACTCAAAGTCTCTGTTGAAACCGCCATGAGTCTAATCTCTATTCCACGGTCAAGCTATTGACTTTAAACAAGCTATTGTTTTTCGTTTTGATTTGGTATTTTTGATTTTTCTTGTTTAAGTGTGTTCAGAGGCGTGAGAAACATGCAGAATCGCCTTGCAACGATCGACACACCTAGTGCATCGATCGATGCAGTCGCGATTTACGGTTAGCCGATTCGATTGTTGTCTAGACATTGGTTATTCACATAACCGCGAGCAGAATTCGCCTTGCATCGATCGACACACATTGTGCATCGATCGACGCAGGGCGACGACAGGTAAGTGGTCTGCAACTTTTCGGATTGTTTCAATTTGATTTATTTTCTCGCCAACCCTAAGCTTGACACTACCGGGGACAATGTTTTAAGTGTGGGGGAGGAGCTACTGACGCACGCTTTTGTTTTCTTAGAGTCAGTTCTTTGTTTTTCAAAATTTTTGTTTTATTGAGTCAAAACAGTTTAAGTAAGAAACAATGATTTTTTGAGAAGATTAACAGCACTTGCAGGAACTTAAGTAACCATTGGGATGAAGTTGCAAATTATCTATGACTATTAGAAAACCCAAACACGGATCAGCCTACTGAGAACACCCACATCACTTCAGGTATCAGAGGATCCTTTTACTGACTTCACCTTAATTCTGACTTAATTTTCTCACCTAAGGGCTTGGAATACCTTGAGTCAGATTCCTTTATTAGTTCTGACACAGCCTGTAAACCTGTACTATTTGGTTCCCTTCTCCCCTTCCATAAAGTAAAAAAAAGAATAATAAACTGAGGATGAGTTAGTAACTCCGAACTGGTCACGGGAGTAGTAGCAAACACTATTACCTCCTGTGCGATCCATGGAATGTGTCCAAAGTACACCCCAAAACGGGAAGAACACTGATAAAAAAAATAAAATGATATCCAGTGGGGAAAAATCAGTTGTTAAGGAAGGGAAAAGAGAAGAAAGGGACCAGAGAAAGGCAGTATGGTGGTCTAGAGCTGACAAGGTAAGAGTCCATGTGCCCTTTGATCGATACTCCTTAGGTGAGACCGCACTTAAATACTTGCAGAAGTCAGTAGGGTGAATTTGAATGCGTGAATGTGATTGTGGAGTTTACTTAGGACAGTTGCTAAGTGTGGGGGAAGTATATGTTGGTCTTGATATCTTGCAGGTGATTCTTTCAGTGGATTACTAATGAGAATCTGAGTGTTGTTGCTTCAAAGATGAAAAGAGTTTCTGAAAGCTTTCAAACCTCTTCACCATGTTTAAGTTCTCTGTTTGCTTGAGGGCAAGCAAAAGCTAAGTGTGGGGGAGTTGATTTACCATGTATTTTAGGTATTTTAGCCATGGTATATATCTTATTTATCGAGTCTTTTAGTATGTTTTGGAGTCTTTTCAGGTGTTTTACAGGTTTAAGGCACATTTGGAGCTCAATTGGACGTTCTGGGAGCATTGGGAGCATTTCTGCACTGTTTGGAGGTTTCACAGAGTCCACTGGCTGCAAAATCGCCTTGCAACGATCGTTGCAGTTGTGCAGTGGTCGACGCAAGGTGATTCCAGGGTTCTGTGCCCAAAAATCTGCATTTTGGAGAAATTACAGTTTTTGCCCAAAAACTTCCCAGACTTGCAAAAAGGCCCCCAGACGTGTTTTAGACTATATATTAGGGTTTTTAGCCACTTGTTTAGGCAACGCTTTACTTACGCTTTATTTTATTTTCAGAGAGAGTTAGGGGCTGATCCTGCTCTCGAAAGAGAGAGGATTTCTAACCCCAGTTCTTTATTTGATTTTATAATATTTGGTTTTCTATTCATGATGTTTTCTGTTTCGATGAACATGTTTGAGTAGATTACCTGTTAGGTTTAGGGATTCTCATTAGGGATTTCATGGAATTATAGGTTAATAAATTTGTAGGGATTCATATATGTTAGTTCTTCATCTAGGATTGTTCTTACTGCTTAATCTGAATTAGCTACCCAGATTTATGATGTTAGGTTGATTGATACAACGACAATTAGTTAATTAGCTAGAAAGAACCTAGATGAGCAATTTAATTACTCGCAAAGGAATTTGGTTTAATTAGATTGTGAACATATCGAACTTGGAATTAAAGCTGGTTTAATCTGTTAGTAATTACAAAGGAATTTAGATTGCTACACGTAGACTTAGAGAGTTCTCACAACGACAGTTGGTTAATTATATATCTGTGTTTGAGTTCTAGAACGGTTCTTAATTAGATCCCGATTGATTGATTGCTTGTGTTCCTGATTTCCTGAGAACTCCCTAGACTTAACGCCTTCGTTTCCTTGCTCACAAACTCACCTGATTTACTTTCTTGCTTTGCTTTTTAGTTTCTAATCATATTTGTTTTCTCCTAGTTTAATCTTTTCTGTTCTAATTCTATCGTTGCCTAGAGTCCTCGTGGAATCGATACCCTAAGTACTACATTGATATTACTGTGCACTTGCAGTTAGTATAGGGATTAAAACTAGACCTATCAGTAATACTTGGTCAAAAAATTTGTGTGTGCAGAATTCAGAGGACGAAACCGAACCAATGCAGTCCCTCAAGATGTGTTTACCTCCCACAGAATATGTAAAGACGATAAAGCTCTCTTCTAAATGCTACATCGCCAAAGCCGTGAAGACTGTAGAAGACATTCTCGAGGATGATGAGCTTGATTGGTTCCATGAACATCCACAATTCAAGCACTTCTTCCACATGGGCCAGAAGACAAGATGGGACTGTGGATGATTCTTGTTAGGGTCACGGCTGTGGATAAGAAGATGGAGCTATGGTTTATTGTCAACGGCGTTCCAATCCGCTATTCCATTAGGGAGCATGCACTCGTTTCGGGGTTGTTCTGTCACTCCTATCCAAACCACTACGAATCCCTTGGTGGTGGCTCATGTTTTATTGCTAAGTACTTTTGTGAAGACAAGGTTACACATGAAGAAGTTGAGAAGCAGTTCCTAGCTATGAAAACGAAAAAAAACATTGGCAAGAGAAAGCATGGCAAGGATCGTTTGAAGATGGATGTCATGTACTTCTTGTCATCCGTGATCATTGGGAAGAAGAAGACAAGCAAAGGAGCTCCTTCCGTTGAGAGTTTCTTCCTCAGAGCCATTGATGATCTCGAGATGTGCAAGACTTTTCCGTGGGGGCGTTTGTCATTCGAGGAGAATGTCAAAGACATATTGCACTTCATTGACCATACCGGAGGAGTGGCACCCACTTCATGGGTATTTCCTGGATGCATTGTTCCTATGGAGGTACAAACAATATTTCTAGCAATTTAAATTGTATTTTTAGTTGTTTTCAGTTGTCTGACTTGTGACTTGTAATGAACTTGTGTTGTAGGTCCTAGCATTTGAGGCCATTCCAGTTCTGAAGAACCATTTCCGAGAAAAGGTTCAGGGTGTGGATGAGGATTGCCCGCGAATGTGCAAGATGAGGTACAAAACCGTGGGGACGAGGGGTTTTAGTATCTCAGAGATAAATGAGAAGCTTGGAACTACCAAGAGTATCTCATATCATACTACTAATCCTAGTATCTCATATCATACTTTGAGGTTGATATTAAATTGTTTTTTCTTATATTTCCAGGATATTCAAAGCATCTTGGAGCCATCTCCCATGGAAATGACTCTTCTAGAGAATACCATGGACGCTGATTCTGGCTGGAATGATGTGGATGACCCAATAGTCGATGGTTGGAACAGGCTGCTCAAGAAGAAGAAGACAATCTGGTTTGAAGAACTTTTCAACCAAGATGTGTCTGGTCGTGCGTCTCAGGAGGATGCTCAAGAGAAACCTCGTGCTATTCATGAGGCGTCTGAGAGTGATGTTGGAATGAGGCTGCGAAGTATCCGGAAGGGGCTCCTACTCCTACTGTTTTAAGTCTTGCGGATGTGGAGGAATTAATCAAGAAGATAAATGAGGAAACAGAGTCTCGATTGAAGATGTATTACGACGCTCAGTTCAAGGAGTTGACTGAGACGTATAACGGTAGATTAACCGATATGGAATCGGTTGTGAATGCACTAAGAGCGGGTGTTAAGGAGACATTACCAAGAGAGCCTGAGGCAACTGCCGATGATGGTGTTTTTGAAGGAATCGTTTATGAGCCTAGTGTTGTTAAAGAGCAAGAGGAAAGAAAGGGAAGAAAGGAAAGAAAGAAGAATGCGAAGAAAAGCAGTAAGAAGGGAGAAAAAGAGCGAGAGAAGGAAGAAGAGAAGGGAGAAAAAGAACAAGAGAAGGAAGAAAGCGTGGGAGATAAGGGGGAAACAAAGCAAGCAAAGGAAGTAATAGAGGCTGAGAAGGTAGTATCTGAGGCCGAGAAGAACGAGGACAGAAAAGGTATGAAGAGAGCTGTTAAACCCGTTGAGAACGTTGATATATCATGGTTTTTACCCAGTTTAGACCATGATATAGTTGTGTTTTTAGTGTCTTTTGTCTTTGTTTAGAGTCTTTTACAAGTTTAATCAGGTTTGGAGCTAATTGGAGATATTTGGAGCATTTTGGGACTTTTGGGACGTTTTGGCCGAGAGCTTAAGTCACTGTCCGATTTATTGATCATGCATCGACCGACACACCTTGTGCATCGGTCGACACACTAGCGAGATGGGCCGTACACGTCGGTTTAATGAAGATATGAAGATTTGCAAAGAAGCCCAAGATAGTTCCAGTATTTACACAGAAGCCCCATCCGAGATTATACCTATATATACTAGTTTTTGGTGTTTATTTTACCTACGCTTTGATACTAATAGCTAAGAGATTTCTAGAGCTTTTGGGGCTGATCTATTTCCTGTATTCACTTATTTTGGAGAAGATTTCGAACCCCTTTATCTATTTAATTTCTTATATGCAATCTATTATTTCTTTGATTATGTTTTCATTAATCATGTCTGAGTAGATCCATAGTTGAGTTTAGGGTTTCTCACATAGGATTTCATGACTTGCTAGACTTGTTCAAATTTCAGTTAAGGATTCAAACTATATCTGTTCTTCAATTTAATTGTGCTTAAAGCTAGTTCTAACCTGATCAATTAGAATCTAGATCTTAGGTTGCTAAATACGTCACGGAAGTGGGGTTTAGGAATCTGAACTAATTAAATTGGGCAATTAAACTTTGCGCAAACGGAAGTTTGGTTTAGGATAATTGTGAACATATCAAACTTGGAATTAATGCTAGTTTTGTTGGAATTGTGTCCAGTAATCTCGGTACTGTCTCTAGAAAGTAAGAGTATGTCAATGATCAGACATAAGTCATATAATACTGGGGGTCATGATGGCTTGCTAGAGTCCGCTCATGATCTATAAGTCTTGGACTTATTGCCTTTATTATATGATCCCATATGGGTCACACGCCTAAGCTAACGGGAAAATACGAAAAGAACGGTTTAGCAGAAGTACGGTAAAAGTGCTAGGCATTTACTGTGCTTAGAGAGACTAAAGGGCCTGATTAAATCCAAGGGATTTAATCAGACTGGGAATTGGGCCTAAAAGCCCAATAGAGTTAAAGAAGGGTTTTATAAACTAAAACCAAGTCTTTTCTCCTCTAACCCTTTCCCCCTGCGCCGCCAACTCTCTCTCTCTCTGCGCCTCCTCTCTGTCTGGTCTAGCAGCCAAATTCCCGGTGTGCGTGTGTGAGCCTTTGGAGGATCCATCTCTTGGTGGTTCTGCTGATCTCTGGCCATTACCTCTTCTTCCGCTGCAAAACAAGGTAAAAGGTGAGATCAATTAAGTTTCTAAATAAGAGAACCTAGATCTGCATGTTTAGTAGGGTGAATCAATGAAGAATTGAATCAGGAAACACTAAACGATCCAACAGTGGTGTCAGAGCCAGGTTCTGTGGTTTTTCTTGTTTAGAATCTTGTTTAGGATTGTTTAAGAAGTGTTTTTGAATCTATCTACTGATAAGGAAAAACACTTAAGAAACAAATAATTAAAAACCTAAACAAACAAGAAATCGCATGATCCAATCTATATGAATTGGTATGCGTCGGATCGTCCGGATCGAGACAGACGCACGAACCGATCGACAAGGATCGTGTTGCGTGGTCGCGTCCCGATCAACGGATGGATCGCGTCCCGATCGTGATCGAGAGATGAACCGATCGACCGAGATCGCGTCCGTAATCTCTCAGCATCGTCCCGATCGTCCCGTCCCTGTCCAGCTGCTTGCTCGATCGCGTGAGGCTCTCGGCCGTCCGGATCGTGTCTCGCTCGCGGACGTCCCGAACAATCGACCCGTCCAGCTCCCGTCCCGATCGCGTGAGGCTCTCGGCCGTCCGGATCGTGGATCGCACGGCTTGCGGCTGGGCGATGGTGATCGTGGAGCTAGGTCACAACCATGATTGGTTCGTGACCAATTCGGTTCGGTTCGGTTTAAAATTTTATTAAAATTAAACGTCACGGTTTAATAAACAGATTTAATAATTTTTATTAAGTTCTGGTTAAACCGGGATAAGAAATCCAAAGTCGAAAAATTGGATTTTGTGCCTAAACCAGTGGTTTTCTAATTTGATTTGGTTGGACCAAATAAATTGAGAAAATCCGGTTTAGTAAATAACCGGTTGACAATTGTGGTCATCGTAGTAATTAATTTTGGTTAAGACCAATTTTAATGAACCAGACCGGTTATGTCATTTAATTGGACAATTGGGTTATGTCTTGGACATGAGCCAATTCTTGGGCCTCGGGCCAAGAAGTTAAAACAATTGGGCCAATTATTTGAGTCTTTTCATCAGATTAATTTAAAATTTATTTTTATAAAATAATTATAAAAATCGATTTTTAAAATTAATAAGTTTCCAAAATTTTGAAATTAGAAAGTTTCTTAAATTAGAATTGTCTAGATTTGCATGTTTTGGATTTTAGGAAATTTCCAATTATAGAAAGTTTCCAAAATTAGTAGGTTTCCCAAAAAGGAAAGTTTCCCAAAATAGTAATCTTCTATTTTGAGATGAATTTTTTAATAAACCTACAAACCTCAAACAATATCAAGCGTTGGATGTCTTGTCCAGTCTATGTCAGCTGTCGAAGCCCATTCAATTGTATTCATGGCCTTACAGTGTGAGGGTGTCTACTTTTGCGTGGATAAGACGGTTTGTGATTCATAAATGTCATTGGGAGTCCCAGACATTAATGATTACATGACTGTATAGTCTGGTTTTCTTGACTAGGCCATCGGGAGTCCCGGGCCTTGAGACATCAGAGTGGATTGGGCCTCGGGCCCAGATTCACAACCAAGAGTTATATCACGGATATAATTAGCCGACATAGGGCTTACCGATATAAGCTAAGGTTGGGTGATGGCCAGTGGCCCACTTTGATCTTAGTTATATGTGGATCTTGGAATCATTATATTCTATTGAGGGTAACTTAAGTTATTGAATATAATGCGTGATTAATCATATTAAGTATAATATAAGATTAATCATATTGAACATATTAACTAATAACCTTTTTATCTTATATATTTCAGCTATGACTACTACAAGCACACAAAACACATTCTCAATCCGGTCTGTTCTCGAGAAGGAGAAGCTGACTGGAACGAACTTCCTGACGTGGTCTAGGAACTTGAGGCTGGTCCTCAAGCAGGAGAAGAAGGATTATGTCCTTCGTGATCCCCTCCCCGAGAGGCCTCCTAACAATGCCGCCAGGACTCTGCATAATGCTTGGGAAAAGCATTCGTCAGATGAAAATGATGTCTATTGCCTGATGTTGGCGACATTGACTGCTGAGCTGCAAATGCAGTTCGAGAGTGTGTTGTCACCCATCGAGATAATGGCAAGCCTGAAATCGCTTTTTCAGGAGCAAGCAAGGACTGAGAGGTTTCAGACAGTTAAGAACCTCTTAGACTGTAAGTTGGCTGCAAATGCGGCAGTGAGTCCTCATGTCTTGAAGATGATGGGTTATCTCGATCATCTTCAGAAACTCGACTGCCCTATCAGCCAGGAACTTGCCTGCGACATCGTTCTGCAGTCTTTACCTGCAAGCTATGATCAGTTCATTCTGAACTTTAATATGCATGGCTTGAGTAAGACATTGCCTGAGCTTCACGGAATGCTCAAGACTGCAGAGCCCAACTTGAGGAAAACCGCCAAGGACCCCAATGTGCTTATGGTGCAAAAGGGCAAGGGGTTTAAGAAATCCTCTGCTAAGGATAAGGGAAAGGCTAAGGCTGTCCAAGTCTCGGACAAGGACACGCCAAAGCCCAAGCCCAAGTCTAAGGCTGGGCCTACTGACATCTGCAGGTTCTGTAAAGAACCAGGGCATTGGAGGAGAGAATGTAAGAAATTCCAAGAAGGTCTAAAGGAATTGAAGAAGAAGACTCTCGAGACTTCTTCATCAGGTATTTTTGTTATAGAAGTTAATACAACTACTTCTGATAATACCTCATGGGTTATGGATACTGGTTGTGGGGCTCATATTTGTACTAATATGCAGGCACTCAGCAACAGTAGAAGGCTGAAGCAAGGACAAGTGGAGCTACGAGTTGGGAATGGAGCGAAAGTTCCTGCACTAGCTGTAGGCACATACTTGTTGTCTTTACCTTCGGGATTGATTTTAGAACTCAATAATTGTTATTTTGTACCTGCGATAAGCAGAAATATTATTTCAATTTCTTTGTTGGATTTGGAAGGTTATGATTTTTCAGTTAAGAATAAATTATGTTCCTTCAATCGCAACAATTTGTTCTATGGTTGTGCCCCTCTTACGAATGGGCTTTACATGATCAATCCGCGCCAATTTATAACATTGATACCAAACGGTTCAAACCTAATGAGGAGAACCGAACGTTTCTATGGCATTGTCGTTTAGGGCACATCAGCGAGAAACGCATCAAGAGGCTCCATTCGAATGGACTTCTTGGCTCATTTGACTTTGAGTCATGTGAGAAATGCGAATCCTGCATGATGGGCAAAATGACACGGGCCCCCTTTAATAAACCTAACGAGAGGGCCAGTGACTTATTGGGCCTGATACACACAGATGTGTGTGGCCCAATGTCCACAAATGCAAGAGGAAACTATCAGTACTTCATTACCTTCACTGATGATTTCAGTAGGTATGGATATGTTTATTTAATGAAACATAAGTCTGAATCTTTTGAGAAGTTCAGAGAATTCCAAAATGAAGTACAGAACCAACTTGGCAAAAGCATTAAGGCTCTTCGGTCCGACCGAGGAGGAGAATACTTAAGCCAAGAATTCAGTGATCATCTAAGAGAGTGTGGGATCGTGTCCCAACTCACTCCTCCTGGAACACCTCAATGGAATGGTGTGTCTGAGAGGAGAAATCGGACCTTATTGGATATGGTTCGATCTATGATGAGTCACACAGACCTTCCAATATCCCTTTGGGGATATGCTCTGCTAACAGCAGTGTTCACTCTAAATAGAGCGCCATCAAAAGCAGTAGCAAAGACACCATATGAATTATGGACTGGAGTGACTCCAGTACTGTCTTATCTTAGAATTTGGGGTTGTGAAGCATATGTCAAGAGATTAATCTCATACAAGCTTACACCAAAGTCTGATAAATGCTACTTCATTGGTTATCCAAAGGAAACCAAGGCTTATTACTTCTATCTACGTTCCGAGAACAAGATCTTTGTTGCCCGGGATTGTACCTTTCTTGAGAGGGAGTTTCTCTCTAAGAAAGACAGTGGGAGTAAGGTACTGCTTGAAGAAATTCAAGATGAACAGGATACTGCTCAACCTAATGAGGAAGAGCAGCAGGAGGACCTACAAGAAATTGTAGAGCCTGAACCTGTAGTACCTGAAGTTCGAAGATCCGGGAGGATCCGTCACGAACCCGAGAGATATCAAGGATTCCTCGTGACTAACTGTCATGATCTTCTGATCATTGATGGTGATGAACCATCGAACTTCAATCAAGCCATGATGGGCCCAGATTCCTCGAAGTGGCGCAAGGCCACTGATTCCGAAATGGACTCCATGTCGGTCAACCAAGTGTTCTCGTTGGTTGACTTACCCGCTGGTGTAAAAGCCATCGAGTGCAAATGGATCTTCAAGAAGAAGATTGACGTGGATGGAAATGTCCAGATATATAAAGCCAGGTTGGTGGCAAAAGGTTTCAGACAAGTTCACGGTGTGGATTACGATGAAACCTATTCCCCAGTGGCTATGATGAAATCTATTCGGATTCTACTAGCAACTGCAGCTTTTCATGATTATGAAATTTGGCAGATGGACGTGAAAACCGCCTTCCTGAATGGAATTCTGGAAGAGGATGTGTATATGACACAACCTGACGGTTACATAGATCCAAAGAATGCTGGGAAAGTATGCAAGCTTCATAAATCCATTTATGGATTGAAGCAAGCATCGAGGAGCTGGAATCTTCGTTTTGATGAAGCAATCAAGCAATTTGACTTCATCAGAAACGAAGAAGAACAATGCGTGTATAAGAAAACTAGTGGGAGCAAGATAGTATTTCTTATTCTGTATGTCGATGACATACTGCTTCTCGGAAACGACGTTCCAATGCTAAAGTCGGTAAAGGACTGGCTTGGAAGTTGTTTTTCCATGAAAGACATGGGTGAAGCCGCATACGTTCTTGGAATCAGGATCTACCTGGATAGATCTAAAAGGCTGATAGGCTTGTGTCAAGATTCATACATTGACAAAGTCCTGCAAAGATTCAGCATGAAAGATTCTAAGAAGGGCTTCACACCAATGGTACATGGCACAACGCTGAGCAAGAAGCAGAGCCCTACGTCGGCTGCTGAGCTTGAGCGCATGAAGAATATTCCTTATGCATCTGCAATAGGATCTATCATGTATGCCATGATTTGTACTCGTCCTGATGTTGCTTATGCACTGAGCATGACGAGTAGATACCAGTCAAATCCAGGTGAAAGCCACTGGATTGCCGTAAAGAATATCTTGAAGTATCTAAGACATACTAAGGATAAGTTCTTGGTGTACGGTGGAAGTGATGTGCTTAAAGTCAGTGGATTCACGGACGCAAGTTTCCAGACAGACCAAGATGATTTCCGGTCACAGTCCGGTTATATCTTTTGTCTGAATGGCGGTGCAATCAGTTGGAGAAGCTCCAAGCAAGACACCGTTGCTGATTCCACTACAGAAGCTGAATATATCGCCGCCTCAGAAGCAGCGAAGGAAGCTGTTTGGATACGAAAGTTCATTATTGAACTAGGTGTGATACCAAATGCGGCTGAGCCTCTGGCACTGTTTTGTGATAACAATGGTGCTATTGCTCAGGCAAAGGAGCCAAGATCACACCAGAAATCCAAGCATGTTCTAAGAAGATTTCACTTGATACGTGACATCATTAATAGAAAGGAAGTCAAGATCAGCCGAGTTCAGACAGATGATAACGTCGCTGATCCGTTGACAAAGCCACTCCCAAGGCCTAAGCTCGAGTTCCTGACTGAAGCTGTAGGCATTAGAGACATTGAAATGTAATCTAAATTTGAGTGGGAGTTTGAGGGCTTTATTTAGTTTTTGATATGTTCTTGTAAAACATTTTATGATGTTTAATGAAATTATTATTTCAAGATTATTTTTAACTGTGATGAAATAATCGTTCCAAAGTGATATGAACCATTTTATAGGTCATCGAAGTAAGTGACTTGATCTTGAGTTATCAAAGTCATTTAGCTTGATTGAGACCCTATATTTGATAGATGGCTTATATGATCATGTCCCTAGTCGAAGGTTGTTGAAATTGGAACACCAACAACCGTGTGAGACTAGATTGGTATGTGACTTATGACAAAGTCTCAGTGTGTCATAGATGCGCGGCATCAAAGTCAGTACATAGGTGTATATAGGGTACATACGACCGGACAAGACCCGATTATAAGAACTCTTCAGGATATTTATATCTGTGTCATAAGAGATTCTTACTACGACTATAGAGTATAGTCCTTAGACCTGAGTTCGCATGCATGTGACTGCACATGAACTAATGCGCTTTGATCATTGTCTAATGCTGTCGTTAAGCGATAGTTATAAGGACCTTGTTTGGGTACATTATGAAGTGAGTAGTTTACAGTGATGGAACAAGACGGGATTTGTCCCTCCAATATAAATGGAGTGAATATCTCTAGGCCAATCGGAGATTTGAATACTGGAAAATGCATGGCCATGCTCAAACGGACTTTCCCGAGTCGTTTGGATTGTCAGTATCGAATCAGAGTCCGATGAACAAGATTAGGCTTTATAAGGATGACACTAATCTTGCCTTATGACTAATCGAGATATTGAGACAAAAGGATTATGAATACAGAGATTCCAGTACAAGTGGGAGATTGTTGGAATTGTGTCCAGTAATCTTGGTACTGTCTCTAGAAAGTAAGAGTATGTCAATGATCAGACATAAGTCATATAATACTGGGGGTCATGATGGCTTGCTAGAGTCCGCTCATGATCTATAAGTCTTGGACTTATTGCCTTTATTATATGATCCCATATGGGTCACACGCCTAAGCTAACGGGAAAATACGAAAAGAACGGTTTAGCAGAAGTACGGTAAAAGTGCTAGGCATTTACTGTGCTTAGAGAGACTAAAGGGCCTGATTAAATCCAAGGGATTTAATCAGACTGGGAATTGGGCCTAAAAGCCCAATAGAGTTAAAGAAGGGTTTTATAAACTAAAACCAAGTCTTTTCTCCTCTAACCCTTTCCCCCTGCGCCGCCAACTCTCTCTCTCTGCGCCTCCTCTCTGTCTGGTCTAGCAGCCAAATTCCCGGTGTGCGTGTGTGAGCCTTTGGAGGATCCATCTCTTGGTGGTTCTGCTGATCTCTGGCCATTACCTCTTCTTCCGCTGCAAAACAAGGTAAAAGGTGAGATCAATTAAGTTTCTAAATAAGAGAACCTAGATCTGCATGTTTAGTAGGATGAATCAATGGAGAATTGAATCAGGAAACACTAAACGATCCAACAAGTTTAATCTGTTAGTTCTCGCAAACGAAAGTTTGGTTTGCTGCACTTAGGCTTAGAGAATTATCGCAAAGGAATTTGGTTAATTCTACATCTGTGTTTTGAGTTCTAGAACTGTGCTTAATTAGATCCTTGCTGAATGAACTGTTTGCTTGTCTGATTTCCTGAGAATACCCTAGGCTTGACGCTTTTAGTTCATTGCTTCTCAACCGTTAATCTCTGCTACTGTTTACTTTCTTGCTTCGCAATTTATTTACTTCACCATCTGCTTATTTCTAGTATTAATCTCTACGTTTCTGTTTCTATTGAGACCAAGTGTCCCTGTGGATTCGATAGCCCTATATACTACTTTGACATTGTTGTTCACTTGCAGTTTAAGAATAGGGTAAAACTTAGAACCTATCAAGTTTTTGGCGCCGTTGCCGGGGACTCTTAGAGTCTTCGATAGGACCGAACTTAGGGTTTCTACTAGAAATTTTTCTTTTTGTTTTTGCTTTTTTCGTTTTGTTTTTATTTTACTAACTTTTTCTCTGATTTCTCTCTGTCGCAGGTACGAATTTCGCCTTGCGT
This sequence comes from Orychophragmus violaceus, assembly GCA_030180135.1. Classification (NCBI taxonomy): domain Eukaryota; kingdom Viridiplantae; phylum Streptophyta; class Magnoliopsida; order Brassicales; family Brassicaceae; genus Orychophragmus; species Orychophragmus violaceus. The sequence continues at coordinate 36,270,349 of CM058231.1, read as the reverse complement.
CGATCGTTGCATCCCTTGCGTCGATCGTCACTAGGCGATTCTGAGATTGAATCGATCGTTGCACTGATAGCATCGATCGTTGCTGGACGATTACAGACAGTTTATGCCAACGCAGAAAACTCGAAGTAATCCGAACTCGAGCTTGCTTAATCTCGGACTAGAGGAACTTGGACGTCTAGAGAGGACTGTCAGAAGAGAAAAGAGAGAGAGAATGGTTCGAGAACGTCTGATCTTGATACCAGATGCTGAAGGTACCCTGAGGGACCAAGATAACAACCCGTACAATGCTACTGGGCATCGGGTTGATGCTGAAGGGAATGTCATCCCTGATCCTCCTGAGCAACAGCAACAGGAGCTGAACCGAAACCAGGGTCAAGGACAGGCCCAAGGTAGAGAGATGGTGGTTCATGAGAGGACACTAGCTGATTACAACAGATCTGATGAGTTTCATGCAAACCGAGCAGCTCTAGTGCTTCCTGCTTTTGAGAGGAATGATTTTGAGGTAAAGACCATCTACTACCAGCTGATGAGACAGATTGCTTTTCATGGTCTTCAAGCAGAGCAGCCTATGGATCACATTGACAAGTTTGAGGACATAGTCACTGGCATGAAGTATGAAGGAGTATGCCCGGACTATCTGTTCCTTAAGCTATTTCCGCACAGTCTTGCTGGAGACGCTAGTGCATGGCTGAGACAACTGGCACCTGGTCAGTATACTACTTGGGCAGCCTTAAAGAGTGAGTTCTTGCGTCACTTTTATGATGATGCGCGCTCAGATCAGTCCAGACAGGACACACTCACCTTTTCCCAAGGAGCTGTGGAGCCCTTGAAGACTGCCTGGATGAGATTTAAGCAGTATCAGCGTGACTGTCCACACCATGGATTCACAGAAGTACAACTGATTGGTATTTTCTTCAGAGGCATAGATCTCCCTTATCAGACTGCGCTGGATAATTCCAGTAATGCTAATTTCAACACCAGGACTCCTACACAAGCTAAGCAGTTGATTGAGAACCTGATTGGCAGCAACAGTTGCAAGACAATGGATGAAAGGAGGAAGAAATCTGGTGGAACTGTAGAGAATTCTGATATAGCTAATATCAGATCCAGATTGGACACAGTCTACAATCTCCTGACTAGTAAGAAAGCTGTCCACTTTGCCCAAGATGTAGAGGTGATTCAGGCTGAGGAGGAAACTCAGGAAGAAGATGTGAATTTCATAGGAGGTTCTGGTTTCCAAGGTAATAGATTCGGTAATCAACAGGGGAACAGATTCTCCAATGGTGGACAGACTGGTGGTTTTCAGAAGACCTATGGACAAGGTACTCAGAGAACCTATGGATCTACATCCTATCAGACTCCTCCTGCGCCTACAGCCCATGAGAGCAAAATGGAGGCTATGATGGAACAACTGATTGAGAGTCAGACCAAGATTTCTGTGGACTGCAACAAGAAGTTGGACGCTGTCTATGAAGACCTCAATGGGAAATTTGAGTCTCTGAGCACTCACATGAAGCAGTTGGACACTCAGGTAAACCAGATGTCCAGCTCACTGAAGGGAAAAGGAGTGGCAGACACTCATGTTAAGGCCTGGTCTGTGTACATTAATGATGGATCTCACCTAGGTGAAAGATTTGAGCTAAGTACAGCTGAGTTGGTGACATAACAGGAATTTTCGGATATTTGTGAAAAACTCTCGGGTGAAATCTGCTGCAGTGCGTCGATCGATGCAACATCTGTGCCGATCGATGCACCCGTCGGGATGGCAACGATCGACACACCCTTAGTGTCGGTCGTTGCAGGGCGTGAATGGACAGAACTGTCGGATGATAATGGCATAGATGCTGACTTGGAGCTTGATCGCCTATTCAATGGAGCCTCTGAGATTTCTCAACAGGAGATCTACGAACAGATTTTTAGACAACACTCCTCAGTGTCTGAAGTGATTAGGCAAGAGATTGAAGAGCTGAAGAAATTAGAAGGTATTGGTGAAGAATTGGAAGAAATTCCAACTTCTGATGATCCACCTTATCATCCATGTGTGCAAAGGTACCTGAACAAGATGTTGCCCCTGGATGATGATCTGAAAGACTGGGTGATAATAGTTCCTCAGCATATCAGTGACGTTCTGCTAACTAAGGTCCCGAAGAAGCTATCTGATCCTGGAGTCTTTGTGCTGGATTGTTCTATCTTTGAGGATAGTTTTAGACGCTCTCTGTGTGATTTAGGAGCTGCTGGAAGTTTGATGCCTTACTCTGTGGCGGAAAAGCTGGGTATGCTGGATTTTACTCCCACTAGGACTTCTCTTGTCCTAGCTGATCAGTCCATACGAGTTCCTGAAGGACTCCTTATGGACATTCCGGTGAGAGTTGGAAACTACTTAGTTCCAACGGACTTTCTTGTGCTGAAATATGACTGTGATCCGGATGAAGCATTATTGCTTGGGAGACCCTTTTTGGCTACAGCAGGAGCGTTGATTGATGTCAGGAACAGCTTGATAGACCTCCATCTGGGAGATGAACCACTGCACTATGAGATGGATAAGCTGCGAAAGCCACTGATAGATGGGCAGACATTCACCATAAGGGACGCAGATTTTGAGCAGCCTGATCATACCATGGTTATAGATCCTGGAGCACATTTCACTCCATCTTTTCTTGGACATGAGCATTCCGCAACAGCCTACTCACCACCTTGGATGAGGAGACTTGAACAGAGACAGAAAAAGTCTCTGTCAGGACCTCCTGGTGCTTGAAAATTTCCATCCGTCCGGTCAAGCTATTGACCTTAAACAAGCGATGGGTGGGAGGCAACCCACCATTAGGTACTGGTGTTTTTCTACTTAATTTTTGGTGTTTTTGTTAGGATTTTACGTTTGTTTTTGTTTCTGGTGAGTTTATGTTTGCAGGTCTCGGTTAAATCGCAGTGCAACGATCGACGCACTTTTGTGTCGATCGTCACAACACGAAAGGAATCGCATTGCAGCGATCGTTGCGCTCTTGAGCAACGATCGACTATACACGAAAATCGCCAAGTAACGGTCGAGGCACTTAGTGCAACGATCGATGCTTAGCGACAGAGGTAACCCGACAGACATAATTTCACCTTTTCAACTTTTAATTTCTTTTTACCGATCCTTCGCTGGACACTACTGGGGACAGTGTGTCTTAAGTGTGGGGGAGGTGCTACTGACTTTTGTTTTCTGTTTTCTTAAGAGTCAGTCCGTTTTTCAAAAAATTTTGTTTTATTGAGTCAAAATTGTTTAAGTAAGAGACTATGATTTTCTGAGAAGATTTACAAGACTTGCAAGAACTTAAGTAACCATTGGGATGAAGTTGCAGGATCTATCTCTGACTGTTAGAAAACCCCATCACAGATCAACCTACTGGGAACACCCACATCACTTCAGGTATCAGAGGATCCTTTACTGACTTCAACCTTAATACTGACTTAGATTTCTCACCTAAGGGTTTGGTATACTTTGTGTCGGATTCCCTTGTTAGTTCTGACACAGCCTGTCAACCTATACTATTTAGTTCTCTTCTCCCCTTCTGTAAAGTAAAAAAAAAAATATATATATATATATAATAAACTGAGGATGAGTTAGTAACTCCGAAGTGGTCATGGGAATAGTAGCAAACACTATTATCTCTCATGTGATCCATGGAATGTGTCCAAAGTACACCCCATAACGGGAAGAACACTGATAAAAAAAATAAAATGATACCCAATGGGGAAAAATCAGTTGTTAAAGAAGGGAAAGAGAAGAAAGGGACTAGAGAAAGATAGTATGGTGGTCTAGAGCTGATAAGGTAAGAATCCATGTGCCCTTTGATCGATAATCCTTAGGTGAGACCGCACTTAAATACTTGCAGAAGTCAGTAGGGAGAATTTGAATGCTTGAATGTGATTGTGGAGTTTACCTAGGACATTTTCTAAGTGTGGGGGAAGTACATTGTGGTCTTGATATCCTGTGATTGACTCTTGCAGTGGTTTACTAAGGGGAATCTGAGTATTGTAGCTTCTAGGATGAAATGAGTTTCTGAAGAGTTTTCAAACCTCTTCACCATGTTTTAGTTCTATGTTTTGCTTGAGGGCAAGCAAAGGCTAAGTGTGGGGGAGTTGATATATCATGGTTTTTACCCAGTTTAGACCATGATATAGTTGTGTTTTTAGTGTCTTTTGTCTTTGTTTAGAGTCTTTTACAAGTTTAATCAGGTTTGGAGCTAATTGGAGATATTTGGAGCATTTTGGGACTTTTGGGACGTTTTGGCCGAGAGCTTAAGTCACTGTCCGATTTATTGATCATGCATCGACCGACACACCTTGTGCATCGGTCGACACACTAGCGAGATGGGCCGTACACGTCGGTTTAATGAAGATATGAAGATTTGCAAAGAAGCCCAAGATAGTTCCAGTATTTACACAGAAGCCCCATCCGAGATTATACCTATATATACTAGTTTTTGGTGTTTATTTTACCTACGCTTTGATACTAATAGCTAAGAGATTTCTAGAGCTTTTGGGGCTGATCTATTTCCTGTATTCACTTATTTTGGAGAAGATTTCGAACCCCTTTATCTATTTAATTTCTTATATGCAATCTATTATTTCTTTGATTATGTTTTCATTAATCATGTCTGAGTAGATCCATAGTTGAGTTTAGGGTTTCTCACATAGGATTTCATGACTTGCTAGACTTGTTCAAATTTCAGTTAAGGATTCAAACTATATCTGTTCTTCAATTTAATTGTGCTTAAAGCTAGTTCTAACCTGATCAATTAGAATCTAGATCTTAGGTTGCTAAATACGTCACGGAAGTGGGGTTTAGGAATCTGAACTAATTAAATTGGGCAATTAAACTTTGCGCAAACGGAAGTTTGGTTTAGGATAATTGTGAACATATCAAACTTGGAATTAATGCTAGTTTAATCTGTTAGTTCTCGCAAACGAAAGTTTGGTTTGCTGCACTTAGGCTTAGAGAATTATCGCAAAGGAATTTGGTTAATTCTACATCTGTGTTTTGAGTTCTAGAACTGTGCTTAATTAGATCCTTGCTGAATGAACTGTTTGCCTGTCTGATTTCCTGAGAATACCCTAGGCTTGACGCTTTTAGTTCATTGCTTTTCAACCGTTAATCTCTGCTACTGTTTACTTTCTTGCTTCGCAATTTATTTACTTCACCATCTGCTTATTTCTAGTATTAATCTCTACGTTTCTGTTTCTATTGAGACCAAGTGTCCCTGTGGATTCGATAACCCTATATACTACTTTGACATTGATGTTCACTTGCAGTTTAAGAATAGGGTAAAACTTAGAACCTACAAACGTTCCAACAAAAAAGATAAAGATTATCAATAAGGGGATGGGTAAAGGTTCTACAATCATGGTTAGGAGTCCCGTGATGACTAGGGGGAAGAAAATGGAGAACCAAGCTGCTGAGGGAACCACCAAACCGTGATCTTCTCTGTCATGTTGAATTGTGTTTGGATTATCCATGTTTTTAGTACTTTTGGCTTTGAATTATCTATGTCTTGAATGCTTTGGGTTTGTATTATCTATGTTTGAATACTTTGGATATTTTGGTTTGAATCTCCTCTTGCATACCAAGTTTGACAAAGTAGTTTTACCAAGTTTGACGTAGTAGTTTTACCAAGTTATGCCGAGTTTTACCAAGTTTGACAAAGTAGTTTTACCAAGTTATGCCTAGTTTTACCAACCATATCACATCATTCATTCCAAACCATGAGTGATATTAAACATTAAAACCAAACATCATAGAATTTAAACTTAGATAATTAGGTCTTAGAATTCAAACATAGATAATTAAAGACCAACAACACCTCTCAAACATAGTACTCTTAGAACTTGTTAATTAAAGACCAACAACACCTCTCACAGCATCCACAATCTTCTTTAGCTTGGAAATCTCTTCTTTGTTGCTTCTCATCTCCTCTTGCATGCCTTCGACCTTGTTCGACAACTTCTGTATCTCTTCTTCGACGCCATGCACCCATGGTTGCCAGAAATGGAGTCCATCGTCCTAAAGAGTTACACCAAAGAAATCGGGTCAAATACAAATCAAATCTATATGCAAATCATTAATTTTACCTTGTATTGGTGGCAACTAGAGAACACACGGCCTGGGGAAGTATCAAAAGCCGTAACCAAATCGACCTCGTGGACGATTCGGCCACCACATGGGCATTTTGTTGGGATGTCGTATTGTGCATCGTTGATGGCATAAACACGCTCTATGTGTTTCTGGATCCGCTTCATCCTCTTTTCCTCTTCATAGGGATCGAGTCCAAAGTTTTCAGTACTCATTGGAGTTGAGAGAGATCCGAAAGAGAGCGAGAGAGAGAGAGAGAGAGAGGGAGATCCGAAAGAGAGCGAGAGATAGAGAGAGAGAGAGAGAGAGAGAGAGAGAGAGAGAGAGAGAGAGAGAGAGAGAGAGAGAGAGAGAGAGAGAGAGAGAGAGAGAGAGAGAGAGAGAGAGAGAGGGAGAGAGAGAGAGAGAGAGAGAGAGAGAGAGAGAGAGAGAGAGAGAGAGAGAGAGAGAGAGAGAGAGAGAGAGAGAGAGAGAGAGAGAGAGAATGAAAAATGAGAGAAAAATAGATAAATAGATAGATATTAGGTTTTTCAAAAAAGGGGGGAAATTTAAAATTTTCGAATTTGGGAGGGGGGGGGGGGGGGGGGGGGGGGCGGGAGTTTCAAATTTTTAGGCGGGAATCAAAGTTTTACTTCTGCCAATTTTCAGTTTTAATGGTTATACTCTATCTTTAATAAAAAAAAATGGTTATACTCATGATCTATTGCTATTTATATGCATTACAAATTAATTCATGCAATAATATTTGAAAATACATATATTGTCTGATTTTTTGAAGATAAAGATGATTCACATAGATAAATAACACTTAAATGTATTTGATATTTGCTTGCTAATAGACAAATCTACAATATTTACCTTAAATTATGAAAACGTATATTTTGTTTTAGAAAGAGATATGCTATATAGTTTATATTTTAGTTTGATTGTTATATTTAACATTATTATAAAAAATGAATTTTGCAAAGAATTAAAGTTCTACAAATCTTGGTTGTACCAAGTTTTTCCAAAGTTACACAACAAATGAAAATTGAAGAAATACAAATACAACTAAATTCCTTCTTGGTTCACATTAGTTTGGCTCCCATTACTGCAATTAAACCAGCTCTCTAAATTCTTTATTGCCTTTATCTTGCTCCTTCTCCGTCCGTGCTCCCCAACTGACGGATATCTTGTTTTTTGGACTCTTCCCTTTCTTTTCACATAGTTTGGAGGAAAAGCGTACAACTTCCTACCTCTTCTGGAATAATCCACTCAGACATATGCGGAACTGGCCTGGTATAAGCCAAAGCCCATAATTCTATCATGTAATAACGCGAACACAGACCATACAAATCTTTCAATTCCGTTGGCCTAATGTCTTGCTTCAAGAATTTAGTAGTAGCAGCTATTGCGTGGACACATGGGTACCTGTCAATATCAAAGAGTCTGCAGCTGCACTTGTTATGTCTCAAATCCACCACATAAGTAATTATGTCGTCTCCAACAACACCGTATTCAAGCTCGAATGCATTAAGCTCAAATGTCGTAAGTGTGGCCGCTTTCACGATTCTAAAGTGCAACGCAAGTTCCACTACCGGCACCAATTTTCGCGCACTCGATCCAGCAACGAAATCTTTCTTATGACTGTTAAACCACTCAGAAATTTTTTCAATAAGTGCATCGATCATAGGTAGTAGATGATACCTTCTGGCCTTCTTAAAACTGCATTCATAGACTCCACACAATTAGAGGTGTCTATGTTGTACCTTGCACCGGGAGAATAACACCTTGCCCATTTCTTCACTTCTATACTTTTGTCAAAATATTCAGCTGCTTGAGGATATATGTTCCTAAAAGCGCCATATTGTCTTAGGAAATCAGACTCAGAGTATGCCCGAGCAATTTCCCTGAATTTTTTTCCAACTTCTTCTTTGTTCACGTAGGAAACTGCTCCTCTCACGTTCTGGGACAGGTGGTAGATGCAATAACCATGATCCGAGAGAGGGTACACTAGAGCTATTGCCTTTATGAGACTTGCATTTCTATCACTAATAAACACTAACTCAGGACTATCCGGTATAACGGTTTTCAGGGTATTGAAAAACCACATCCAACTTTCTTCCTTTTCACCATCAACTAGAGCAAAAGCAATGGGATAGTGGTGATGATTTGGATCCTGCGCTGTGGCAAAAATTAAACAACCTCCATATACATTCTTAATGAAAGTTGCGTCAACGATGAGCACTTTCCTCATGGCTACAAACCCTTCGATGGAAACTCCCAAAGCCACAAATAGATACATGAACCTTCTTTGTTCATCCAAAACCAAATCGGTTTTTTTCCATGATTCACCTTCTCCAACATATGCAAATAAGAAGGCAACATCTTGAAACCATCAACTGGACTACCATGGATATCAGAAACAGCTAGGTTTTTCCCTCTAAAAGCCGTAGAATACGACACTTCCACACCGGCTCTTCTTTGGATAAGCTTCACAATAGTTTTAGGACATGGAGTATCGAAATTACCGGGATAGTCTTCGTTTAAGATGCTTGCAACTAACTGTGGTGTACCTTTCCTCTTGTTGCTTATACCACTAGAACTTGTCCGAGAGCATGAATGCATCTTCGTGTATGTTCTAACCGAGAACATGGTTGAATTTTTAATCTTTGCAGCTCTCAACTGTCATTTACAACCTAGCTTCGCTTCACGGCATTTCACCACGTACCGACTCTTATCTGAATTACCTATTAAGATCCCAAAACAATTCAGATTTGCGGCTCTATCAACCAAATACTGCACATCTTCTTTACATTTAAATTCTTGACCTATTTCAAGACCCAAGCCATCTTCCCATTCATCTAAACGCCTTGTCCCTTCCACAACCCGGGGAAGCTCAACTGATTCAACCATATCCAAATCATGCATATTATCATGTTGTACAACATCACCATCTCCAATAGCAACATTCTCCAACGGCTCAATCGGCTCAGTATGCTCATAAGGTTGTTCTGTTGATTCCTCACCAGTAACATGAGTAGGATCACCAGCATTAATTACCCCAATATTATCCCGGGCACTAGAAATAAGCTCACCATAACTCCCACCATCTCATTTCCCCCTCTCTACTCTTGAAAGTTGCTCGGTGATCGGAAATATTTCCAAATCTGTGACAACCTCTACATGCAAAACACTTCTTCGTTGCTCTTTATCCACATAGGTTAGATACACATAAACATCCTCGTCATCCAGCCTCTAGTTGATCCTGATGTAATTCACAGATTCATATCAACCTAAACATACAGATCTAGGTTCTCTTGATTAGAAACATTAGATGATCTCACCTTTTACCTGTAGTTGTTGCAGCGGAAGGAATAGAACAGGTCAGAGATCAGATCTAGATGCACCGAGGGATGAATCCTCCAAAGGTTCACACACGCGATCACAGAAAACGGCTGCTAGACCGAGCTGATGGGAGGCGCAGGGAGAGGAGAAAATCGGCGCAGGGGCTAGGGTTAGGGAGAAGAGGTTTTGGCTTTTAGTTTATTAAAAGCCTTCTCTTTCCCTTTTGGGCTTATGGGCCCAAAACACCAATCTGATTAAATCCCATTTAATCAGACCCATTAATCTTTCTCTCTTAGTACGACAAATGCCTGGCACTTTTGTCGTACTTCTGCTAAGCCGTTCCAACACATTTTTCCTGTTAGCTTATGCGTGTGACCCATATGGGATCATATAATAAAGGCAATAAGTCCAAGACTTATAGATCATGAGCGGACTCTAGCAAGCCATCATGATCCCCAGTATTATATGACTTATGTCTGATCTTTGACATACTCTTACTTTCTAGAGACAGTACCGAGATTACTGGACACAATTCCAACAATCTCCCACTTGTACTGGAATCTCTGTATTCATAATCCTTTTGTCTCAATATCTCGATTAGTCATAAGGCAAGATTGGTGTCATCCTTATAAAGCCTAATCTTGTTCATCGGACTCTGATTTGATACTGACAATCCAAACGACTCGGGAAAGTCCGTTTGAGCATGGCCATGCATTTTCCAGTATTCAAATCTCCGATTGGCCTAGAGATATTCACTCCATTTATATTGGAGGGACAAATCCCATCTTGTTCCATCACTGTAAACTACTCATTTCATGATGTACCCAAACAAGGTCCTTATAACTATCGCAGAACGATAGCGTTAGACAATGATCAAAGTACATCAGTCCATGGGCAGTCACATGCATGTGAACTCAGGTCTAAGGACTATACTCTATAGTCGTAGTAAGAATCTCTTATGACACAGATATAAATATCCTGAAGAGTTCTTATAAGCGGGTCTTGTCCGGTCGTATGTTCCCAACATACACCTATGTACTGACTTTGATGCCGCGCATCTATGACACACTGAGACTTTGTCATAAGTCACGTACCAATCCAGTCTCACACGGTTGTTGGTGTTCCAATTTCAACAACCTTCGACTAGGGACAGGATGATATAAAACATCTATCAAATATAGGGTCTCATGATCAAGCTAAATGACTTCGATGACTCAAGATCAAGTCATTTACTTCGATGACCTATAAAATGGTTCATATCATTTTGGAACGATTATTTCATCACAGTTAAAATAATCTTGAAATAATAATTTCATTATTAAACATCTCAAATGTTTTATAAGAACATATCAATAACTAAATAAAGCCCTTTACTAACTCCCACTGAAATTAAGACTATATCTTAACTTCACTTATCCTACAGCTACAGTCCGTGACTCGTGCTTAGGGCTAAGGAGTGGCTTCGTTAATAGATTAGCAACGTTCTCATTCGTTGAAACTTGCTGATCTACTTAACATCTCTGTCATTTATCTCACGGAATAGGTTATACCTATCCTCAAGGTGTTTGGACCTCTGATGTGCAGCTAGTTTCATCTATGCTGGAATCACATCAAGTTCAGTGATGAACTCTTCTTTCCAAACAACCTCTTTCGCCGCTTCCCAAGCTGCGAAAGATTCAGCTTAAGTCATGGAGTCAGCAACAGTGCCGTGCACCGCCAGAACAAACACAAGATATAACCGGACTGTGACCGGAAATCATCTTTGTCTGTTGGAAACTTGCCTTTCAGACTCTATCGACTTATAGCACCTTACTTTCTCCGTAAATCAAGAACTTATCCTTAGTATTCCTCAAATACTTTAGGACATACTTTAGGAAACTTGATTCTTTGCTGGATTTGACTGGTCTTTATTTGTCTTGCTTAACATTAAAGCAACATCAAACAAGTATGTTTCATGGCATACATGATAGATCCAATTGCCGACGCATATGGAATCTCATCCATGCATTTAAGCTCAGCAGTTATCGTAGGATACTGTATCTTGCTTAACTTAATGCCATGTGACATTGGCATAAAACCCTTCTTGGATTGCTCAAAACGTGTAGGACTTTGTCAATTTAAGAATCCTGACTTTGTCCTACCAGCTCTTTTGGATCTCTATCTTTAGATCCAAAATCCAAGAACTACGTGGCTTTACCCATGTCAATCATAAAACCAACTCCCAAGCTAGTCCTTTACCGACTACAGCGTTGGGACGTTATATCCGAGAATCAGTATGTCATCGACATACACTTTGAGAAATGCAATATCACTCCCACTAATCTATTAGTAAACACACAGTTCCGCTTCGTTCCTGTTCAAGTCAAAACCTTGACTACTTCAACAGAACGAAGATTCCAACTCCGATATGTTTGCTTCCATCCATGAATGGATCGATGAAGCCAACTTACACAAAATGTAATTCTTCGGAGTCAGGGCTCACTTTCGCTTCCTTGGATTTCGCAGATTCGTCGCTTTCAATGATCATCAGATCATGCGAACATTCAATGATCATCAGGCTAAACTAATGACGAGAATTCACTCTCGGATTAGTGACTGATTCTTTCATATCTGCGAACTTCAGGCTCCACAGGTGTAGATTCTACAGAAATCTGTAAATCCTTCCGCTGCTCTCCCTCAATAGGTTAAGCAGCCTCCTGTATTTCTCGAATTTCTTCGAGTTGTACTTTTACTCCCACTGTTCTTCTTGGGAAATAACTTCCCTTCTTAGAAAACAGAATGGTCGTAAAAAATACTTTTTACTCCCACTGTTCTTCTTGGAAAGTAATTTCCTTCTTAGAAAACAGAATGGTCGTAAAAAGTACCGAGCCTTGGTTTCCCTGAGAAAACTTCGAGTTATACTTTTACTCCCACTGTTCTTCTTGGAAAATAACTTCCCTTCTTAGAAAACAGATTGGACGTAAAAGTAACAAGCCTTAGTTTCTCTAGGACAACCAGCGAAGTAGCACAACTACAAATACTCAGTAAAGACAAATTTGGATCGATTCCAATCCACATTAACGTGGTGTCTTTCAACTGATATTTGTGGAACCTTTTTAGCGTAAACTTAGATATTTCTAGAGCGTTATTCTTAAAATATCATGGAAGATTCGTGTGATTCATCTTTAATCATTTCTTATAAGATCTGATTCTTTCTCACAGAAACACCTTCAGGTTTTCAGGAGAAATGAGCTGTGAAATGATTTCACACTCATTCAGATGATCACATAATCAATGACTTAAGTATTCTCACTCATGATTTTAATCCAGAGTCTTAATACTTTTGTCATTCAGATCCTATACTTCATTCTGGAACTCTTTCGACCATGTCAAAGAATTCCGACTTGTGTCTCATCAAATGAACACAGTCACACTCACTGAAGTAATCAGTAGAGACAATGAAGTACAGGAGATTTTCTCTGGCATTACTGCTCATTGGGCCACATACATGAGTATGTTCCAGGTCCAATAAGCCTTTGGGCTTTTCTCTAGCTCGGCTAAGATAGGCCCTTTACTTTTTGGTCTAGTAAACAGAATTCAAGTCTCATAAGATATTTTATCAAATGAGCCCAACAGTCCATGACTATGGGATTTCTGAATCCGACTTACTCTATGTGACCAAGACTTTTGCCAAGAAAAATCAGGTTTAATTCATCAGATTTAAACCAATTCGGTATTTATGTTACATTTAGGCACTCTTTGGTTTAAGATATAAAACCCATTCCATGAATAGGGTGCTACAATTAATATTTCATTAAGATCAAAAGAACAAAACTTGTCTTTTATCAAAATGAAAAACATTCAAATTCTTACAAGAAAATGAAAAACAACTCTGCTTAAAGCAGGTACATTGTAGCAATTACTTAATACAAAACCAAGCCTCAAAGGGATCTATAAGTGAAAAACCCTACGGCTGAGGCAGCATCCCAAGCTCCTTCCAGACATGTAGTTTCACTTGCCCTTCCTTCAACGTTCTACTGTTGCTTAGGCTCTGCATATTATCACAAATATCAGTGCCACAACCAGTATTCAATACCTTTAAGGTAGAACTTGAAGTAATAACATGAATACCTGAGGAAGTAGTCTCATACATCGACTTTAACTCCTCATCATCTTCCATGAATTTAATGCAATCTCTCTTCCAATGCCCTGTCTCCTTACAGTAGCAGCACTTACCAACGTAAGAGGTATCTGACTCGGGCTCAGAAGACACACGCTTGCCATGATTCAAAATCTGGACAACTTTGTCTTCACCCTTGTCAGCATTAGGTTTAGTCAAACCTACCCTTCTCATTCATGAGATTGTACAGGGTACTCTTCACGTTTGGCTCAACTGTCTTGAGCATATCATGCAGTTCAGTCAGCGTCTTCGTTAAGCCTTTCTTGATATAGTTCTTTCTGAACTTATCATAGCTTGACGGCAGTGACTGCAGAATGATCTCAGTTGCCAATTCTTGGCTAACTGGATAATCCAGTTTCCTCAGGTTATCAATGTAACCCATCATTTTACTGACATGAGGACTCACTGGATGATCATTTGGTAGCTTGCAGCTAGTGAGAGATTTAACCAACTGGTATCTCTCCACTCTTATCTGCTCCTGAAATTTCAATTTCAGGCTGCTGATCATCTCTATTGGCGACTCCATGTTCTCATATTGCTTCCGCAAGTCTGAGTCCATGGTAGCCAATATCAGACCACGCACATCTACCGCATCATTATAATGCTTATTCCAAGCATCATATACTGCATGAGAAGCATTGGACCCGATCCTCACGGGGAGAGCTCTCTCAAGGACATAGTCCTTTCTCTCCTGTCTGAGGACTAGCCTCAGGTTCCGCGACCAAGTCAAGAAATTTGATCCGTTCAGCTTGTCCATCTTAAGGACAGACCGGATCGAGAAAGTGTTTTGATTGTTTGTGCTAGTCATAACTGAAAATTAAGATAAAAGGATTTTAGTTAATATGTTCAATATGATTAATCTCGTATTAAATTTAATATGATTAATCACGCATTATATTCAATAACATCAGTTACCCTCAATAGAATATAATGATTCCAAGATCCACATATAACTAAGATTAAAGTGGGCCACTGGCCGTCACCCAACCTTAGCTTATATCGGTAAGCCCTATATCGGCTAATTATATCCGTGATATAACTCTTGGTTGTGAATCTGGGCCCGAGGCCCAATCCACTCTGATGTCTCAAGGCCCGGGACTCCCGATGGCCTAGTCAAGAAAACCAGACTATACAGTCATGTAATCATTAATGTCTGGGACTCCCAATGACATTTATGAATCACAAACCGTCTTACCCACGCAAAAACAGACACCCTCACACTGTAAGGCCATGAATGCAATTGAATGGGCTTCGACAGCTGACATAGCCTGGACAAGACATCCAACGCTTGATATTATTTGAGGTTCGTAGGTTTATTTAAAAAATCATTCCCAAAATAGAAGATTACTATTTCGGGAAACTTTCCATTTTTGGAAACCTACTATTTTTGGAAACTTTCTAAAATTGGAAACTTTCTAAAAACGGAAACTTTCTAACTTTAGAAATTTCTTAAAATCCAAAACCCGCAAATCCAGAAACTTCTATTTTAAGAAACTTTCTAATTTCAAAATTTCGGAAACTTTAATTTAAAATCGACTTTATAATTTTATAAAATAAATTTTAAATTAATCTGAAGAAAGACTCAAATAATTGGCCCAATTGTTTTAACTTCTTGGCCCGAGGCCCAAGAATTGGTCCATGTCCAAGACATGACCCAATTGTCCAATTAATTGACATAACCGGTCTGGTTCATTAAAACTGGTCTAACCAAGTTTTAATTACTACGATGACCACAATTGTCAACCGGTTATTTACTAAACCGGAATTTCTCAATTTATTTGGTCCAACCAAATCAAATTAGAAATTCCTGGTTTAGGCACTAAATCCAATATTTCTTTCGACATTGGATTTCTTATCCCGGTTTAACCAGATTTAATAAAATTATTAAAATCTGTTTATTAAACCAGAACGATGATTTTAATTAAGTTTTTGAACCGAACCACCTGACCGAAATCGAACCGGCCCATCACACCCAAAACCTAACCGGTCGAGACTTGTCCAAGCCGCAAGCCGCAAGCTCGATCCGAGATCGAGACGCTCGGGATGATTGCCGGACGGGACGCTCGCGTGTGATCGGGACGGGACGATCGGGACGGTCGGACGAGATGCGATCGGGACGAGCGATCGGCCCATCTCTCGCGACCGGGATGTGATCCGTCCGACGATCGGGACTGGCCGCGATCGGGATACGATCCGTCTGACGATCGGGACGAGCCGCGATCATGACGCGATCGATCCAATGATCCGACCCAGCCGATCATACCTCTCGGCCGTGATAACCAACCGGCCAAGCCGGTCGATCTCTCCTTGGCCGATCGCAAAACAACCGAGTCATATAGCTCGGTTTTGCGATTCATACGTTTGTTCAGGATTCAATTCAGTTTCTTAAGTGTTTTTCTTATCAGTAATGGATTCAAAACACTTCTAAACAGAATAAACAACCTAAACATGAATCTAAAACAAGAAATCCTAAGAACCAATGGCTCTGATACCACTGTAGGAACCGTTTAGTTGATCCTGATGTAATTCACAGATTCATATCAACCTAAACATACAGATCTAGGTTCTCTTGATTAGAAACATTAGATGATCTCACCTTTTACCTGTTTGTTGCAGCGGAAGGAATAGAACAGGTCAGAGATCAGATAGATGCACCGAGGGATGAATCCTCCAAAGGTTCACACACGCGATCACAGAAAACGGCTGCTAGACCGAGCTGATGGGAGGCGCAGGGAGAGGAGAAAATCGGCGCAGGGGCTAGGGTTAGGGAGAAGAGGTTTTGGCTTTTAGTTTATTAAAAGCCTTCTCTTTCCCTTTTGGGCTTATGGGCCCAAAACACCAATCTGATTAAATCCCATTTAATCAGACCCATTAATCTTTCTCTCTTAGTACGACAAATGCCTGGCACTTTTGTCGTACTTCTGCTAAGCCGTTCCAACACATTTTTCCTGTTAGCTTATGCGAGCAAACAATCAAGCTCAAGCAATAAAAGAGAGAAAAAAAAAGAAGCGACGGCAAGAAGGGGGAGGAACTAACCTGGGTTGACCGGAATCCCGAGTAGAAGTGGCTGGGATGGTTGAATTGTGATAGATTGGAGGAAATCGTGGATTCAAAATCTGGTTTTTGGAGCAGCTGAAATTCGAACTGGAGAGAGAGAACGCGGTCGTAAGGGAAGGGGAGGAGAGAGAAGCTATTTTCTGATTGGTTGATTATTTAATTTATTTTAGATTTTTTTAATTGGTTAATTAATGGTAGAATGGAGAAAACCTTAGAAGGGGAAGAGTAAGGGAGTATGGTAAATTAGGGAAAAGTATGTGGAAAGTTGACTTTGAGTCAAGGAGTATGTGAGAATTTGACCCTCTAACAAATCTGATAATCTCCATTGTCGAGTAGCTTTCATCGTTGAGCACTGTCTTCAGAGCCGCCAATATAATTTTCACTGAATAACTTTTATCATTTCAATTAACTTATTACAATTAGGTTAAAGTAAATATTAATGGGCTAAAATTACAAATTTTGTCCATATATTTTATTTTTGTTAGCCCACTTAATAACATTAGTTGTGTTATTGGATTGTGGCCCAGTTTACAATTAAAAAAAAAATAGTTAACCGAAAAAATCCTAGATCTACATGGTTTCCTTCCCCTTTGATTTTTCCAGCCGCCTTTGATTCTTCATCTCTTCTTCTTCTTCTTCCATCTCATCTTCTAATCTTCTTTTCTTTTTCAAATAATCTTTTTCGAATCTGCTTTACTGATTATTCTTCCTCTTCTTCCTCTTTGATTTTTTTCCTTTAACAAAACCCAAATCAATATCCAAAAACAAAAGCTAAAAGTACAGTAAATGACCAGAGGATGGTTTAGCGGTTGATGGAACGATGAAGCGGACGCTGCTGGGGACAAAATTAGAGAGCTCTTTTGCTTCTTTTTTTGTTCTTCGATTTTTTTTTCCGAAAAAGCTCAAATCCCGAACCGAATAACCAATCCAAACCGAATTGAACCGATTTTACCCAAATTTTATTTGAAAACCAAAACAATTTCGAGTGATTTCGGTAAGTAAAAAAATAACCGAACTAACCGTTATCCGAACCGAACCGTAATTAATTTTGGTTAAATTCTATAAAAAAATTCAAATCCGAACTAACCGAAAAACCGAAATAACCAGACCCGTTCGATTCGGTTTACCCAAAATCGCAGGCCTATCAGAATATTAGAGGTAGCACGACATTAAGACATGTATGATGAACCAACGCAATTGATCGTTTGGACTTTGGAGCACAGTGAATAATCTGAATCTGGAACACAATTCATGGTATAACACAATTCATGGTCTGACTGTTGAAGATTGCAAGAAAACAAAAAATACAGAACACTCGAAAGACTCTCTATCAGAGGGAGGCTATTGATTCGTCACGTCGTATGAATGTAGTGGTGTCAGCTGTATTATAATATTACATATGTTTACATGGTAGTATCAATGTAACGTGTTTTCATATAAACGTGTTTTTTTATCCTGCTCAGGGAACAAAGCTAAGGGAAGAAAACAGTACATTCCACAAAGAAATTATATGGCTTATGCATTGCATAATATCTTCTATTGGAGAAGTAGAACTCACCTTGACACTTAGGATGAGATATTTTTTATTTATTTTTTATTGTTTTCATACGTACATGCTGACAAGCAAAGGACGGAAAATAGCAAATGAATGTATTACATGATCTGGGTTATCTACACTTGACATCTTATTCTGTTGAGAATCGTTACACCGATTCATCCTAATACGCAACTCAAGACTCAACTACAACGCTAACGGCACGACAATCTTTTGATCCGGTTCACGGAGAACCGCTACGTCCGGGGGAGTATATCGCACTGCATCGCGTCCACTATGGTGCCGGAAAGAACCTCCGGCCTGGTGCGGTGCTTACATCCGTCGCTCACCACCGGTAACAATCCTACCGGATTTACAAAAAAGAAAAAGAAGATAGAGAAGAGGAATCAAGAACAAGAGAACCCATAAACCCAAGATAAACCTCTTGTGTTTAATCTCTCTGAAACACTCTCTCTCTCTCTCTCTGATTTCTGTCAGCTCTCTCTCTCTGTACCGAGAGTTCTCTTGAAGACGATGATCCGATGCTTAAAACCATATGAACCTATTTTATCTTTAACTGAAGATAATATCTTGGACTCACGTGGATGTCACGTGACTTATTAATCCAGCTGAACTTGAAATAATATATTGCCTTCATATTATTTCATCAAGTTGTGTAGCTCTGCATCTTTCTAACTCTTCACCTGAAGCTTTAATTCAAACCATCTTCTTCTGCTATTCTGATTTCTTCAATCCACTTATCAAGACTTCTTTAATGTTGAATCATAATCCAACATTCTCCACCTTGATTCAAGTTTGAAGAATCCTTTGTGAGTTGCCTTTGTAAGCTGCCTATTAGAACTGTTGAAACCCAGCTCTAACCTTGGCTTTCCATCCTCATGAACCTGCATAAGTCCAACTTATACAAACTAAACACATCAAATAATTCACTGCAGTAAACTTACTTCACCACCACTGAAACAATATACAACGCCAGTCAAGCTCAGATTGAATGATCTTCAAAGAGATGATTAAGCTTTTCTCCAAACTTCTAGCTTGTCACATGTTTCATATTGAGTTGTACCAGCTCCGTCACAGTCTTGTGTCAAGCTAAACTCTCATTTATTAATGTGTTTTCCCATCATTTGGATACATGAGTTCAACCACTCAGAAAAACAGACCATTAACAAGTGAAATAAATTTCTCAAAACCTGTTAATATCCAACAGACCAACTCCCTAAGCATAACTACTTATGAGTTTAATCAATCACACAGTTTCTACTATGGTTCCTGTTACAGTGATTGATAAATACAATATGACTTCCTGCAATTTTGGGTCTAAATGCTAGCCTTTAGTTTTTTTATCATGTGCACTGAATTTAGAAACTAACTCCCTTAAACCTTATGCAGTGGACCCTTGAATCACAAATGCTTCATACAGAAACATTCCATGATCCACTCTTGACACATCAATGCTTTTGACAGTGTGTTGGAGCAGCTCTCTTGATGTATAACCATACAAATCCTGAGCTAAACACCTCCATCTCCTCATTGACATATCATTCCCTTGTCCTTGGAAACCTGAGACACATTTTTCATAACACAACCATTAATACGTATAGTAACCATAACATATTAATGCAACAGAAACTTTATAAGCTCAACCACTTATAAGACCATCAATCACACAATTTCTCCATCATGATTTCTGTCAAAATCATGAACTGTTATAGTGATCGAACCATTTTCCCCTGCAATGTGATTCCCGTCGACGTCCTTTGATTCGCTCATGCGCATTGAGCCTTGAATCAAAACAAATACTCTTTGAACCACCTGCTAAGACAAGAATCCTTTTTAACTTCATGACCTGAAGTAAACTTGATTCTCTCATGAATCATACACGCTCCCACTCATGGAGAAAATCTTGATTCATACCTGCAAACAATTTCAAGCAAAACTAGTTAGTCTTAATCATTAAACAGAGATTGAACTTACAGTTTTCTTGTTTGAACTTTTAGCAACATTTTGCACCACTGTTATGATCAACATAAAACGTTGCCTAGCTCCACCTAGCTAGGAAGTTGAAGAAAAAAATAACCCTTGCTCAATATTGTTCAAACCCATTTTGTTTTGAACAGAACTCCACCAACAGTGTCAACCTTACTGTTAGCAATCCTTAACACATCTCATATCAGTAAACCTGTGATACACCTGAGAGACCTTTCTTTCAGCTTTTACCACATCAAATTTGAGCTCTCGATGTCCTTTTAAGATGAAGAAATACCCTGTAACTTCCACCAGTATACAGACTTCATCAAACCCCATGGTGCTTGCATCAAAACCTTCAAACTTTACCAAAATCTTTGTTCCCCAAATCTTGGTCCTTCACTATGCTTCTGACACAAATAAGTTCTTAACTTATCATTCCTGCCAAGTGTCTATTTGAGAAGATTCTTTTATAGCCTCCTTATGATGCACCATAACAACAGACTTTCATTAGTAGTCGTCTCCAAATGCAGCACTGATTTCCTGCATTTTCCTCTTTTGCACAACTACTTAGGTTCCTTGAAGTGACACCAAGCTTGAGACATCTTTCTCTGCTTGATTCTGCTATTGGCTTGTCCTGTCTCAGATAACATGACTTCTTCACATTTCATTCTGAACTTAACCCATCAGAACAATTACCCTCTGCAATTATCTCCAGTTCTCCACCATTCTTAGTTCATAACAAAAGCTTAACCTCTCTTAGAATGACATTTCTGAAATTCTAAAAGATCAGAAAAACTTAGCACAGAGATGAGACTTCTTTTGCAGACCTGAACATGTAGTCTTCATGTCTGAATAAACTTGTAACTAGCAAAACCAATTCCTCTTTTGACTCATTTACCATGAACCCTAGGAGACAGAATCTTAACTTCTGTTTTTAGAAAACATGCAGCTCAAACTCTTGACCCAAAATCAGTAGCTTCAAACTGCAACCTTAACCATCTAACTCTTCTCTTTGGAGTTGTCTTTCAAATCTTAACAGATTGTTGACGTTCTAAACAAACATGATCTGAGACATCTTTTTGATTCAGTGCTCCACCTGGAACAACTCATCATTAGCTCCACCTGAAACTTGAGCGCTTTCATAATTCACCATGTCTCTTAGATTTTGCTCCACTCAAGGTTTCTTCCATGAAGTGACGACAAATGATTCATCTCACTTTAGTCATTCCTTCAAATAAACCCTTTAAACCAGAAGACCTACCAATGACCCTTGCTCCCTTTGAAGCTTCCAAACTTTGGCTTCCTTTCTTCAAATTGAGTGATCAGACATTGAGATGTTTTAATCATTCAGACCTTTGATAAGCAGTAACTTGTTAAAGCCTTGGCTTACTCAACCCAATACACATTCCTTTTTTTGACTTGAACCTTGAGTCTTCCACCTGTGAGCTCCCTATAACCAGCTTATCCATCATTCTTTTTGACTCATGTCCTTTGAATCATAAGAACCCATAAACCATTTAATTCAAAACTTGGTTTCTGTAACACTGATTTTCAAACCAGATTACACCAAAGGGCTTATCATCTTCTCAGCCAAGTTAAGACACAAAGTCTATGTGTCGCCATAGCCCTAAACCGAGCTTATCTCCTGCTCCACCATATGTTCACAACAGCTTCATGCTTCCACCACAAGAGCCACCTATGATCCATCAAGATTTACATAACCTTCAACCGATGAGAAGTGATACACAGTTGTTGTTTCAGCTTACACCATTATGTTAGCATAGATATGCTAATGAACAAGCAACAACAAACACTAAAGTCTGAACCATTCTCCTTTGGACTTCCTTAGGCTGCTATAAGATTTAATGATGATAAACCTTCGTCCTTTTATCATCAAACATAAGCTTCTTAGATTTACATAAATCTAAAACCCATTCTTCTGAGACTGATTCACTTAGACAAAGAACCACTCAAACCTTAACCGCACACTGATTTTCTTCATAACCTCAACCTGTCTCATTTACCAACAGATTTCTGAACTTGTTTCTTCACCCATCTGCAGCTCTTCTAACTTGAACATGGAACCTTAACCAGTAGTTGAAATAGCATCAAACACATACTGATCTATCCTCTAAGGCGTCCCCTGGACTCAATGTCCACATGTGCCACCAAATGTCATCTCTTTAACCATTCTAGACTCACATTTGCACCTAACTCAAATAACCATATATCCCCAATACACAATCTGAAGCCAGACATGAACTTTGGGCAATCTTTTGCAAAGACCAGATGCAAATCAAGTGAGCTAACCAGATTCCATACGTTTTGTTGCAGACATCAGTGACCAGAAAATAAACCATATAATCATCACATAACATTGTGATTGCAGCGGAAACAAATCAGATGTCACACTAGTTTGAGTCTTCGACGATGATTCTGAAACGCAACCTTAATCAAGTAACCCAGAGATGAACCAATTCTGATCATAACCAGCTTGACAATGTATAGAAGTTTCCAGACACATCAATCTTGAATTGATTTCTTAAAGCAAATCAAGAACAAAACTTTTACCAAGTATTCTTTTCCAGTCTCTTCGAATCTGTCGATCTTGTACGACGAACATCTTCCCTTGTGATTCTTTAACGCAAGAACTCACACCAGATGTAGTATAGACGATCCAGTGGGAAATTAACTTACAGATTCTCCCGATTCCGTGAAACCCGAAATCATATGATTCGTTAGAATCTTCTTCCGTGGATCGTTCGTTCTCCACTTCCAGCGTCTTCAACGGTAATCATAACCCACCTTCTTCTTCATTGGGATCACACCATTTTCGTTGACGCTTTGAATCGAAGAGCCTGAGCTCTGATACCACTAGTTGAGAATCGTTACACCGATTCATCCCAATACGCGACTCAAGACTCAACTACAACGCTAATGGCACGACGATCTTGTGACCCAGTTCACGGAGAACCGCTACGTCCTGGGGAGTATATCGCACTGCCTCGCGTCCACTATGGTACCGGAAAGAACCTCCGGCGTGGTGCTTACATCCGTCGCTCACCACCGGTAACAACCCTACCGGATTTACAAAGAAGAAGAAGAAGATAGAGAAGAGGAATCAAGAAGAAGAGAACCCATAAACCCAAGATAAACCTCTCATGTTTAATTTCTCTGAAACTCTCTCTCTCTCTCTCTCTCTCTCTCTCTCTCTCTCTCTCTCTCTCTCTCTCTCTCTCTCTCTCTCTCTCTCTCTCTCTCTCTCTCTCTCTCTCTCTCTCTCTCTCTCTCTCTCTGATTTCTGTCAGCTCTTTCTCTGTACCGAGAGTTCTCTTGAAGACGATGACCCGATGCTTAAAACCATACGAACCTATTTTATCTTTAACTGAAGATAATATCTTGGACTCACGTGGATGTCACGTGACTTATTAATCCAGCTGAACTTGAAATAATATATTGCCTTCATATTATTTCATCAAGTTGTGTGGCTATGCATCTTTCTAACTCTTCACTTGAAGCTTTAATTCAAACCATCTTCTTCTTCTATTCTGATTTCTTCAATCCACTTATCAAGACTTCTTCAATGTTGAATCATAATCCAACATATTCAATGATGAAATGGATCATTCAGTGCAAGCAAATAAAACACCTAATCAAAATTCCACCTCCTCTTGTACTATGAGAGAAAGACAACCATATGTTGATCTGAGATCAAAGGCGCAATCAGCCATTCTAAGAAATACTCCTCCAGCTTCAGTTTTATTTCGTGTACATTGTTGCTTGGTGGTGAAGTGGTAATATTTTGTTTTGTTTTGTTTTCTTCAATAGTTTACTCCGTTTGGTTATTCTAAGGAACAAGTTGTTGTTGCATTCAGAGAGATTTCAGATGGATCTCAGAACAAGATCCAACAACCTTCTGGCTATCTATAATTTGCCATCTTCTTTTTTTCGAATGAATGTTAAATTTCATATAAGAAACCTCTTTTTACATGTTAATGCAGCTATATACTACTTTTGAAATTGAAATACAAATTTTTTAATGAACTGGTCTTGAGCTTAGCCAGAATCTCACACTCCCCTCAAATCGTTTGTCACCTCCTGCTCGAATTGTTGATAGCCTATTTTCGACTGTTTTTCGATGATCTTTATCAGTCTCAGCGTGGGAGAAGGCTTTCCCCCGTCTTCCTTGAATTTTGTTCTCTCCATATACCATATACCATATACAGTAGGGGCTTGTTCTTTTAACAGTCTCCGCAACTTACCAAAACGGCAACGACGATGACAAGAAACAAAGCAAAACGACAAAAACACAGGTAAAATGATGGGACGCAAGTGTCGCAGGAGAGAGATAGTGAATCGCAGATATGGGAAACTGTCGCCGGTATTTCAAGCGATGCTTACTGCGACTCTTGCAATGGTAAATGCAGCTCTGTTTAAGAAAAGTTGTGATTCTAGCAACTTCATTTACGTATATTTTTTAGTCTCAGTCCCTGAAACCAGCGATTTTTAAAAGAATAGGCCCTAGCTTGAAATATGTATACCGTATAACAAACCGTTGCATGTAGTTGCTGGGATGCTATGATATGTAATCTATGATGGAGTTCCAAGTAGTAATGAAACTTGTTTGCATCAATCCCTTTGCCAAATTCAGATTTTCCCAAATCTGTCGAGAGAAGTTGCAGTAAAAAAAAAACAGATGATCCTGCATTTCAAGTGAATGTTTGCATAAAACACATTGAGGGTCTACACCTGGATTCCATCTCTCCAATTTATCTCATGTTGACAAACGATTTTTCATACAGATCCATGTGAGGAAAGAGTATTCCGGTGTTGCGTGTGCAAACCATATACTAGCTTCCCATGTCTGAGTTTGAGATGATTTTCATAGCTGATTCTAGGTCTCTTTAAAATTGAATTTTGGCTTGTACTTGTCATGTCTACTTCGCCATAGAACAACATCTCTTTCATATGTGGTGATATGCTACCTGAATTGATCTATGATATCCTCAAGTTTATTTAGTATATGTGAACAGTGTTGGCGGCAATGATGTCCGCCAATATCTTCTTCCACAATCGCGAACTCATAAACTCCCATATCAAAGAAGCCTCCGTTGCCAAAATCAGAGTATAGATTCCCCATCTCCAACCACGCTTCATTCTAGAAGGAAGTGTTTTCCCATTCTGAATTTTAACCTTATAAAACTCCTTGGAAATCGATCTCATCTTCAATATTTTCCTTCACATCCAAGAACTAGATTGAGTATTACTATATAAGATCGGAATCCACCAATCCAACATATCACAAGATTTCAAGAGTTTACAAGCTAAATGGATCGAATTTCGCCACACAAAGGAGTGGAATGCCTTTATGAAGAACACAAGTTTAAGCCTAAGTGAATCTACACTAAGACAAATACCTAAACGTTTTTTAAGCAAATGAATCCACCAAATTACTTAGATAAACAAGAGGCAAGCACAAAACTTAAGATAAACTGAAAAGTTCTAGTATTTTGATTAGTAAAAAGGTGTTTTTACAATGGGGAATTATCCTCCAACGGTCATAAGTAAGAAATGGAGCTAAATTATCCATAATAAATGACATAAATTAAAAAGATATTGCCAAGAAGTGAAAGGATCCGTTGGAGCATCTTTCACCAAGTTTGAATGTTCCTTTTAAGGTAGATCTTTATATCTTGATATCTTCTATATATAGCCATGTAATAAGAGTCTCCTTATCATCTGGAATCCCTCCAAACCGTTTATTAGAAATAGTAGAAAAGGAATGCATCGTTTGAACTTGAATGCTCTCAATTTGGGCATATCCGAGAAAGGAAAGTAAGATCATGGAAGGATTCACCTAATCCTCTGAATGCTGGTGCAGCCAGGTTTGAGAAAGATTCTGATTGATTGTAAGTCTCATGGTCGCCACACAGAAATCTGGAAACTCCTAAACCAATCAAGTCCATAATATGCTATAAATAGAACTATGTCAACCCGTTCTGGAAAATGAGGTATAACTTGATGATCTGATGGGCATTTCTTTGTATATTAGTCTTTTTGGAACCATGAGGGACCCAATAATATTCTAAAAGTGGTTTTATGTCGAGATAAATCTTGAGTTGGGCTGGATAACTCGATCTCTGGCCTAAACTCGTAAGTGGGTCTGAAACCTTTCTGCCACTTGTAAAATCAATGACTTCCAATTCTAAATAGCTTTTGATGCGAATCCAATTCTCCGTAGTCATCAGATGGATTAAAATTCCAAAATAAATCAGTTTGCATCTTGACTCCTTCCGGTTGGATTTATATGCTCCATAAAAGACACATGTCTTTGTCGGGTCTGATCAGTCTTGTGCATCTGGTTTGGTTGAGTTCTGGTTCAGCTAATGGTCTGATAGCCTCATCATGCCCTCCCTCTTCAAGAATTGTTTTCCTCAAAACTGTTTTATCTGCACATAGATAAGTCAAGTTAGTATGTTGAATTGTTTGAGGGCTTAGAGGATTACCTCGGTTCATGTATGGTTTGTAGCTTGGTTGGAATGGGAGATGTGAATATCCATCTGGTGGTTCTTCCTTGAATAAAAAGGAAGAAATTAATTCTATGCCATGCTCCTGGTTGTTTGAATTGAGCTGGAAGGTAATGGGTGCACCATTTGTTTGCTTTTGATCCACATCTAGGATGGTAAGTCCTTCTTGGTATGAATGCATCTCCATTGTTCCTATACATGTTTCAGCTAAGTTTTGGCAAGGCAAGTATATTATAACAGTCATGAGATCAATAGAAACAGATTTATTCAGTGTACTTACATTGATAGGATCTATAGCTTGTTCTGATTCTTCTTTCCAAGACAACAAGGAGTGAGTTGACTCTTGAGCTTTTGATGATTCTCTTACTTTGATAATGTGCTCTTCTGAGGTTCCTAATATCTTCTCATAATTTTTGGCAGTAGAACAGTGCGTTAAACAAGCATTGGAACATTCATATTCAGAAAGATTTAAATCTGATTTAGATGTTAATTGGTGCTCTTCTTCCTCGGGTGTTACTTGCATATTACCCAAATGAGTTGTGTTTTGCTCTTGTTTCTTCCTCAATGCTTTTGGGCTGAGATTATCTTGTTCTGATATGATGGTTATGGCCTCCTCATGTGGCTCATAAACCTCTGGATGGATCTCCACTGGTTGAGTTATTTATTGTACAAGCTTTTGGCTAGCATCTTCTCCAAGGGATGTGTTGATCTTCTTCTTCTTGCTTGGGCAATCTTTTGCTATGTGTCCTATGTTCTTACACCTGTAACAAGTTAGTTCTTGTGTTTATTGAGAAACATAAAACATACCTTGCTTAGATATCATTTGTGGCACAAGTTTAGAAGTTATGTCTTCTCGGTTTGCTTCTCCTTTAGGCTTTGGGATATGGGTCTTATTTTCTAGGCTACGTGGTGAATATCTCACACACATGATCCATTTTAACTGCTCCCACGTTCTGATCTTTGGCTCTTTATAGTACCATCGTTCATATTCCTCTTGATTCCACCATTTTAAAGTTTCATTTGTGAGTTGTCCAAGAGCTATTGAAAGATTTTCTTTGATGGGAATGGAATAGTAACTAAGTACTCATCCATGTTTCCTTCCGTTATCCACACCTATGGTCTGATGAATGGAGGACTGTGAGATCCGAGATTCACACTAAGAATTTGTATTCATGGATTTGGACTTTAGGATATAGAAATGGTATAGTTTCCTATGAATCAAAGACTTTATTGAGATTGATCGTCGAGATAGAAAAAACACAATCAAAAAGAGAGTACAAAGTATGATGATCGAGCTATCTAGTCGAAGTGTTCTAAGTTAGGGTTGGAATATGTTGAATGAGTCGCCACTTCTTCTTTAAATAGTCTCGACTCTGATCTCTCTGTTCCGATATTTTGGCCTCTCCTTCGTAACGATCCCCGTGGTTCTCGCGGATCAGTTGAACTGGAAAAGACCGAGTCGCTCTATCTCCACGTCGTCTCCTGCCGAGCTCGAGCTCAATCGCCTCTTACTTCGGCATCGTTTGGGCCGAGTCAAAGCGTCATTCGTTTGGGCCCAACAAATGAATCGGCTCGTCTCTTCGTCCTTGATCCTGGAACGGGCTCATAGATATGGGCCTTTGTCTTATTTGTTAATGGGCCGGATTTCCTAGAGGGAAATCCAGTACCAACAATAGCCCCCCAGCCTATTGATTTCGAGAAGTCGAGGTTAATGGGCGGTGGACGTTTTCGGGAAGACGCGCGCGTGTCTCGGGCGACGAAAAATCTAATGATTACTCTCGCCCGATCCGTTGATCTTGTTGTGATCCAATGGTTAAGGATGGGCGAATGGGACGAGCTGATCTGCTTTTTAGCGCGTCAGAAGTCGTGGCGTGTCTTCGTTTGATGATTTCATCTCATACCGTGGATCTGGTCGATCATCAATGGCTAGGA
The DNA here is from genome assembly GCA_030180135.1 of Orychophragmus violaceus. Lineage (NCBI taxonomy): Eukaryota > Viridiplantae > Streptophyta > Magnoliopsida > Brassicales > Brassicaceae > Orychophragmus > Orychophragmus violaceus. Next base: position 36,241,712 of record CM058231.1, on the reverse strand, counting down.
TTCGAGAGTCGCGGAGAGTCTTTTCAAGCTCTCTTCTTCTTTTTTTTTGCTGATGTGACCTAATTGTCACACATTCTTAGTCGTTGATCTTAAATCGACGGTTGGGATAAGAGAAAGCGAGGAGTCCAAATCACCTCAATTTCTCGTAATTATTACGAGTTCGGAATCGTGCGACTGAGGTTTTGCACGATTCCCACTATAATTTTCTTATATTTGCCGGGGGTAATTTCTTTTCTTCCCACTTTCACCTCTTCTTCTACTTTTGCCCTGGTTTTTCTTCTGCCATCGGAAAATTTTCCTTCTAAAACTTTTTGCTTTCTTTATTCCGATACACCGCTCCCTTATGGCTCTCATAGATGCGATAGGGGGTAGTACAAGCACGGTGGCGGGTTCGTTTGGCCCACATCCGCCATCTTCCCTGACCGCAAACCAAATCGAACGGTTGCGGAGGATTTGTCGGATCCCACCGGAGGTGAAAATTGTGATTCCATCGCCGGCGATGTCGCCGGAGACCGCGGTGGAGGGCTATTGCTGCGCCTCATACTCCTACTTTGAGAAATGCGGGCTTTTCTTCCCTATTCCCCGCTTAATCTCTTTGGTGCTAGCCCAACTTCAATTGGCATTCCATCAGATGACGCCGAACTTTGTCTGGTACGTCATCGGACTCGGAGTCAGGGCCGCGGAAGAGGGAATCGAGTTCAGGCTTGAGGAACTTATGCGTGTTTGCTCAGTGAAACACAACGCTAAGTTCCGGGGGACTTACTACCTCTCGCCTCGTTTCGGGCGGGTCCTCGAGGAAGTTCCGACGAAAGACGTATGGAGGGACCGATACTTCTTTTTCAGGATAACCCATCATTCGGTCGGGGACTTTGATTATTCGGTTATCCTGTCTCGATGGTCGCCCAGTGTCGGCAAGACCCTGGTTTTAGTGTTTTGTTGTTGTTTTTTTTAGGCCGTCCCTGATCTGGTCTGGTTTCTATCACAGAGGCTCCAGAGTCGCTTGCTACCAACCCGATCACAGAGGCTCTGATAGCTCGTCTGAGAGGGGGCGCTGTTAATTGGGGTAGTTTCACGATTGAGCGTGTGCAGGCTGTTCTACGGGTCGGCCCTGAGCGAGCTCCGCGGGACCGCGCTCGGGTTCCTCGAAACCCATTGCTTCCTTCTGACCTCCCGGACTCTCCCGGCTCAAGCTACTCAGCCTCCTCTTCGTATTGCCGAGCGGGCCGGAGAGGGTGAGTCGTTTCGTTCGCAATGTTTTTGTTTATCATCGTCGTTTTGACTTGTCTGACTCTTTTTGTTTTATATATAGCTCGACCTCTTCCGGGCGACAACTCGGCTGCTAATTCCCTTTCTCGCAAGACATTATCTCGCAGAGTGAACAGTCGCCGTAATGGGAAAGACCCGGTCGAGCTGGTCGACAAGATGGGGGCGGGCGACCTTAGTAATGCTATTCTATTTGCCCTCGATCGGGCTCCTCCTCCGCCTCCGGCTTATCCTCCTCCTCCTGCTCAGACCTCGCTCTTTCCGGTGACGGGCCCGGAGGGAACGGTTGCGGGGGTCGTCGACGCGACTCTCCCCTTGGCCGAACGAGAGGTGGTTTTACCTCGGTCTAGAGGTGCTGCTCTCTGCGACTCTCAGCCGGATTTGTCTGGGGAGTGAGATCGTCGGAGTCGAGGAGACTCTCTTCCTCCTTCGCCGAAGCGTCGTAAAGTAGACGAGGGAAGGAGTCTAGAAGGGTCGGACCGAGAAGAGTGCTCGGTTGTAGACGATCCAGAAGGTGTGGTTCGTCTGCTGAGGCGCGTTAGGCCTGTTGGCTCCGAGCTCCCAGTTACCGGGGAAACGGTCCTCGGTAGTGTGTATTCCGAGATGATGGCGGTTATCCGGAAGGTGAGACGTTTTTGCTTTGGTCTCCTTTCTTCTTTAGAGTTTTTTTGTTAAACCGACGCTTTCTTTGCAGGCCGTAGAGGCTGTGAACACGTACGCGGTTCGCTCTGAGAACGAGGTGCTGGATGCTCAGACCTACGAGCTCGAGTCTGCTCGAGAGGCTGCTACCCAAATGAATGTCGAGCTCCAGGAAGCTTTAGCTAAGGATGAGCGCCTGAAGAAGAGGGTCGCGGACCATGCTGCTGCGGAGACCAGGATTGCGCATCTCGAGAGGAGGGAGGAGGAGCTGTCTTGTCAGCTTAGCGCCGCCGAGGCTCGAATTCGGACTGTGGAAGAGTCGAGCCGGGTCGAGCTTCGTAAGGATCGAAAAGAACTCAATGGCCAGTATCTGATGATTTTGGCCGGGATCAAAGAGAGAGCCGAGAAGAGGAAGATCCAGACTAGCGCCGAGATCCGTCTCCAAGAGACTTTGGCCAACATCGAGCTCATCGCTGAGATCGCAGCTGGAGAAGGGGATATGACCCGAGAGGTGCTTAAGCTGGCTGAGCAAAAGCGACTTGCCGCAGCGGAGATGGAGGCCGCGGCAGTCTCTGATTTTAGTGTTGGCAAGCTTGCCTTGCCGGCAATGTCGGAGGACTCCGTGGCCATGGCGGGTTCTCCGCCTGCTCCTACGGCTGAGACTGACCCGAGGATGACTGACGAGGTCGACTCCCGGCCGAGAAGAGAGGCGGGTGACGGGGCGGAGGGCCAGGTCGGAGGCTCATCCTATGCTGCGTTTTAATTAAAAACTGTTGTTGTTGTTGCCCGAGAGGGCTTTTAATTTCCTTTTTCAAACTTTGGTTGCCCAAGGGGGCTTTTGTGATATTGAGGATGCTAAGTCTTTGTTTTGTTCATGCGTTGCTTTCAAATCTTGCATGCCTTAGCATAGATTTTACTGTTTAGCGCTTTAGCATAAAGTTTGGCCGTTATGGCGACTTGAACCTCCTCGGAGGGGTCGACAAATAACTTGTCTCGAATTGCCTTAGGGAGTTCTTTACGAACTTGTAAGTCGATTGTACGCGAGGTACCACTCTTTCGTAGTGTAAGATTCGAGCTTATAGCTGGATGCTTTCGAAATTGCTGAATATAAGGAATGCTAAGTACATAGGAACGAATCGAAGTAGACTTACAAAGGTTGTTCGCTTGAATAACTGTCTCGACTTCGTTGTCTTTTGCTTGGAGGGAGGGGGTAGCCCCCCCCCCCCAATTCTTTTAATCCGTATAAGGTTTAGAAGAATTATAGGTTTTAGAGGGATCGCTCTGGATCTCTTTCTTTGGGACGATCATTTCAGTTCGTTCGAATCGAGAGGACCGTTTTGGGTCGCTTGTTTTGGGACGATCATTTCAGCTCGTTCTAGGTCTCTCGGAAGGGATAATTTCATATCGCTTTTTTGTGGAGGGATAATTTCATATCGCTTTATTTCTTGAAGGGATAATTTCATACCTCTTGATTTTTGAAGAGATAATTTCATATCGCTTGATTTTGGGAGAGGCCATTTCAGGTCGCTCGGAAGGGATAATTTCATATCGCTTGTTTACGGAGGGATAATTTCATATCACTTTAGCTTTTGAAGAAACAATTTCATATCTCTTTTTGAGAACGTTATGGTGAGGTATTTCGCAATGACTCTAACTTTTACGACAGAAAGAGGCATTGGATTGAGAGACTTATTTTGATTTCACAAAGATAAGCTAGTATAACTTCATCAGAAGTTGTTGAGCTCGGTAAGAGCTTTGTGTTTGGGGGGTGGCTGCGCTCGAAGTCGAGCTGCCTACGTACCCTTTTAAGGGGATCAAGCCATTTCGTAGTTCGATTATATTGTCGTACTCCTAGTGGAAGTACTTTTTGAGGTTGATGATGTTCCAAGGTCGTAGTTCAGGTTTCTGGGTTTCCACCGACTTGAGTCGGTAGACCCCGTCCTTTACAACGTCGGTGACCTGGCAAGGACCTTCCCACTTTGCTCCTAACTTCCCAGCGTGTTCTTCCTTTTTATGGTCGAACACTTTCCGTAAGACGAGCTCTCCTACTTGAAACCTTCGAGTTTTGATCTTGGAATCGTAGTAACGAGCTGCGGCTTGTTGGTAGTTCTGGATTCGAGCTAGTGCGAGGTTCCTCCTTTCGTCGACGAGATCGAGCAAGTCAGTTATCATCTTGTTATTGAGTTCCTCGTGTCGTGGGCATTCTTCTTTGCGGATGCTTGACACAAGGATTTCGGCTGGTACTACCGCCTCGTTCCCGTAAGCCAGCGAGAAGGGAGTCTCGCCGGTGGATTTGCAGGGGGTAGTCCGGTAGGCCCAGAGTACTGCTGGGAGCTCGTCGCTCCAGCTCGTTTTGCACTCATTGAGTCTTTTCTTGAGACTATTCATGATTGTCTTGTTAGCCGCTTCCGCCAGCCCATTCCCTTGGGGATAGCGTGGCGTTGAGTAAGTCAGTTTTATGTTCCACGTTCTGCAGAACTCCTTGAAGGCGTTTGATATGAACTGGGAACCGTTATCAGTGACGATCTCGTGGGGTAGTCCGTGCCGGCAAACGATGTTTCGCCAGACGAACTCCTTAACGTGAACGTCTTTGACCTTTTGGTACGACTCTGCTTCAATCCATTTGGTGAAGTAGTCTGTCATTACCAATAAGTGTGTGGCTTTCTTTTTGCCGGATGCGACTAGGGGCCCCACGATGTCCATTCCCCACCGCATGAATGGGTATGGCGATGAGATAGAGGAGAGTTTCTCCGATGCTTGGTGGATAATCGGGGCGTGCTTTTGGCACTTGTCGCATTTGTTGGAGAAGGACTCGCATTCGGTGGCCATTGTTGGCCAACAATAGCCTTGCCTTTTGATTCGTACGGCCAGGGCTCGTCCTCCGTAATGGCTTCCGCAGGATCCGTCGTGGGCCTGCGTGTTCACGGCTAGGGCTTGCCTTTTGTTGAGGCATTTGAGGTAAGGTCCGGAGAGACTCCTTTTAAAGAGCTCTCCTTGTGTGACGCAGTACCTTGCACTTTGTACTTTGAGTTTCCGTGCCTCCCATTTGTTGTTCGGAACTTCGCCATTTGTAATGTATCGAATGATCGGAGTTCTCCAATCTTCGTCATTGTCAGGCTCGGGTCCTTGACTGGTGGATGCGGCTTGGATTGGTCCGTCGGGGACGTTCGCGACGTACACGGCATTTCTCGGATCAGGATCATCATCAATTTCGATGATGTCGCGACTGGTTTTGTGCTCGACATCGTCCTTTATGGCAGGCTCGTCCTCTTTCAAGGACAAAGCCTTTAGGGCTATGTCGATGCTTGGTTTCTCGATCCCCTCGACCGGTATGATCCTTTTAAGGTTAGGATCTGATGTCGATGCTAATGCGGCTAGGGCATCGGCTGCGGTGTTTTCCCCCCGCGGGATCCGTTTTAGATCAAAGAATTCGATCTGTTCGGTGAGTGTATGGACTACCTGTAGGTATGCTTCCATGCGCTCGTCCTTGGCCTCGTAGTCGCCGTGATATTGGCTCGTGACCAATTGGGAGTCGCTGAATGCGTCTACTTCTCGGGCTCCTATTGCTATTGCTAGTCTGAGCCTGGCTATTAACGCTTCATATTCTGCTTCGTTATTTGATGCGGCGAAGCCCAGTCTGAAAGACTGTTCCAATACTTCGCCGGTGGGAGAGACCAGTTTTACTTCGACTCCAGATCCTTGCCTTGAGGAAGCTCCGTCAACGTAGAGTTTCCATTTTTTGGTGGAGGTCGGGTCAAGTTCGACGGTCGGTGGGAGCTCGATTATAAAATCTGCAAGTACTTGTGCTTTTAAGCACGTCCGAGCTTTATATTCTATGTCATACTCGCTAAGTTCGATAGCCCATTTGACCAGTCGACCGGACTGGCTTGGACTGTGAAGGATGGTTCTCAGTGGCTGAGAGGTCATTACTATGATCGAGTGCGATTGAAAGTATGGTCGGAGTTTCCGAGCCGATGTCACTAGCGCTAGGGCGAGTTTTTCCATGGCGGGGTATCTGGTTTCGGCGTCAATTAAGGTCTTACTGATGTAATACACCGGCCGTTGTTCGTTCTGTTTTTCGCGAACCAGGACTCCACTTACCGCTGCCGTCGAGACAGCTAGGTAGAGGTAGAGGGGTTCCCCTTCTACTGGTTTCGCCAGTATGGGTGGTTCGCTTAAGTAAGCTTTGAGCTGAGTGAACGCTTCTTCGCACTTTTCGTCCCAGATGAACTCTTTGTTCGCTTTGAGCAAGTGATAGAAGGGCAGACATTTATCAGTCGACCTCGAGATGAAACGGTTCAGAGCAGCTATTTTGCCAGTCAGGCGCTGGACTTCTCGCGTTGTTCTGGGAGATTTCATCTCTATGAATGTTGCGATCTGTTTGGGGTTCGCTTCGATCCCTCTTTCGGTTACTAGGTAACCTAGGAATTCTCCTGAGGGGGACCCCGAA
>CM058231.1:34402335-34434860 GCA_030180135.1 Orychophragmus violaceus | reverse complement strand
GGATTGAGCTCAAGAATCGTTGTAGTATGAGGGACTTCTATGACATTCATGACCTGATTAAGAAGGCAGAAGAGGCAGAGATTGGGCTGGAGAAGGAGCTTAAGCAGTCCAGGAATGCGCAAAATAAGGGTAGCAAGAGGAATTGGGAAACCTAGAATGTTATCCCAACTGTTTTGTTGCAGCAAGTGTGTGGAACGTGTAGAAAGAGGCACAACAGAGCATGTAGAACCGGGATATGCTTCGAGTGCAACAAGCCGGGTCATATCCAGAGAAATTTCCCGCAAGGCCAGTTTATGCAGGCAGCGCTTAATCGTCCGGGGCGAAACGCATGCTTTCGGTGCTGACGATTGGGACACATGGCTAGGAACTGCCCGAACCCCGTGGTAAGAGTAACAGCTGGAATACTACCATTACCGCCACCTCCACCGAGGGGTAAAGCGCGAGGACCTCAGGTCTATGTTGATGGAGACCATGAAGGAGCCAAACCGATTGCGGGTATGTGTTTTTGTCCTTTCTGTAAAAGTTGTTTGCTGAACTTTTTTGGTCCAAGTCTAGTAGCTTAGTCTTAGCAAACCATGTAGGATCGTTTGTGGTTGGGGGAGTAAACGCCCACACCTTATTTGACATTGGAGATATGCATTTATTTGTGAGCATGAAGCTATCGAGCTGTTCCACCTTCAGAGGCACGTTTGCAGCAGGATATACCGGAGTGGAGACAGCCAGATTGTAGCGAACGGCGAATTTGGGAGTCTAGAAAGACATTCCAGTAACGTTAGCTGGATTGGACTTACTCGGGAACCTGATAAAGATGGAATTTGGCCGTTATGAAGTCATCTTGGGAATTGATTGGTTGGTTCAGCACCGAGTGTAATGGATTGCGCCAAGGCATCCGTCTTGATTCCTCAAATAGAGGAAAATATCATTTTCTGAGGAATGAAGACTAAGACGGTAAATTGAATCATATCCATGTTGCAAGCAGAATAGCTGATCAGGAAAGTAATGAGGCTTTTCTAGAAACCATCTTTATGACGGAGGATGAAGAAGCTCCAATTTGGATACCATCCCGGTATCTGCGTAATATGAAGACGTATTCGTGTCATTGCAAGGACCACCACGGGAAAAGAATGATGCATTTTTTATAGAGTTAAAACCTGAGACGTTTCCCGTGTTAAAGGAACCATATTGTTTGGCACCAATAGATATCGTCGAGTTGAAGAAGCAGCTGGAAAACTTGGTAGAGAAAGGATTCATTTGACCGAGCAATTCTCTGTGGGGAGCACTTGTCATGTTTGTTAAGATGAAGGATGGAAGTTTCATACTTTGTATTGACTACCGAGGCCTGAACAATGTGACTATCAAGAATATGTACTCGTTGCTAAAGATCGATGAGTTATTGGACCAACTTCAAGGAGCCTCGTGGTTCTACAAGATCGATCTTGCTTTGGGGTATCATCAGATTCCGACAGCAGAGGAAGATATTCAGAAGACAACATTCCGAACCCTTTATGGACACTACGAGTTAGTGGTAATACCGTTTAGACTAACCAATGCGCCAGCAGATTTCAAGAATGATGAACGATGTCTTCGGGAGTACATGGATAAGTGTGCCATCGTGTTCATAAACGATATTCTGGTCTATTTGAGGAGCAAAGAAGAGCACGAGTGGCATCTCCGTATTTTCTTAGACAAGCTCAGGGAGCAGAAGTTTTTCGCCAAGCTCATCAAGTGCAGTTTATGGAAGATAAAGATTGGATTCTTAGGCCATGTGATTTTGGAAGCCGGAGTAGCAGTGGACCTGAAATATATTGCTTCCATCACCAATTGGCCGGTATCTAAGAGTGCATCTGAAGTTCGTAGTTTCCTGGGGCAGACGGGATATTATCAGAAGTTTGTGAAGGGATTCACTAGTATGGCCAAGCTATTAACGACCTTAAAAGTAAAAGACGTCAAGTTCGTGTGGTCGGAAAATTGTGCCAAGATATTTGACCGACTAAAGGAACAGTTAACTCAAACTCCGGTGTTTGTACTACTACGACCAGGATGTGGGGTTGGGATGTGTCCTGATGCAAGAAGAGAAAGTCGTGGCTTATGCAAGGCAGTTGAGGAAGCATGAAGTTAATTACCCTACCTATGATTTGGAGTTAGCAACAATGATCTTTGCGTTGATTATATGGCGTGCCTACTTGTGCGGAGAGAAGGTACATGTATTCACGGATCATAAAAGCTTGAAGTATATCTTCACCCAAGATGATATGAACTTAAGGAAGCGCAGATGGGTAAATCTTTTGGTGGATTACGATCTTGAGATTGAGTATCACCTTGGGAAGGATAACCAGGTGGCTGATGATGAGTCCATTATTTAGCTCTTTCTAGCATTCATATTTCATGGTTTTGTTGTCTTTTGCATTCATTTCTAGTCATTTCACTAAGAGCATTCATTTAGAGCTAAGTGAGTCTAGGGTTAGAGTTTGCATATTTTAGTCTTTTCTTCAGTCTTTTTAGGTTATTTATAGAATTGGATAGTTCTTGGTGTTGTTAAGGAGGTTTGGAAGAGTTTGGAGGCCAAAGGAGTTATTGAAAGTGACATGGTGATGAAGGACCAAACCGATGGGCTTGAAAGATTGAGTTGTATGAAGCTCTTCCGTTTTCATTTAGCTATGAAACTCCAAATGAAAGTCGTTTAGAATTGAGTTAGCTTTCCAATGGAGGTGGTTTGAAGCCATTTTCATCCGTATTGAACGAGTTATAGCTCATTTACTGGATGCATCTCAACACAGTTCGCAGCTCAACTACTCACTCAAGACGTAAATTTTCGACTAGAGAAAATACAGGGTGGCCTGTACCGACCAGATCGGTCTGCTATGGTGATACCAACCGGGGAAACCCGGTCTGAGCCGCCCAAAAATGACCAAATTACAATTTCGACCCCTCCTATAGATTTGTTTTTAAGGGCAAAAAAAAAAACCCTAGATTACCTAAGCTTAGTTTTGATTTCCTTTTTTCTTTTGTTTTATGATTTTGGGTTTATAAAACATTGTATTTTAAGTTTTAATCTAAGTACTTCTCTTAATCTCTTCTTCTATTATCTTCTTAATCATGATTCTCAATACTATATTTTGGGTTTTGTTGAGAACATGTTAATTAGAGTAGGAGTTTTTGGTCTTTTGGATGAAACTTGATTAAAATGTGATTAGGGATGATTCTTGATGTTTCTATAATTAGTTGATCTCTAGGATAGATTTCCAAGGAATTTCTTATTTAGATCATAGGTGTTTTGTTGCTTGGAAGATGTTCGATGAAATGCCTGAAAGAAATTTGTAGAGGATTTTCACTCTTTGCCTAACTAATTAATTATCTAAGTTAATTACTTGGTATTGAGAACTTGTTTGTATTTTTTGTTTGTCTCTTAATCACAAATGAAAATTTGTTTTTGATTAGAGATTATACAAAGGATTAGTGCCAGGAGATTGGATTAGTCTAATGATTAGTGTTCTAAGCCGAAGGATTAGCTTTTCTAAATGAAACCTGATTGATCTTCTTGCATGCTTGTCTTGTGATTTGCAAATGGGAATTGAATGATTGCATGATTAGCATAGGAGTTATGAACATGGAAATAGAATTAGCTTAATTAATGATAATTAGCCTTGTTTAACATTGTTTGATTGATTGAAGCGATCTAGATTTACCCTTGATCATCCAATCTCCATAGCCTCATCCTAGGTTCCATCTTTCTTCTTATTTTCAGCTTTATTTGTGCATTTTCGTCGGTTGACTTTTCTTTGTGATTTCTTTTCTTGCTTTCTTTCTTTCTATATTGTTTAGGATTGTTAGTATAAACCTCCTTTCATGTATTTTTCTTAGGATAAGTAGTTTCTTGCATTCCTAGTGTGTTGTTCTTCTTGCTTACTTGGATTGATACCTAAAATGCTACAATGGCATGTGTGTTTGGATAATTGATTAAGATTCTAAAATTATCCCGCATAAGTTGATGCCTTAAGTGTGAGAAGGACCATCGTGTCTGAAAATAAGGAAGTGCAGGAGCTAGCGGCAAATTTAGAAGACTTGCACTTGTGTGCCACCACTGTGGAAGAAGGTGTCATTGGGTTAGAAGCTTTGGATCAAGTTGACATATTATGGAAAATCAGGGAAGCCCAGTAGGAGGATGGAGCCCTGTGAGTCTTGGTAGAGAAGGAAGCGGTAGGGTATCGTACCGCGACTAATTTCTTCCTTATTCAAGAATCGATTTTGTGTACCGAACATCAAGGAGTTAAAAGATGAGGTTCTGAGCCAGCTCACCAGTCGCAATTTTTAATTCATCCGGGAAATACGAATATGTATCATGACCTGAAACGGTACTGCCATTGAGAGAGGATGAAAAAGATATTGCTACATGGGTTTCACGGTGTCAAACGTGCCATCTTGTGAAGGTAGAAAAGAAAGCCCCGAGCGAACTACTGCAAGGATTGCCCTTTCCATATTGGAAATGAGATATGGTAACAATGAACTTCGTTACCGTGCTACGAAGGGCATCAAGGAAGAAGGACACGATTTGGGTAATCGTGGACCGACTCACCAAATCTACACATTTTCTGGTGATTAAAAAAGTGGATGGAGCCAATATTCTTGCCCAGAAGTATGTGGATTTCATCGTGAGGTTTCACGAGATGCTAGTGAGTATTGTGTCTGACAGATCCCCAAATTTCACTTCAATCTTCTGGCAAGCCATTCAGAAGGCATTGGGGACAAGAGTGCACCTCAGTACGGCATATCATCCACAGACGGATGGGCATACTGAGTGGACCATTTAGACATTAGAGGATATGGTAAGAGCTTGTGTGCTGGATTGGGAAGGCAAATGGATGAATTATTTACCGCCAGTCGAGTTTGCCTAAAACAAAATTTACCACTCAAGCATAGTGATGTCACCATATGAAGCTCTATATCCTAGACATTGCAGGACCCCCTTATGCTATACCGAGGTGGGGGAGAGATGCGATCTAGATCCGGAAGTGATCCAAGAGACGGTATAGCAAGTGGAATTGCTTAAGTAAAGGCTAAAGCAGGCCTACGACCGTCAAGAGTTAGGCGTATGAAGGGCGTAAGGAATTGGAGTTCAAAGTAGGCGATTCCAGGTGTATCTTCAGATGAGAACTTTCTGAGGCAACGATCCGAACCGCAAGTTAAAATCTGAGGTCGAGGTATATGGGGCCATTTGTGATAATTAAGAGGATTTGTGCAGTGATGATATATCATGGTTTTTACCCATTTTATACCATGATATAGATGTGTTTTTAGTGTCTTTTGTGTTCGTTTAGAGTCTTTTACAGGTTTAATCAGGTTTGGTGCTAATTGGAGATATTTGGAGCATTTTGGGATTTTTGGGACGTTTTGGCCGAGAGCTTAACTCACTGTCCGATTTATTGATCAACGCATCGACCGACACACCCTCCTGTGCATCGGTCGACACACTAGCGAGATGGGCCGTACGCGTCGGTTTAACAAGTTATGAAGATTTGCAAAGAGGCCCAGAATAGTTCCAGTATTTACACAGAAGCCCCAGCCGAGATTAGGCTTATATATAGAGGATTTTGGTGTTTAATTTACTTACGCTTTCATACTTAGAGCTAAGAGATTTTTAGAGCTTTTGGGGCTGATTTATTTCATGTATTCACTTATTTTGGAGAAGATTTCGAACCCCTTTGATATTTTATTCTCTTATATGCAATCTATTATTTCCATGATTATGTGTTCATCAATCATGTCAGAGTAGATCCATAGTTAAGTTTAGGGTTTCTCATTAGGGTTTGATGACTTGCTAGACTTGTTTAATTCAGTTAAGGATTCATATGATTAGAATGTTCTTCAAACTAAATTGTGCTTAATGCTAGTTCTAACCTGATCAATTAGAATCTAGATCTTAGGTTGCTAAATTCGACACGAGAGTGTGTTTTAGAATCTGAACTATTTAGGTTGAGCAATTAAATTATTCGCAAAGAGATTTGGTTTAGTTTAATTGTGAACATATCGAACTTGAACTTAATGCTAGTTTAATCTGTTAGTAATTGCAAAGAGATTTGGGTTACTGCACTTAGACTTAGAGAGTTTTCGCAAAGAGATTTGGTTAATTCTATTTCCGTGATTTGAGTTCTAGAACTGAGTTTAATTTGATCCTGACTGATTAACTTGTCTGCTTGTCTGATTTCCTGAGAATACCCTAGGCTTGACGCTTTTAGTTTATTGCTTTCACAACCAACTTGCTATTGTTTACTTTCTTGCCTTGCTTTTAATTCATTCACCATTTGCTTGATTTCTAGTATTAATCTCTACGTTTCTGATTCTATTGAGACCTAGTGTCCCTGTGGATTCGATAACCCTATATACTACTTTGACGATACTGTGCACTTGCAGTTTAGAATAGTGTAAAACTTAGAACCTATCAAGTTTTTGGCGCCGTTGCCGGGGACTCTTAGAGTCTTCGATAGGACCGAACTTAGGTTTTTACTAGAAATTTTTCTTTTTGTTTTTGCTTTTTTCGTTTTATTTTCATAATTTGCTAACTTTTTCTCTGTTTCTTTCTGTCGCAGGTACGACTTTCTCCTTGCGTCGATCGTTGCATCCCTTGCGTCGATCGTCACTAGGCGATTTGAGATTGAATCGATCGTTGCACTGATAGCATCGATCGTTGCTGGACGATTACAGACAGTTTATGCCAACGCAGAAAACTCGAAGTAATCCGAACTCGAGCTTAGTTAATCTCGGAGTAGAGGAACTTGGACATCTAGAAAGAACTATCAGAAGAGAAAAGAGAGAGAGAATGGTACGAGAACGTCTGATCTTGATACCAGATGCTGAAGGTACCCTGAGGGACCGAGATAACAACCCGTACAATGCTGCTGGGCATCGGGTTGATGATGAAGGGAACGTGATCCCTGACCCACCTGAGCCACAACCGCATGCGCAAGCCCAAGGTCAAGCTCAAGGTAGACAGATGGTTGTCCATGAAAGGACTTTGGCTGACTACAACAGACCAGATGAGTTTCATAGAAACCGAACAGCCTTAGTACTTCCTGGTTTCGAGAGGGAGGATTTTGAGATCAAGACCATCTACTACTCGCTGATGAGACAGAATGATTTCCATGGACATCCAACAGAGCAACCTATGGATCACATTGATCAGTTTGAGGACATAATCAATGGCATGAAGTATGATGGAGTTTGCCAGGATTATCTGTTCCTTAAGCTCTTTCCTTACAGTCTCGCTGGAGACGCTAGTGCATGGCTGAAGCAACTGGCACCTGGTCAGTTTACCACTTGGGCTGCACTGAAAAGTGAGTTCCTGAGACATTTCTACGATGATGCGCGTTCAGACCAGTCCAGACAGGACATTCTCGCATTTTCCCAAGGAGCTGTGGAGCCTTTAAAAGCTGCTTGGATGAGATTTAGGAAGTATCAGCGTGACTGCCCACACCATGGATTCAGTGAAGTCACATTGCTAGGTATTTTCTTCAGAGGCATAGATCTGCCATATCAGTCTGCGCTGGATAACTCCAGTAATGCAAACTTCAACACCAGGACTCCTTCACAAGCTAAGCAGTTGATTGAGAACTTAGTAAACAACAACAGTTGCAAGACTATGGATGAGAGGAGGAAGAAATCTGGTGGAAGTGTTGATAACTCAGAGATGGCTGAATTGAGATCCAGGATGGACAAAATCTGCAATCTTCTAGGTGAGAAGAAAGCTCTCCACTTTGCTCAAGAAGTAGAAGTAATTCAGACTGAGGAGGACACTCAGGAAGAAGATGTGAATTACATCGGAGGATCTGGTTTCCAAGGAAACAGATTTGGATATCAATCTGGGAACAGATTTTCCGGTGGAGGACAGAAGGGTGCCTTCACAGGCAATCAGAACTCTTCAAGCTTTGGACAGACCAGTAATTTTCAGAAGCCTTATGGACAAAGTGCTCAGAGAACCTACGGATCTTCATCTTATCAGACACCTCCTGCAGCCACTACTTTTGAGACTAAGATGGAAACGATGTTGGAGCAGGTACTGGAGAGCCAGAACAAGATTTCTGTGGACAGTAACAAGAAGCTGGATGCAGTTTATGAGAATCTCAATGGGAAGTTTGAGACTCTGAGCACTCATGTGAAGCAGCTGGACACTCAGGTGAATCAGATTTCCAGTTCTATGAAGGGAAAAGGAGTTGCAGACACTCACATTAAGGCCTGGTCTGTGTACGTTAATGATGGGTCTCACCAAGGTGAAAAATTTGAGCTAAGTACGGCTGAATTGGTAGAGGAGGAAGAATTTTCGGATTTTGAAGAAAAACTCTCGGGTGAAAGTTGTGAACACAGTGTTGCAACGATCGACACACCCTTAGTGTCGGTCGTTGCAGGGCGTGAACAGACAGAACTGTCGGATGATAATGGCATAGATGCTGACTTGGAGCTTGATCGCCTATTCCCTGGAGTTTCTGAGATCTCTCGACAGGAGATTTATGCGCAGATTGTTAGACAACACTCCTCAGTGTCTGAAGTGATTAAACAGGAAATTGAAGAGCTTAAGAAGCTAGAAGAAAGTGGTGAAGACTTGGAAGAAATTCCAACTTCTGATGATCCACTTTATCATCCCTGTGTGCAGAGATACTTAAACAGGATGCTACCTTTAGATGAAGAGCTGAGAGACTGGGTGATTATAGTTCCCCAACACATTAGTGAGGTGCTACTGAACAAAATCCCGAAGAAGCTGCCTGACCCTGGAGTCTTTGTGCTTGATTGCTCTATCTTCGAGGACAGTTTTAGACGCTCTCTTTGTGATTTAGGAGCTGCTGGAAGTATGATGCCTTATTCTGTGGCAGAGAAGCTGGGGATGCTGGATTTTTCTCCTACTAGGACTTCTCTTGTCCTAGCTGATCAGTCTATACGAGTTCCGGAAGGACTCTTAAAGGACATTCCAGTAAGGGTTGGAAACTACTTAGTTCCGACAGACTTCCTTGTGCTGAAGTATGACTGCGATCCTGATGAAGCATTGCTGCTTGGAAGACCATTCTTGGCTACAGCAGGAGCTGTGATTGATGTTAGACAGAGTCTAATAGACCTCCACCTGGGAGATGAGCCGCTGCGATATGAGATGGAGAAGCTGCGAAAACCACTGATAGATGGGCAGACATTTACAATCATGGAAGCAGATGACGAGCAACCGGATGATACTGTGATTCTAGATCCTGGAGCACATTTTACTCCATCTTTTCTTGGACGCAAGCATTCTACGATAGCCTACTCACCACCCTGGATGAGGAGACTTGAACAGAGACAGAAAAATTCTCTGTCAGGCTCTCTTGGTGCCTAAAAGATTTTGTGCGTCCGGTCAAGCTAATGACCTTAAACAAGCGCTGAGTGGGAGGCAACCCACTGTTAGGTTTAGTTGTTTTTCTTTCTTATTTTTGGTGTTTTTCTTAGGATTTCACGTTTTGTTTTTGTTTTTGCTAAGTTTCAGATGCAGAACTCGAATCTGGAGAGGTGTGACGATCGATGCACTTGTGCACCGGTCGTTGCAAGGAGATTTGACGAAGAGGGGTAATCGCTTTGTGACGATCGTTGCTCACAAGCAACGGTCGTTGCAATTGGTTCAATTGCAAAATTAAGGTATGCGCTAAACCGGAAAATCAATTATGATTTGACCAGCAACGATCGTTGCCACTAAGCAACGGTCGTTGCACCCACGACCAGGTAAGTGCCTTAAACCCTTTCTTTTCTCTTTTCTTTCTCATTTCCGATCATCCGTACAACCGTGAGCTCACACCCGAAAATCGCCATTTCTCATCATTTTTCTTTGTTTCAATTGCTAATACTTCCTATTTCACACTCTAAACCCTTGTCTTTAGCTCATATCTCACGAATCCAAGGTAAAGAACTTCTATTTCTCAAATTTTCGGATTGGATTTTAGGGTTTTAGGGTTTTAGATTTTTGAACTGAAAATTAATGATGCATGCGTAATTAGACTGATTTAGGGTGATGGATTATGATTTTGAACTGATTTGAGGCAATGCGGCTTGGATTTGGACTGATTTTTGTTGATATTGTTTGCGGCGAAATCGCCTTGCAACGGTCGTTGCTTTCGAGCAACGGTCGTTGCTTTGCGATTTTGGGAAATGTTCGATAAAGTGAAATCGCCTTGCAACGATCGATGCCTTAGATGCAACGGTCGATGCTTCGCGATTTCACAGAGAGGTTCCGAGACTTA
Organism: Orychophragmus violaceus; assembly: GCA_030180135.1. Lineage (NCBI taxonomy): Eukaryota > Viridiplantae > Streptophyta > Magnoliopsida > Brassicales > Brassicaceae > Orychophragmus > Orychophragmus violaceus. The sequence goes on along the minus strand of CM058231.1, from coordinate 34,424,616 downwards.
TGTTGTTTGAATTTTATTTCTTTTGCAGATGGCATCTCGTAGACAGCCCCGCAAGAAGCAAGCAACAGCATCAACGGCCGCAAGACAGTACATTCCACCTCCAGAGTGGTTTCACAGACACTCTCAGCCACCCGAGCCATATGTAAGAGATGGACCGCCAGTCGCTTTGCCTTGGCCCCGAGAAGACGCTACAGAGATCCCGACAGCCAGACAGTGGCCAAGGGACATTCGCTAGTTCCTTAAGACTGCAGACTTCACAGAGCGACCACTGCTTGACCAGTGGGATGAGTTTGATTCACTTCTCTACAGTGGTTGGTGTGGGATGACCATAAAGCCAACCAAGTTCGCTGACTACTCTACCTGCAAGAGTCTGGGGATTGATGAGCAGGTACTTGATGTGTGCAAAGGCATTGGTCTAGGGACAATGCCAATGCGCCCTTATGATCTCTATCCTGAGCTGGTCAGACAGCTGCTAGCCACTTGCAGAGTGGTTTACCCAGATCCCGATAGGAGGAGTGCTACAGGAGGTATCTTTACCTTCATAAGTTGGGGAGTCAGGTATCGGATTCCTCTACTTGATCTTTGCAGGATCTACGGGTTCAGTACTGAGCCGAGGCGCATTGCTATGGCACTTGAGTGGGATCCAGTTGAGGCTCGCACATTCTGGGAGTGTATTGGCAGCGGTCGATACAACTCCAGGACCACACCGGTGAAGATGATGAGGCATCCTGTGCTGAGATATGTCTCGCGTATCTTGTGTTGGAGCTTGCTATGCAAGTTTGAGGCCAACAAGATGCGCAAGTATGAGATGGAGATGCTGTTTATGGGGTTGAGAGATCAGTTTAGAGGTTCTGGCGTGAGAGATCCTACTACGGGTCTCAACTTGGGAGCTGTCTTTGCTTTACATTTATGTGATCTGCAGACGAAGCCTTTTGATGGAGCTAGTACTGAGACGGTAGGGAGCTTGCTTACTCCCATTTTTATGCATTGCGGGATTCCTGTACATGGCACGGAGCGTGATAGAGCCCAGGAGTTCCTAGACTTCATTCATTTGCAGAGCGCTACCTGGCTCAAGGAGGGGCGCATTTGGGCCTATCAGGACCCGGCTACTGGGATGTGTGGTATAGAGCTTCCTGCTGCTAGGTGGACACGGATTGATACATTGGAGGCTCTGAGATTTCAGCCTCCAGAGACTGAGCAGCGCGGGATTCCGACTATGGCTCATCCGCTGGGAGAGCCTTCCACACGAGCTTCGACTTCTGCTGCCCCTGCGCCTGCTGCTGCTCCGGTTGACCTTGGCCCTTATCCTGAGATGTCAGTTCCCTATGGAGATATGTCCGAGGCTGAGTGGAGAGAGCGTAGTGATGGGATCTGGAGGACCGTTTGGGAGTGGATGCGTGGCTGCACTTGCAGGAGACAGCCACCAGTTCATCAGCCCGTCCCTGCTTCACGACGTAGACAGCGTTCTCCTACGGACGTCAGTGACACTGAGCGCTATGGAGGGATTGATGATAGCGAGTGAGCGTAGCTGTCATCTCTGGATTATCGGTTATGTACTCTGTTTTTCTTTTTATTCTTGCACTTTCTCTTTTTATTAGTTTGCTACTATGTTTGGATAGTTTATGCTTGATTAGATACATTTGTTGCATGGGTTTTACTCTGTTTCTAGTGTGTTCAGCTTGCAGGATTCGAAACTGACAAAAACCGACGGATTAACCTGCTAACTTGCTGACTGTTCGTGAAATCGCAGTGCGTCGATCGACACACCATTGTGTCGATCGTTACAACGGAAATCGCACAGCAACGGTCGGTGCACCTAGTGCAACGATCGATGCCTGACTGCGACAGAGGTAAGAACCCGAGAGAACTAACCATTCCATTAACAAATTTTTATTTTCTTTCTTTTAACCAATCCCTTGCTTGACACTACTGGGGACAGTGTGTCTTAAGTGTGGGGGAGGTTCTACTAATTACTTTCTTTTGTTTTCTTAGAGTCAGTTAAATTTTAAAAATTTGTTTTTTGAGTCAAAAATTGTTTAAGTAGGAAACAATGATTTTTTTAGAAGATTAGCAGCATTTGCAGGAACTTAAGTAACCATTGGGATGAAGCTGCATATTATCTATGACTATTAGAAAACCCAGACACATATCAGCCTACTGAGAACACCCACATCGCTTCAGGTATCAGAGTATCTTTTACTGACTTCAATTTAATACTGACTTAGATTTCTCACCTAAGGGCTTGGTATACTTTATGTCGGACTCCCTTGTTGGTTCTGACACAGCCTGTAAACATGTCCTATCTAGTTCTCTTCTCCCCTTCCATAAAATAAAAAAAATAATAATAATAAACTGCGGATGAGTTAGTAACTCCGAAGTGGTCATGGGAATGGTAGCAAACACTATTTTCTCTCATGTGATCCATGGAATGTGTCCAAAGTACACCCCAAAACGAGAAGAACACTGATAAAAAAAAAATGATACCCAGTGGGGAAAAATCAGTTGTTAAGGAAGGGAAAGAGAAGAAAGGGATTAGAGAAAGATAGTATGGTGGTCTAGAGCTGGCAAGGTAAGAGTCCATGTGCCTTTAGATCGATACCCCTTAGGTGAGACCGCACTTAAATACTTGCAGAAGTCAGTAGGGAGAATTTGAATGCGTGAATGTGATTGTGGCGTTTACTTAGGACAGTTGCTAAGTGTGGGGGAAGTATATGTTGGTCTTGATATCTGTGGATTGATTCTTTCATGTGGATTACTAAGGGGAATCTGAATGTTGCTGCTTCTACGACAAAATGAGTTTCTGAAGAGTTTTCAAACCTCTTCACCGCATTTTAGTTCTATGTTTTGCTTGAGGGCAAGCAAAGGCTAAGTGTGGGGGAGTTGATATATCATGGTTTTTACCCATTTTATACCATGATATAGATGTGTTTTTAGTGTCTTTTGTGTTCGTTTAGAGTCTTTTACAGGTTTAATCAGGTTTGGAGCTAATTGGAGATATTTAGAGCATTTTGGGACTTTTGGGACGTTTTGGCCGAGAGCTTAACTCACTGTCCGATTTATTGATCAAGCATCGACCGACACACCTTGTTCATCGGTCAACACACTAGCGAGATGGGCCGTACGCGTCGGTTTAACAAGTTATGAAGATTTGCAAAGAGGCCCAGAATAGTTCCAGTATTTACACAGAAGCCCCAACCGAGATTAGGCTTATATATAGAGGATTTTGGTGTTTAATTTACTTACGCTTTCATACTTAGAGCTAAGAGATTTTTAGAGCTTTTGGGGCTGATTTATTTCCTGTATTCACTTATTTTGGAGAAGATTTCGAACTCCTTTGATATTTTATTCTCTTATATGCAATCTATTATTTCCATGATTATGTGTTCATCAATCATGTCTGAGTAGATCCATAGTTAAGTTTAGGGTTTCTCATTAGGGTTTGATGACTTGCTAGACTTGTTTAATTCAGTTAAGGATTCATATGATTAGAATGTTCTTCAAACTAAATTGTGCTTAATGCTAGTTCTAACCTGATCAATTAGAATCTAGATCTTAGGTTGCTAAATTCGACACGAGAGTGTGTTTTAGAATCTGAACTATTTAGGTTGAGCAATTAAATTATTCGCAAAGAGATTTGGTTTAGTTTAATTGTGAACATATCGAACTTGAACTTAATGCTAGTTTAATCTGTTAGTAATTGCAAAGAGATTTGGGTTACTGCACTTAGACTTAGAGAGTTTTCGCAAAGAAATTTGGTTAATTCTATTTCCGTGATTTGAGTTCTAGAACTGAGTTTAATTTGATCCTGACTGATTAACTTGTCTGCTTGTCTAATTTCCTGAGAATACCCTAGGCTTGACGCTTTTAGTTTATTGCTTTCACAACCAACTTGCTATTGTTTACTTTCTTGCCTTGCTTTTAATTCATTCACCATTTGCTTGATTTCTAGTATTAATCTCTACGTTTCTGATTCTATTGAGACCTAGTGTCCATGTGGATTCGATAACCCTATATACTACTTTGACGATACTGTGCACTTGCAGTTTAGAATAGGGTAAAACTTAGAACCTATCAAGTGACGTATAAGTTAGAGCTCCACAAGAGTTGTCTGATTTTCAAAATGTGTTTCATGTGTCTTTCTTGCGGACAGTTGTTCGTGAACCGGAGTTGATCTTCCTTGACCCACTGTGATGTAGCGGCTCATTCATACATCGGTTTAGTGTTAGTTATCATTATCGGTTTAACTCTTTCGGTTTACTATTCTATTTGTTGGTTTTCGATTAAAAGAGATCACTATGAATCTCTCGCGTATCTTATCTAGATTTGTTAGTTAGCTGGTGTTTCATGTTAAATAGGATTAGGGTTTGTAATCAACATTCAGTCTTAGTTTTGATAATACAATTGAAAGCTTTTCAGCATTAGAGGAGAACTCTAAATTCATTGAACTCGTGAGAAGAGAGCATCTTCTTAGCAAGTTCATACGTCGATCGAACTCTCTCTGAGATTGATCGATTACTTAACTCTCAAGCTTCCGCTTCTCTATCAGTTGGTATCAGACACGGAACGTTCTGGGCAACAATCTGCGCCATGCCTCCAAAGCCGAGAGCAGGTAGTTCGAACACAGCTCCACGTGAGCCAATCACGTATGCTTGGGCTGAGATGCGTCAAGCCCTGACAGCTATGCAGGAAACGATGCAACAATCGTTGGAGAATTCGATGAAAGAGATGGGTGAGACTCTCGCGCAGCGCTTGGCGGGACATAACCCTCTTTTCGAAAGCCGAGATTCTGACGTTGACTTCAACCCATTCGCGGAGGGTGGTATGGGTCAGCATGATCGTCGGCAACCTCAACAACAAGGTCGTATGGGTGATTTGTACGGTCGTACAGATGAGCAGTATGGACATCGGCCGCAAGTCAATTTTCCGGACCCACGTTTTGCTCCACATCGCGGTGATAACCGACGCTATGAGCAACAGCACGTTGGACAGCAGTATGATGACTACGGTGATCCTCGTGTTCATCATTATGGTAACCAAGAGCATTGGCATCGCAACCCAAGATCATGGTAGTCGAGCTTCAAAGTTGAGATACCTGAGTTCAACGGTGGCCCTCGTGGTGAGACAGTTTTGGATTGGATGGTATCGGTCGAAGAGATATTGGCTTTTAAATCTGTACCGGAAGATCAGTGAGTACCTCTCATAGCGATGAAATTCCGAGGTCATGCAGCCTCGTGGTGGAAGCAGGTTAAGGCCACTCGTCATCGCAATGGCAAGGAACCGATTACTACTTGGGAGAAGCTAAAGAAACATCTTCGTGCAACATTTCTGCCTCATAATTTGGAACGTGCATCTTATACTAAATTGCAGAATTTGAGGCAGGGATCTAGAACTGTTGATGAGTATGCAGAAGAATTTGCGTTGCTATTAACACGCACGGAAGTAAGAGATAGTGAACCACAACTTGTGGCCAGATTTATCGGCGGTCTTAAGCAGCAGCTCCAGGTGGCTTTGCTTCAATTTGATCCTACGACAATTGCCGAAGCTCATCGTCGAGCAGCCTCCTTTGAACAGCAGCAACGTTCGAGCTCTTGGACCGGACCAAGCAACCGCAGTCGTCAGTAGGAGCAGACCTCAACGACGGGAGCTAAGGATGGCGTTTCTGACGCCACTGGTCAGGCTCACCGCGGTAGTGCAACAGTCGACGAGCAGGCTCAGCGTCGAGCTTTTAGACCAAGTGCTCTGAAATGTTACGGTTGTGGCGAGGCTGGTCATCGTCAGTCTGCCTGTCCGAATATCAAAAGCCGTGGGTTGATGATTGACGACTCGGGCAAGGATAAGCATATCGCTTATGATTCTCGTGAGGAGGATGAAATGGTGGATGACGAGGTGGTCCTGCCAACGGCGGGTGACAAGGGTCACATGTTGGTAGTACGACGTTCATGTCTGACTCCTCGACGTCAAGATGCTCAGTGGCTGCGGACCAACATCTTTCGTTCTACATGTACGATACGTGGTCGCGTCTGCAGTTTTGTTATTGATTCAGGTAGTTGCCGTAACGTCATAGCTGAGGATGCGGTGGATAAGCTCGGCCTCGTCCGGGAAGCTCACCCGGCACCATACTCGTTGGGGTGGTTGACAGAGGACGTTAATCTCTGTGTTAACCAACGAGCGCTTGTACCTTTTTCAATTGGACCACATTATAAGGACCGGACTTACTGTGACATTGTTCCTATGGATATCGGTCATTTGTTGTTGGGACGACCTTGGGAGTTTGATCGTAAAATCACTCATGATGGTTTTCAGAATACTTACAGTTTCATTTGGGAAACACACAGAATTTTACTCTTGCCGTCCCCTGACACTGCACTTCCGGCGCCTCCGTCGAACCCGAATGATGAGATTCCTACGGGTCAGCACTTGCAACATCACAACAAGGGTCTGCTTTGTTCTTATACGAAATTTGTCTCGGTGTTGCACAAAGAGGGACAGGCAATCGCGTTGTTTCCCGTGCCTAGTGGTCGTGTACTTTCTTCTGCTCCGGCTGCTTCCTTGTGTCCATTACTTGTGGAGTTTGATGATGTCTTTCCAGTGGATTTGCCACACGGTTTACCACCTCTTAGATCGATCCAGCATCAGATTGACCTTACACCCGGGTCAACACTTCCGAATAGACCGCACTATCGCATGAGTCCGGATGAGCATGAGGAGCTGCGTCGTCAGGTTGAGGACTTACTGCGGAAAGGCCACATTCGAGAGAGTTTGAGCCCTTGTCGGTACTAGCACTATTGATACCAAAGAAGGATGGTACGTGGCGTATGTGTGTGGATAGCCGTGCAATCAATAAGATCACTGTCCGCTATCGATTTCCGATCCCTACACTGGATGACTTATTGGATCAGATTGGTTCTGCGAAGGTATTTTCAAAGATCGATTTGAAAAGTGGATACCATCAGATTCGCATTAAACCAGGCGATGAATGGAAAACAGCCTTTAAGACGCGGGAAGGGTTGTTTGAGTGGCTGGTCATGCCGTTTGGTTTGTCAAACGCTCCTAGTACATTCATGAGGATTATGAATCAGGCCTTACGACAGTTTATCGGACGCTTCGTTGTTGTCTATTTCGACGACATCCTGGTTTTCAGTCCTTCCGTGGCAGCGCACACCGACCACTTGCGACAGGTACTTTCGGTCCTGCGAGCTGAGAAGTTATTTGCGGCAAAGCATAAGTGTGAGTTCGGTGTTTCGGAGGTCTTATTTTTGGGCTACATTGTCTCGGATTAGGGACTGTCGGTTGATCAGTCGAAGGTCGACGCCATTCGTTCCTGGCCGACTCCGACTACAGTTACGGAGGTCCGTAGTTTCCATGGTCTTGCTTCATTTTACAGACGTTTCGTGGATAATTTCAGCACAATCATGACCCCGTTGACGAGTTGTATGCGTGAAGGTAAGCTGATCTGGACAAACGAGGCATCGGCTGCTTTTGAGCTGATCAAACACAAGCTCACAACGGCTCCGATTCTCTTGCTCCCTGATTTTACAGACACGTTCGAACTACATTGTGATGCATCGAAGCTGGGCATCGGTGCTGTTTTAAGCCAAAAAGGCCGACCCATCGCTTTCTTTAGCGAGAAATTGGCAGGGGCTCGGGGACATTACAGTACATACGATGTCGAGTTCTACGCCATTGTTCAGGCAATCAAACACTGGAGACATTATTTGGTACACCGCGAATTCGTTTTGTTCACAGACCACGAGGCTCTTAGACACTTGGACAGCCAAGCTAAAGTCTCTGCACGACATGCGGGTTGGATATCATATCTCCAGCAGTTCAAGTTTTCGATTCGTCACCAGTCCGGTAAGACGAACCGCGTCGCGGATGCTCTGAGTAGACGTCACACACTGATGTCGACTATGCATGTTACTATTTCGGGTTTCGAGGTACTGCCGGAACTTTATGTCACGGACGCCTTCTTTTCGAGGATTTACACGGAGGCAGTAGCTGGAACATCTCGTGACTATACAGTTCAGGATGGTTTTCTTTTTCGTGGTCTTTGCATTTGCATTCCAGATTGCAGCCTCCGACTCCAGTTAATTAACGACCTGCATAAGGAGGGCCATATAGGCCGAGACCGGACGATTCATTTGGTGGCTTCATCTTACTTCTGGCCGACTTTAAGGCGCGCCGTCACCCGCTTCGTAGAACGATGCCGGGTATGCCAACAAAGCAAAGGTAAATCTACAAATGCAGGATTGTATCTACCTTTACCGATCCCTACGCAGCCTTGGACGGACTTGAGTATGGATTTTGTTTTGGGTCTGCCGCGTACTCAGCGAGGTTATGATTCTATCTTTGTGGTCGTCGATCGTTTCTCAAAGATGGTGCACTTCATAGCGTGCAAGAAGACCACGGATGCACTAAACGTGGCATTATTGTTCTTTCGTGAGGTATATCGGCTCCATGGGCTTCCGTCGTCGATCGTGTCGGATCGAGACACTCGTTTCCTCAGCCATTTCTGGCGCTCGTTATGGAGATTGTTAGGTACATCGCTCGACATGAGTTCGGCATATCATCCACAATCCGACGGATAATCCGAGGTAACAAACAGATCTCTTGGGAATTTACTTCGTTGCCTGGTCGGAGACAACATAAAGTCTTGGGACACCAAGCTGGGACAAGCTGAGTTCGCGCATAACCACGCCCTTAATCGAAGCGTCGGATACTCACCGTTTCAAGTCATCTATGGTTTGATACCTCGGGCACCAGCAGACCTTGCCAACGCACCGGATCAAACTCGTTTCCATGGGGAGGCTGTGGACTTTGTCACTAACCTGAAACAAGTTCATGCACGTGCAAAGCTGAACCTGGAAACCTCAGTCGCTAAGTACAAGCAGGCGGCTGATGTTAAAAGGCGGGAGGTGTTATTTGAACCCGGCGACTTGGTATGGGTTTACTTAACTAAGGAGAGGCTTCCATTACGGGAATACAACAAACTCAAGACCAAGAAGATTGGCCCGGTTCCTATCGTGGAGAGAATAAACCCGAATGCATACCGTGTCGCCCTACCTTCTCATATACGAACGTCGGATGTCTTCAACGTCAAGCATCTTACTCCGTTTCATGGCGATAACGACCCTTTGGATTCGAGGACGAACCCTTCTTCACCCGGAGGGACCTGATGTAGCGGCTCATTCATACATCGGTTTAGTGTTAGTTGTCATTATCGGTTTAACTCTTTCGGTTTACTATTCTATTTGTTGGTTTTCGATTAAAAGAGATCACTATGAATCTCTCGCGTATCTTATCTAGATTTGTTAGTTAGCTGGTGTTTCACGTTAAATAGGATTAGGGTTTGTAATCAACATTCAGAATTAGTTTTGATAATACAATTGAAAGCTTTTCAGCATTAGAGGAGAACTCTAAATTCATTGAACTCGTGAGAAGAGAGCATCTTCTTAGCAAGTTCATACGTCGATCGAACTCTCTCTGAGATTGATCGATTACTTAACTCTCAAGCTTCCGCTTCTCTATCACACTGCCAGATGTTAACTGTAACATGTCTGTGATCAGTAAGCCTGTCAGAATTGTGGATCGCTGTTGGTCATAGTTCAATGGAAAGAGAACCAAAATGGTATTGGTTCAATGGGAGAGAGAGTGATGAGGACATCAGCTTGGCCGACACTGAGTTGGACAAACAAGAAGGACCAGGCTCTACCAAGAAGCTGACCGACTTGTTTCCGACCATGCGAGATGTACCAAGGACGCGTTCGGGACATCGACAGATACAGGCCGAATTCAACAATGCCATGGAGCAGTTGATCTCGAGGACAAGCCTAGAAGACATCACGACCCAGCTAGGCCATCTCGACCAAGGACAACCTGTCCTGAACCAGTTGGCCCGGAGGATGATCCATACCGAAGCTGATGGCCCATTTGAGCAGACCACGCCCTGGCCCATACTCCGGACGCACGGATCGACCATGATCTTCTGCATCGAGCCAGATGATTCTTTGACCGGTCTGCCTCTGGGATAAAGATCATACTCTTTTTCCCTTGTGAAGTTTTGTCCCAAATAGGTTTTCTTCACAAGGTTTTTAACGAGGTGATCCGAGGCCCATTCATTAGAGAGACAGACCGGCCTCTTATCTATTTTCGACCAAGACTTTCCTTTTTCGTTTTTAAGTCTTATTTCTCTTTTTTTTGTAATTTTCGATGGCCTATGTTTCTTTTGGCCCATTTGTTTCCATTTGTATTACTTAAACACTCTTTTGGTTTTATGAAACATTAAGCAAGTTTAAACCAAGAAAAAGAAACCCTAAAGGCTTTATCGATCTCTCTCTCTTCGTGTGGCTGCCCCTTAGACGAGCGGATCTCTTGGCTTTTGCTTCCTGCCTCAGTTATCTCCAACGTTCCTACGGATCAGTAGTTCAACAATCATCATCCGATCATCCCTTGACGAGAAGACAGTGCCATCGGCCAGCTTCTCGTTCCATTCGATCATCACTCATGTCTTCACTCCATTTTCGGCCCATCTCTCTCTCTCTACCATCATACCATCTCACATCATCTGGTATCAAAGCTAAAAGCTCCTGACCAGTCAGGTTATCTCTCTCCTTTACTCAGTTTTAGTCTTGTTTGCTTGCTGTCCTTCCTTTCAAAACCGAGAAAAAATAAAAAAAAAATAGTGAGAAGCTAGGTTGTTAGTGATTTGTTTAATCTGGATTTGAATTTGGATTGATAGAAGTTGTTGTTGAACATTGTTGAACTTGTTTTGCTCCTGTTGTGATTGGTTTAAGCTGAGAATTCAAGAGAACCTGATTAGAAATAGAGTGCTAGGAGGAGATATCATTTGCGGCCGTGAGTTTAGAGAGAGAGCTAGGGTTCTTTGATTTTTTTGCGGTTTAATTTGATCTGAACTTGGTTTAATTTTGGTTAGTCTCTTTCATTAAATCCTGGTTTAGCTCTTTCCTTTTATAGTTCTTTAGTTTAAAAAAAAAAAAAAAAAATTCGGTTGATAGGATTTTAAAAGAGAAAACCGGCTGTTTTTGTTCTTTGCTCGTCTTGATTGTGCTTTGAGTATTGCGGTATGTTTGCTTGGTTACTAATCTGATTTAAGTGAGCTTTTCATTCTTGTTTTGTTTTAGTGTTTACTTTCACTTCATTAGTCAAAAAAAAAAAATTTCATTGCCTTGTTCTCTTTCCGATTGGTTTGCATTTGTTCGTTTCCTTTTTGTTCTGCTTGTTTCTCTTCTTTGGTGCGTTTGATCTGTTTCTTTAAGTGCGCAGAGAGTAATGGCAGACGAACAAAACCAACAAGGCGCTCCAACTGACCTCACTCAGATCCTAGCTGCTATCCAGACGATTGGAGCCCGACTGGACCGTTTGGAGCGTCCCGGCGATAATCAGCCTCGGCCGGAAGATCAGCAACCTCGGCCCGGCGCCTTTCAGCCTCGGCGAGGAGAGCGTCCACACGGACCAGAGGCCACACGTCCTCAGAACTACCAGCAACGTCGTCCAGACCAGCACCATGGACGAGTTGAGCGACCCGGACGCTTCCAGGACTTCTGACTGGACGATTTGGACGATGATACGGACGAGTTTGAGGATGGATACCACTGGCCTCGACCACCACACCAGTGTGACCCTATTCACAGAGGGCGCATACGAGAACAGGAGGTACAACGTCCTTATCCTAATGATATCAAACTAAAGCCGCATACTTTTGCAGGAAAAGTGGACCCGGAGGCATATCTAGACTGGGAGCGGAGGATGGAGCACATCTTCGACCATTACGGATATCCCGAAGCCAGGAAGATATCTTTAGCAGTGGCCCAGTTCACAGGACATGCACTATCATGTTGGGATCGGGACGCTGCGGAACGAAGGCGCCATCGGTACGAACCGATCGCTACGTGGACTGACATGAAGTTCCAGTTAAGGCAAAGGTATGTTCCTGCCCATTTCCACAGAGATTTGCATAAACGTTTTCGAAGTACTTCGAGCAATTGCGGAATAGGCTTGAGCTAGACGACTCAGAAGAGACTCTGATGGCCCATATCGTGGACGGACTGAACAAGAGGATCGCTAGAAAGGTAGAAATTCACCCTTATCACGATATTCCCGAGTTGTTGCACTTGTGTATACAGGTTGAGCATCACAACAAGCGGAAGTCCGCGACCACAACCCGGCCTAGGACCAACACGCCTTGGACTGAAACTACACCTTGCTAAGGATAAGAAGAACCGTAAGACCAATTTAATTATCTCTTCACATTCTGTTTCTATAGCTATTGATCAGAACACGCAGGTGCTACTAATGGTCTTCAGGGAGGCTTTACATTCGTATTCAGAAGATGTTGAGCTTCCCCGGGAAGTTGTTTCTTTATTGGACAGGTTTAAGGATGTCTTTTCGGACGAGATACCAGCCGGTCTACCGCCCATACGAGGCATTGAGCATCAGATCGATCTCGTACCAGGAGCGGCTCTGCCCAACCGGCCTGCATATAGGGTGAATCCGACCGAGGCCATGGAGCTGGAGAAACAAGTGCAGGACCTCATATCCAAGGGCTACATTCGTGAGAGCCTCAGTCCGTGTGTGGTACCAATCTTGTTAGTTCCTAAGAAAGACGGGTCTTGGAGGATGTGCGTCGACTGTCGGGCTATAAACAACATCACCATCAAGTACCGACATCCCATACCACGGCTGGACGACATGTTGGACAAGCCACACGGAGCGACCGTGTTCTCTAAGATCGATCTACGCAGTGGGTACCATCAGGTTCGAATGAAGGAAGGCGACGAGTGGAAGAAGGCTTTTAAGACTAAGCAGGGCCTTTATGAGTGGCTGGTCATGCCATTTGGCCTTACCAATGTGCCCAGTACATTCATGCGCCTTATGAACCAGGTCTTGAGGGCCTACATCAGTAAGTTTGTTGTTGTTTACTTCGATGATATTTTGATCTATAGTCGATGTTTCTCTGATCATCTGGTGCACCTTGAGAAAGTAATAGATACTCTTCGAAAGGAGGGTCTTTATGCGAACCTCAAGAAGTGCACCTTCTGCACTGATAAGCTTGTCTTTTTAGGTTTTGTTGTGAGTTCGCAGGGCTTACAGGTTGACCAAGAAAAGATCAAAGCTATTGAGGAGTGGCCGACCCCGACCACGATCGGCCATGTCAGGAGTTTCCACGGTTTAGCCAGCTTCTATAGACGGTTTGTGAAGGATTTTAGCACGGTGGCCGCCCCACTTACAGCCGTGATCAAGAAGGACGTCCCGTTCAAATGGGGCCAATCGCAGGAGACCGCATTTCAGAAACTCAAGGATTTGTTAACCCATGCTCCTATTTTGGTTTTGCCTAATTTTGATAAGACGTTTGAGATTGAGTGTGATGCTTCAGGTTTAGGGATTGGAGCTGTTCTGACGCAAGGTGGGCGACCGGTCGCCTACTTCAGCGAGAAGTTGAGTGGAGCCACGCTCAACTATCCTACTTATGACAAGGAGTTGTATGCGTTGGTTAGATCCTTGGAGACTTGGCAGCATTACTTGCTGGCCAAGAAGTTTGTTATTCACACCGACCACGAGACGCTCAAGCATTTGAGAGGACAGACAAATCTGAAGAGGAGGCACGCTAAGTGGCTTGAGTTCGTGGAGACCTTTTCGTACATCATCAAGTACAAGAAGGGAAAGGAGAACGTGGTAGCTGATGCATTGTCCTGGAGATACACACTGATTAGCACCATGGAGGCCAAAGTTTTGGGGTTTGAACTTATTAAAGAAGATTATGATACTGACCCTGATTTTGGTGAAATTTTTCAGGAATGTAGCAAAGGACCGAAAGGAGTTTTCTACTTGCATAACGGTTTCCTGTTCAGGGGCAAGCGGCTGTGCATTCCTCAGGGATCGATGAGGGAGCTCCTGATCCGAGAATCCCATGGAGGAGGACTGATGGGACACTTTGGCGTGGACAAGACCCTGAGTGTCCTAGTAGAGCACTTCTATTGGCCACATCAGAAGCGAGACACGGAGCGCTTCTGCTCCAAGTGCATTACATGCCTTAAGTCCAAGTCCAGGTCACATCCTCACGGTCTTTACTTACCTTTGCCTATACCTAACCGACCATGGGTCGATATTTCTATGGATTTTGTGCTTGGTTTGCCTAAGATCAGGTACAAAGATGCGATCTTCGTTGTGGTCGACCGGTTTTCAAAGATGGCCCACTTCATACCGTGTTCTAAGACGAATTATGCGACCCAGACAGCAGACCTCTTCTTCAAAGAAGTGGTCCAATTGCACGGACTGCCACGGACCATCGTCTCGGACCGTGACCCGACCTTCCTAGGTCACTTCTGGAGGACGCTGTGGAGGAAGCTTGGTACCAACCTACTGTTCTCGACCACTTATCATCCACAGACTGATGGACAGACCGAGGTCGTGAACCGGACTCTCTCAGCCCTCTTAAGGGCCACAGTTGGTAAAAATTTATCACATTGGTTGGATTGCATTCTTTTGTTGAATTTGCTTATAATGGTGCCAAACACTCTGCTACTAAGATGTCTCCTTTTGAGGTTGTTTATGGATTTAACCCAGATACGCCACTTGATCTAAAGCCATTGCCAGCATTGGAATTTATCAATCTTGATGGAGAGCGCAAGGCTGAGGCCGTCGCCAAGCTACACCAGGCGGTCAAGGAAAACATCGAGAAGAGGACATAGCAGTACAAGAAGCAAGCCGACAAACACAGGAAGGAGGTCGACATTAGGCCAGGCGACTGGGTTTGGGTTCACATGCGATCCGAACGGTTCAGGAACAAGAGAAAGTCCAAGCTTGCTCCACGAGGAGATGGACCATTCCGGGTCCTAAAGAAGATCAACGACAACTGATAACAAAGATTTTGCAATCCTTCGAGGTATCAATTCCTCAAGCTTATCGTGTAGTCTTGAGGTATCGATCCTTTTTGGGACGGATAAAACCAATAAGCACACACTAAACCTCTAGAGTCAAATCACCCAATTTAGTTTTTGTTCTAACAGTCCTAACGGAAACAATTCAAATAGAAATGATTAAAAGCAAGTAAACAAGTGGATTCAATCAATGACAAAGATAAGGCCTAAGGGTCAAGGTCAATGGATAGGTGACTCGGGATGATCAAGGATCCTAATTCAAACTTCATAGAAGCTAACCTCCTATCATGGAGCACAACAAGTTGATCAGTTTAATCTCTTAATACTAACCTCTTTACTCAATCCTAATCCAAGAACAAATTCTCATTTGTGAATTAAAATCAAGCAAGCATTCAAACAAGTTCCGAACAACCAACAATCACTCTAAACATACATTTTCATGTGCTAGAATGTGAAAGTCCTATCAAAGCTAGAAACTGGAATTTCATCGAACACATGGTGAGCAAGAAATCCTAAACATCCTAATCAACGTGATCAAGGCTAATTAGGCACTAAACACACTTTGATAGACGAGGTTTTAAACAATCAAACACTAGAAATCCATTGATCACCCCTAATCAACCTAATCCTACCTAACCCATAAGCCCTATGAACAACTACTCACTAATCATCATGTGAACAACAAAATTCATAGAAATACTGTTGATCATTGAGAGTAGAAATAGATTGGATAATCAAAGAGAGAAATCACAAGAAAAGAGTACTTGATTAATCAAGAAATCAAACTTGTTCTTACAAAATGTTTAGAACATAAAATAAAGCTTAAGAAACAAATGAAAATAGTTTTTGGCTTAAATAGTCAATATGGTGCGAACCAGGTCAACCCGGAACAAACCGGGTGTTGACCCGGATCCGAAAAAGCTTCTGGGACGCGTATCGGTTCTGTCGGTCGATACACCAACCGATACGAGCTCTCGGATTTTCTGGGTTAGAAGCGTATCGACCCAGCTGGTCGATATCAAAGCCGATATGCGTGTGCAAAATTTAATCCGAGAACCTGTATCGGTCTGCCTGTCGATATGCAAGCCGATACGAGTCCTCGGATTTTCTTCCGAGAGTGTGTATCGGCCACCCCAACCGATATGGTGGCCGATATGCCTTCCAGCTTCTTCTTCCTTAGTCCTTCGAGCTCTAGACTCCACTTCCAAGCTCACCAATGCCCCTAGACAACTCCAATCACCTGCAAAACACAAGAAACACTCCAAATGCAAGCCTAAAGTGCCTACTCCTAGTCCTAGTCAACTCTATACTCTAGATGCGACGATGACTCGACAAAATGGTAAGAATGATGGTGAAATGAAGTCAAAACAAGAACTATATACAAGCCTAGATGCATGAAAATGTATGAATATCAATTCCCCCAAACTTGAATCTTGCTTGTCCACAAGCAAGCATAAGATCATCAAAGTAAGTTGGGAGAAAGGTTTTAAGGTGGGAGCTCATATCCAAAGACAAAACCGAGATCAACAAGTTCCAATTAGAGTCAACGTCACCAAGATGTAACCAAGTAAGGCTTACTCCAAAAATTTAGCCATGCTCATCAAGACAAAAATCTTAGCTCAATTCTCAACCTAGAAAAGCGTTCCTATCAACTAGCTCTTTAACATTCATTAGGTTTTCAAGCGGATCTTACTCAATGCAAGGTGATCAAACTCATTTGGCAAAGGGACAAGGTTTTGAGATTAAAGTGATCTCAATCAAAAGAGGGGTTTACTCCAAAAGCATGAAGGTTCTCTCATAAAGAAGTAAATGAGCTATAGTAAAATGCTAAGAGTTAGAGGCAATTGGTGCATACTAGGTTGATTTCCATCTACCCATGCCCCAATTACTTCTTCTCCTAGTCTAGCCCACCTAGATGGATACTACCCTTGACCAAGGCTATTTTCGCCTCATCCCCTTTTCTCAATCAAACACTTTTTCTTAAACTCCCCAAGGATCAATAAAGACTTTTCAAACAGTGGCAAATCTTTCTTTTTAACTTAGCTCAAATCTTTCTTTAACAGTGGTCTCTTTTATTTCTCTAAGTTGAGCCTTTGGCTTATTTTCATTTCAAAATACGAGACACTTTTATTTTCTTTAAACACATAAGAGCTTTTCTTCTTTTAAAACACTTTGCCAACAAACATAAGCCCTTTCATTCTTCCCTTTCTTTACTCTCTTCTTCCATTCCCAATTCCTCCCCCAAACTTGGATTCTAGCCTATTGCAAAGCTAAAGGTAATGAGCTTGCACTATATGGAAATTTTTCCTAGTCGCCTCATACTCAACACTTTTTACCTAGCTCATTCAAAAATAGGCCTACCTCTCAACAACAGTGTTTATGGTTTGAAAGAAGGGTGGTGAAAGGTGTGGAGTCTATTCAAGCAAGCGAGAGTGGTAAAAGGGATAAGAATGCTTGAATATTTTCAGAGTAACCATGAGTTTAACACACAAAGCATGAGTAAGATAATTAGATGTCATCATTAAAGTTCTCACTTAATTAGATCTAGTGTCAATTCAAAGCCTATTTCAGTTTCAAACCAAGTTTCAAAGCAAGCAATCCGAGCATGGTTCGTCTTAACTTTCTAGCCTTTCTTGAATTACAATCTTAGTACAATCAACTAGCTCAAACAACTAGCATAAAGAACAAGTCATCACTCAATCAGTCTTACAAGGAAATTCAATCATTGCTCCCTATGCATGCGTCCTATATGATGCAACTAGACTCGATACTAAGATGCTCATTTTGTGAAAAATTTTAAAAAAATTTTAATTTTTTTGGTTTTTTCTATGCCTTAGATGCGATGCATGAGACTCAAAGACAACAAAAATAAGATCAAAAGAAAACATGATTAGCAACTGGTCTCTCCCCCAAACTTAAATCACACGGTCCCTTGTGTGATCTATGATTGGAGAAGAGACCGAAAAAACACAAAATGCAAACAAAGAAAAGAAAAGAAGTATGTACAAAGATGGAGTGTTACCTTGCTAGTTGTGGAATGATGGAGGTGATGATTCCCCCATGGAGTATGTCGGGTTGGATGAAGAGCAGGATGGTGTCCTCATGGCTCTTCTCTTTCGCCTTCGGTCCTCTCGTGCGGAGTGGCGGTGAGGCTCGTAGTAGGAATCGGCAGCCATGCGCGCAGCTCCTCCCGTCTCATGTCCAGCAACTAAGTATCTCCCCTGATCTAACTCTGTCTGCTCAACCAGCTCATCGGCTTCACCGATCACTTCCTCAGTTGCTGCCCGTAGCTCCTCATCCAAACCAGTCTGAGCCTCTCGGGATGTGGAAGTCTGTCCCGCAGCGCCACTCTTATCCTTCTTCCCTGCCATCATCTTCAGAACCTTGGTGACCTTCTTCAAGCAGGTAGCCAACTTCTTGATGTTCCTTCTGTGCCATTTACTCTGCCTTTGAAGGTCCCTGTTCTGGTCTCTCAGTGCACTGACCGTCTTGTTCGCGATCGGGTCATCCAATGGCTCTATGTAGTACATGTGCAGCCCATACACCCCAGCAGGTGCGTCGGAAGAATCTGAACTGGCTGCAGGTGCTCTCCGCGGTCCGTGAGGCTCGAATTGGTGTTCCATAGCCGGGAGGAACCTCACGTTAGCCTGGTTTGTTGCAAGGCTTGTGATGGTGGGGGTTCGGAAGCAGATACTTCTCTTCCATTGGCGTATCTGAGCACATCATGTAGATTTGGCGACCCGGAGGCGGTCTAGAACCGAGAATGTGGTACCTGATCAGCTGAGGCACGTCTAACCATCCCACCGGTGTAGGCTGTCCAAATGTCTTCTCTTCCACACTGCCTTCCAGTTTAATCTTCTTTGACTTAAGTAAAGGCGTGATTAAACCACCCATGGTGAACTTGGGGTCAGAATCCTTGACGGAAGTTGCCCAGTCTCGGTGAACCCCAAACTGCTCAACTAGAATGGCTATGAAGCTCGGTGGGTGCTCAACGGGTGGTATCATCGAACCGTTGGGGAACGTGCGCAGAAGTGGCTGTAATCCAATGTACAGAAGCTTCATCTCCAGTTCAGTGACTTGGCATGTCTCCTTCCTAGCACACAGAGTGTGCGCTAATGCCTTGTGCACGTACCTAATAGCCGGGTGTCGGATCCTTGCAGATTTCATGGCTCCCAACTTGAATGGTCCATCGGCTATCATGTCCCACAATCCCTCGAGGTATTCTTTTTCAATGGGAATGGAAGGGCCTAGCTGAGCACCATTCTCCTCAAAACCGAAGATGGAACTTATCTCCTCAAAAGTCATAGAGTACTTCTTCCTGCCCATCGTGAAATCTATCTTCCCACGGCTCACTTCTCCTCTCAAGGTTGTCTTTCTCATGTTAATAGTTGCTTTCATGGTTGCAAGGAACTGGCAGGCTGAGCTCTGATAACCATCACTGGAGACGCTGAAGAAGGTCTTGAGCCCCATGTTTTCCACAATCTGATCGTAGTCTTCCAGCATTCCAAGAGCCGTAAGGGTCGGGACGTGAGGATACCGTGTTGGCCAAAACTGAATCTTCTCCAGGTTCATACACCTAACATCAAAGAGAAAGGAAGAAGAAAATTAGTAACAAAGACTTGAACTAAAAAGGTATAGAAATCGAATTGATATATCCAGAATCCCAAAATGGCAACAGCGCCAAATTGATAACAAAGATTTTGCAATCCTTCGAGGTATCAAGTCCTGAAGCTTATCATGTAGTCTTGAGGTATCGAACCTTTTTGGGACGGATAAAACCAATAAGCACACACTAAACCTCTAGAGTCAATCACCCAATTTAGTTTTTGTTCTAACAGTCCTAACGGAAACAATTCAAATAGAAATGAATAAAAGCAAGTAAACAAGTGGATTCAATCAATGACAAAGATAAGGCCTAAGGGTCAAGGTCAATGGACAGGTGACTCGGGATGATCAAGGATCCTAATTCAAACTTCATAGAAGCTAACCTCCTAGCATGGAGCACAACAAGTTGATCAGTTTAATCTCTTAATACTAACCTCTTTACTCAATCCTAATCCAAGAACAAATTCTCATTTGTGAATTAAAATCAAGCAAGCATTCAAACAAGTTCTGAACAACCAACAATCACTCTAAACATACATTTTCATTTACTAGAATGTGAAAGTCCTATCAAAGCTAGAAACTGGAATTTCATCGAACACATGGTGAGCAAGAAATCCTAAACATCCTAATCAATGTGATCAATGCTAATTAGGCACTAAACACACTTTGATAGACGAGTTTTTAAACAATCAAACTCTAGAAATCCATTGATCACCCCTAATCAACCTAATCCTACCTAACCCATAAGCCCTATGAAGAACTACTCACTAATCATCATGTGAACAACAAAATTCATAGAAATAGTGTTGATCATTGAGAGTAGAGATAGATTGGATAATCAAAGAGAGAAATCACAAGAAAAGAGTACTAGATTAATCAAGAAATCAAACTTGTTCTTACAAAGTGTTTAGAACATAAAATAAAGCTTAAGAAACAAATGAAAATAGTTTTTGGCTTAAATAGTCAATATGGTGCGAACCGGGTCAACCCGGAACAAACCGGGTGTTGACCCGGATCCAAAACAGCTTCTGGGACGCGTATCGGTTCGGTCGGTCGATACACCGACCGATACGAGCTCTCGGATTTTCTGGGTTAGAAGCGTATCGACCCAGCTGGTCGATATCAAAGCCGATATGCGTGTGCAAAATTTAATCCGAGAACCTGTATCGGTCTGCCAGTCGATATGCAAGCCGATACGAGTCCTCGGATTTTCTTCCGAGAGTGTGTATCGGCCACCCCAACCGATACGGTGGCCGATATGCCTTCCAGCTGCATCTTCCTTAGTCCTTCGAGATCTAGACTCCACTTCCAAGCTCACCAATGCCCCTAGACACCTCCAATCACCTGCAAAACACAAGAAACACTCCAAATGCAAGCTTAAAGTGCCTACTCCTAGTCCTAGACAACTCTATACTCTAGATGCGACGATGACTCGACAAAATGGTAAGAATGATGGTGAAATGAAGTCAAAACAAGAACTATATACAAGCCTAGCTGCATGAAAATGTATGAATATCAACAACGCCTACCAATTGGAACTCCCAGGTGAGATGAGCATATCGTCGAGTTTTAATGTTGCTGATTTGTCTTCTTATTGTGCAGGTGATACCGTTCTGAGGCCAGAACCTCTTAAAGAGGGAGGGAATGATGAGGACATCAGCTTGGCCGACACTGAGTTGGACGAACAAGACGGACCAGGCTCTACCAAGAAGCTGACCGACTTGTTTCCGACCATGCGAGATTTACCAAGGACGCGTTTGGGACAGCGACAGATACATGCCGAATTCAACAATGCCATGGAGCAGTTGATCTAGAGGACAAGCCTAGAAGAAATCACGACCCAGCTAGGCCATCTCGACCAAGGACAACCTGTCCTGAACCAGTTGGCCCGGAGGATGATCCATACCGAAGTTGCCGCCCTATTTGAGTAGACCACGCCCTGGCCCATACTCCGGACGCACGGACCGACCATGATCTTCTGCATCGAGCCAGATGATTCTTTGACCGGTCTGCCTTTGGGATAAAGATCATACTCTTTTTCCCTTGTGAAATTTTGTAGTCTTATTTCTCTAATTTATTTATTTTTGTAATTTTCGATGGCCTATGTTTCTTTTGGCTCATTTGTTTCCAGTTGTATTACTTAAACACTCTTTTGGTTTTATGAAACATTAAGCAAGTTTAAACCAAGAAAAAAGAAACCCTAAAGGCTTTCTCGATCTCTCTCTCTTCGTGTGGCTGCCCCTTAGACGAGTGGATCTCTTGGCTTTTGCTTGCTGCCTCAGTTATCTCCAGCGTTCTTACGGATCAGTAGTTCAACAATCATCATCCGATCATCCCTTGACGAGAAGAGAGTGCCATCGGCCAACTTCTCGTTCCATTCGATCATCACTCATCTCTTCACTCTATTTTCGGCCCATCTCTCTCTCTACCTTCATACCATCTCACATCAGAGAGAGAGAGAGACGAAATCCGATAAGAGGTTTGGGAACCTGAGCTACAACTAAAGTTCAGTCATACAGAGTTGTTTGCGGATTCCAATGAATCGCCTAGCAACAAGAATTCAAGGGCGAATTTCCGATTGGTGGGGGAGAATTGAAACAACCCATATCTTGGGCCCAAAGGGAGGAGTGAAATGGGCTCAAAGTCCATGGCCCACTCCTCAGCAACCCCTAGATTCTCCTCACCCATCTCTTATAGAAGTAGGTGCACCCCCCTTGGACAAATAGAAGTTGGAGAGAACTGAGAAGCCCTGCCGGAATCCCAAGCCAGATGGAGACCA
>CM058231.1:32357710-32599822 GCA_030180135.1 Orychophragmus violaceus | reverse complement strand
TATCACTTGTATTCAGTGGGGTTTATAGCAGGTTATAAGATTTGGTATCATCATGGGGAAACATCGAATTATGCAAGTAGTAGTAGAAAACTTATGGTAGTACTAGTAGTAGGGAACCTTATGCTAGTTCTAGCGAACCTTATAGTGCGAATGTAGATTTTGGTGTAGGTACCATTCAGATGGTTAATGATCCATATGGAGAAAATATTCAGGAAGTAGGTGAATATCAAATTCCTAGGGTAGATGAGGAACAAAATGTAAAAGCTAGGAGATTTTTTGATATGTTAGATGCAGCGGCCGCTTTATGACGGTTGCAAAGAGGGTCATTCGCCATTATCATCTGCTAATAGATTAATGGGCAGAAAGACGGACTACAATTTGGCGGAGGATTATGTGGATGCGATTTACGATTTTGTGAAAGATATTATTCCTGAAGATAATCTTGCACCCTGATCATACAACGAGGTCAAGAAACTTGTTAAAGGGCTTGGATTACCGTACTAGATGATAGATGTTTGCATCGACAAATTTTATGATATATTGGCGAGAATATGAATATCGTATGGAATGTAAATTTTGTAAGCATTCGCGCTATCAGGATACAAGGGGAAGAGTTAAGGTTCTGATAGGGGTCGAGTTTTATCCTATTCTACTGCAAGTGCACAGTTATGTGATTGTAGTATATAAGATATTGAAATCCACAGAGACTCCGGTCAATGATAGATTAAGAACAGTAGAGAGTAAACTAAGATGAAAGCAATGTGAAGTAACCAAAAAGCAATGCGAGAAAGTAAATAAGTAGCAAGATTATCGGTTGTGAAAGCAGTTAATTAAGGGTGCTAAGTCTAGGGCGTTCTCAAGAAATCAGACAAGCAGACAAATCATTCAGTCAGGATCGAATTAAGCACAGTTCTAGAACTCAAATCACGGATATAGAAATAACCAACTGTCGTTGCGAGAATTCTCTAAGTCTAAGTGCAGCAATCCAAATTCCTTTGCAATTACTAACAGATTAAACTAGTATTAATTCCAAGTTCGATATGTTCACAATTAAACTAGCGAGTAATTTATATGCTCAACCTAAATAGTTCAGATTCTAAACCACACTTTCGTGTCGTATTTAGCAACCTAAGATCTAGATTCTAATTGATCAGGTTAGAACTAGCTTTAGATGCAATTTAGATCGAAGAACAGATAAAGTTATGAATCTTTAACTGAATTAAACAAGTCTAGCAAGTCATGAAATCCTATGTGAGAAACCCTAAACCTAACTATGAAACTACTCAGACATAGAATATGAAGACATAATCATTGAATAATTAGATATCATAAAAGAGAATAAAACAAGTAAAGGGGTTCGAAATCTTCTCCAAAATAAAGGTGTAGTACAGGATCAAATCAGCCCCCAAAATCTCTAAAAACTCTCTGCTCTCAATTATGAATGATGTTGTAAGCGTATCCAAAAACTGATCTAAAAACCTAATTAAATAGCTAAAACACGTTTTGGGCTTCTGTGTAAATATCTGGAACTTCTGGACTTTTCTGCAATATTTCATATCTTCATTAACTCGGCGAGTCTAGTCCATTCGCGCTATGCAACGACCGATGCATGAGGTGCATCGATCGATGCAGTCCCCAAATCTGGACAGTGAACTCTATCTCTCGGACCAAATCTCCAAAACGCTCCAAATAGCTCCATAAACTCCACATCTGCTCCAAACATGCGTGTACCTAATAAAACCTGTAAAAGACTCTAAAGAAACACAAATAGACTCTAAAACACACTTATATCATGGTCTAGAACTAGTAAAAACCATGATATATCAACTCCCCCACACTTAGCCTTTGTTTGCCCTCAAGCAAAACAGAGAACTAAGACATGGTGAAGAGGTTTGAAAACTTTCGGAAACTCTTTTTGTCCTAGAAGCAACAACACTCAGATTCCCCTTAGTAATCCACATGAAAGATTTCACCTGCAGACATCAAGACCAACATATACTTCCTCCACACTTAGCAACTGTCCTAAGTAAACTCCACAATCACATTCACGCATTCAAATTCTCCCTACTGACTTCTGCAAGTATTTAAGTGCGGTCTCACCTAAAGAGTATCGATCAAAGGCACATGGACTCTTACCTTGTCAGCTCTAGACCACCATACTATCTTTCTTTGGTCCCTTTCTTCTCTTTTCCCTTCCTTAGCATTCTGATTTTTCCCCATTGGGTATCATTTTTTTTATCAGTGCTCTTCCCGTTAAGGGGTGCACTTTGGACACATTCCATGGATGCACAGGATATGATAGTTCTAGCTACCACTCCCATGACCACTTCGGAGTTACTAACTCATCCTCAGTTTATTATCTTTTTTTATGGAAGGGGAGAAGGGAACCAAATAGGTCAGGTTTACATGATGTGTCATAACTAACAAGGGAATCCGACACAAGGTATTCCAAGCCCTTAGGTGAGAAAATTAAGTCAGTATTAAGTTTGAAGTCAGTAAAAGGATCCTCTGATACCTGAAGCGATGTGGGTGTCCTCAGTAGGTTGATCCGTGTCTGGGTTTTCTAATAGTCATAGATAATCTGCAACTTCAACTCAATGGTTACTTAAGTTCCTGCAAGTGTTATTAATCTTCTCAAAAAATCATCGTTTCTTACTTAAACTATTTTGACTCGATAAAACAAATTTTGAAAAATATACTGACTCTAAGAAAACAGAAAGATAGATGTCAGTAGCACCTCCCCCACACTTAAGACACACTGTCCCCAGTAGTGTCAAGCGAAGGATTGGTAAAAAGAAAGAAAAAGTTAAATGTTAATGGACGTGTTGTGTTATGGCTGATTTTACCTCTGTCGCACCTGCATCGACCGTTGCACTAGGTGCATCGACCGTTGCTGGGCGATTTTCGTGTATGGTCGATCGTTGCTCAGGATCGAAACGATCGATGTAATGCGATTTCTTTCGTGTTGTGACGATCGACACAGTGGTGCGTCGATCGACGCACTGCGAATACTCGGATCAGTCAGCAAGTTAGCAGGTTAGTCCGTTGGAAAATCTAAGTTTTCGATCCTTCAAGCTGAAAACACTGAAAACAGAATAAAAGCAAAGCAACCAATGTATCAAATTAAACACAACATCCAAACATACGAAATACTAAGAAATTCAAAAGAAAATGCAAAAGAAAAATAAGAGAATACTGAACCGAATGTCTAGAGATGATCGCTACTCTCACTCATCCTCAGCTATGCGATCAGTACCACTCAAAGAACCAGGAGTCGGAGATCGTCGTCTGCGTCGAGAAGGCCCTGGATGGTGTATCTGTGGTTGTCTCCTGCAAGTGCAGGTACGCATGAAGTTCCAGACGACCCGTAGAATACCATCCGAGCGCTCTCTCCACTCTGCCTCAGACATATCTCCATAAGGCATCGTAGGCTCGGGAAAAGGTCCAACGTCATCGAAAGGGGAAGCAGCAGGCGCCGGTGCAGGAGGTGCAGAGGAAGTAGAAGCTCTCGCAGATGGCTCTCCCAGCGGATGAGCCATAGAAGGAACGCTGTGCCGATCTCTCTGAGGTGGCCGGAATGTCAAGGCATCCAGCGTATCAATCCGTGTATGATCGGCAGTAGGAAGATCTATACCATGTTTCGCAGTGGCAGGGTCGTAATAGAGCCATACGCGCCCATCCTTAAGCCATGTAGCGCTCTGCAGGTGGCTGAAATCAAGGAACTCCTTGGCAGTGTTACACTCTGTGCCCTCTAAGGGAATCCTGCAGTGCATGAAAATGGGAGTAAGCAGGCTCCCGACTGTTTCAGTGTCCACGCCATCAAATGGCTTCTTCTGCAGGTCGCATAAGTGCTGAGCGAAAACAGCTCCCAAGTTGAGTCCCTTAGTGGGATCTCGCAGAGGAGTATCCTCGAACTGGTCCCTCAGTCCAATGAATAGCATCTCCGTCTCAAACATGCGCATCTTGTTGGCTTCATACTTGCACAACAAAGTCCATCCTAAGATGCGCAAAACATATCTCTGAACCGGATGCCTAACCTGCTTCACTGGCGTCTGTCTCGAGTTGTATCGACCATTGCCAATACATTCCCAGGAAAACTTAGCTTCCTCCATATCTCACTCAAGACTCATGCCAATACGTCTCGGCTCAGTGCTGAATCCATAAATCCTGCAGATATCGAGAAGAGGAATCCGATACCTAGCTCCTAAGCACATGAAGGTCAAGATACCTCCTGAAGTACTCCTGCTGTCTGAGTCCGGGTAAACCACTCTGCAAGTGGCTAGCAGCTGTCTCACCAACTCAGGGTACAAGTCGTAAGGCTGCATAGGCATTGTCCCTAGACCAATGCCCTTACACAGTGTAAGAGCCTGCTCAGCAATGCCCAGACTCTTACAAGTAGAGTAATCTGCAAACTTGGTTGGTTTAAGCGTCATGCCACACTAACCGTTGTATAGCAACATGTCGAACTCATCCCAGTGATCAAGCAACGGTCTCTCTGTGAACTCAGCGGTCTTGAGGAACTCAGCAATATTATTTGGCCACTCTTTGTCTGACGAAATCTCTGTCTGGTCTGCTCTTGGCCAAGGCGGTACTATTGCCTGACCAACTCTCACATAAGGCTCAGGATGTGGGGATTCTCTATGGAACCACTCTGGTGGTGGAGCATGATGAGTTGTAGCAGCAGTTGCGGTGGCTCTGCGTTTGCGGGACGGTCGAGGAGGCATCTGCAAAAGAAAACAATAAATCATATAAGGCTCGGCAGAAAACTCCCTGTGAAATCGTAGAGCAACGACCGTTGCTAGGTGATTTCACAGCCGACAGCAAATCCTAAAAATTGTTTCTAAATTCGCCCAAGAACCACACAATCAGCAGGAATCCATCACTAAACAACCTAAATCAAGTCTAATCAGTACTGGTTCATCAATTTCAAACCTAAAAATCCCTAATTTCTAAACCCTAAATTCAATTCCGAAAATCATGAAAATGAGATTTCTTACCTTGGAATCTCTGCAAATGGGTTATAGAAATAGATAATAGATGTTAAAAAAAGTAGAATCAAGCTTTGAATCACATGAAATGATGAAGAAACGAGAGATTTAGAGTTGTGGAGTCTCGGTTGTACGGACGGTGGAGTGGAGAAGAAAAGAGGAGAAAAGGGTTTAAGGTACTTACCTCGATCGTGGGTGCAACGACCGTTGCAGATGAGCAACGGTCGTTGCTATTTGAACCGAATTGATTCCGGTTAAGCGTGCGTACCTTAATTTTGCAATTTGAACCAATTGCAACGACCGTTGCACAGGACCGCAACGATCGTCACACAAAAAGTTAGTTCCTAAGAAAAACACCAAAAATCAAAAAGAAAACACAAAAACCTAACAGTGGGTTGTCTCCCACTCAGCGCTTGTTTAAGGTCATTAGCTTGACCGAACGAACATGATTTTTAGGCACCAAGAGATCTTGACAGAGACTTTGGTTGTCTCTGTGCAAGTCTCCTCATCCAAGGCGGAGAGTAGGTTGTAGCATAATGTGCTTGTCCAAGAAAGGAATGAGTAAAATGTTCCCCAGGATCCAAAATCACAGTATCACTTGGCTGCTTATCATCTCCATCCATAATGGTGAATGTCTGCCTATCAATCAGCGGTCTGCGCAGCTTGTCCATCTCATAATGCAGCGGCTCATCTCCTAGGTGGAAATCAATCAGACTGTGTCTAACATCTATTACCGCTCCTGCTGTAGCCAAAAATGGTCTCCCAAGTAGCAACGCGTCATCATGATCACTGTCATATTTTAGCACTAAGAAGTCTGTTTGAACTAAGTAGTTTCCAACTCTCACCGGGATGTCCTCAAGGAGTCCTTCTGGAATTCTTATAGACTGATCAGCTAGGACAAGAGAGGTCCTAGTAGGCGAAAAATCCAACATACCCAGCTTTTTTGCCACAGAATATGGCATAAGACTTCCAGCAGCTCCCATATCACACAGAGAACGCCTAAAACTATCCTCAAAGATAGAACAGTTAAGCACAAAGACACCAGGGCCAGGCAGCTTCTTTGGGATCTTGGTTAACAACACATCACTTATCTGTTGAGGGACCAGAATCACCCAATCTTTCAGCTCTTCATCCAAAGGCAACATCTTATTCAAGTACCTCTGCACACATGGGTGATAAGGTGGATCATCAGATGATGGAATTTCTTCCAACTCTTCACCAATCTCTTCCAGCTTCTTAAGCTCTTCAATCTCTTGCTTAATCACTTCAGACACTGAGGGATATAGTCGAATGGAATGTGCATAAATCTCATGTTGAGTAATCTCAGACACTTCAGGGAATAAACGATCAAGCTCTAAATCTGCATCAATGTCATCAGAATCCTGTGAGTCTGTCTGTTCACGACCTGCAACGATCGACGCTAAGGATGCATCGATCGATGCACCACTGTTTTCACAGATTCTACCAGAGAGATTTTCCTGAAAATCCGAAAATTCAGCCTCTTCTACCAACTCTATTGTGTTCAACTCAAAATTTTCACCTTGTGTTGATCCATCATTAATGTACACTGACCAGGCCTTGATATGAGTTTCTGCTACTCCTTTTCCTTTCAAAGAACTTGAGATTTGGCTCACCTGAGTGTCCAATTGCTTCACATGAGTGTTTAGAGACTCAAACTTCCCATTGAGATCTTTCATAGACAGCATCTAACTTCTTATTGGAGTCCACAGCAATCTTAGTCTGGTTTTCCAGCAACTGTTCAATCATTGCCTCTATCTTGCTCTCATAAGTGTTAGTAACAGGAGGTGTCTGGTAAGAAGAAGATCAATAAGTTCTCTGATTACCTTGTCCAAAAGATTTTTGAAAACTGCTAGTATGTCCAAATCCAGAAGAGCTTTGATTGCTATTGAAAGCACTCTTCTGTCCTCCACCGAAGAATCTATTCCCAGACTGATTTCTGAACCTATTACCTTGGAATCCTGAACCACCAATGTAGTTCACATCCTCTTCCTGGTTTTCTTCCTCAGCTCCTAAAACCTCAACATGAGCAAAATGCACACTCTTCTTCCCAGCTAGAAGATTGCAAACAGTGTCCAGCCTAGATCTAATATCAGCCATCTCCACATTCTCTACTTTTCCACCGGATCTCTTCCTCCTCTCATCAGTAGACTTGCAGCTGTTGCTGCTCACTAAGTTCTCAATCAATTGCTTAGCTTGTGCAGGAGTCCTGGTGTTGAAATTTGCATTGCTGGAATTATCCAGCGCAGTCTGATATGGAAGATCTATGCCTCTGAAGAAGATACCAAGCAGTGTGACCTCAGTAAATCCATGGTGTGGGCAGTCACGCTGGTACTTCTTGAATCGCATCCTGGCAGCTTTTAGTGGCTCCATAGGGCCTTAGGAGAATGTCAGAATGTCCTGTCTGGACTGATCTGAGCGCGCATCATCGTAGAAGTGTCTCAGAAACTCACTTTTCAGAGCATCCCAAGTAGTAAACTACCCAGGTGGCAGTTGCTTTAACCATGAAGCAGCGTCTCCAGCGAGATTGTGTGGAAAGAGCTTGAGAAACAGATAATCCTGGCAAACTCCATCATACTTCATGCCAGTGATTATATCCTCAAACTGATCGATGTGATCCATAGGCTGCTCCGATGGGTGGCCATGGAAAGCATTATGTCTCATCGGCGAGTAGTAGATGGTTTTGATTTCAAAATCATTCCTCTCAAAACCAGGAGGTACAAGAGCTGACCGGTTGGCATGAAACTCATCCGGACGATTGTAGTCAGCCAAAGTCCTCTCATGGATAACCATCTGTCTACCTTGGTCCTGTCCTTGGCCTTGGTTCTGCTCCTGTTGTGGTTGCTCAGGAGGATCAGGGATTACATTCCCTTCAGCATCAATCCTATGCCCAGCAGCATTGTATGGATTGTTATCTCGGTCCCTCAGGGTACCTTGAGCATCGGCTATCAGAATCAGTCGTTCACGTACCATCCTTTCTCTTCTTTCTCTTCTGTTTGTCCTTTCTAGTCGTCCAAGTTCTTCAAGTCCGAGATTGACGAGATTCAAGTTCTGATTACTTCTAGTTTCACGCGTCTGCATAAACTGTCTGTAATCGTCAGGCAACGATCGATGCTAACTGTGCAACGATCGATTCAATCTCAGAATCGCCTAGTGACGATCGATACAAAGGGTGCAACGATCGATGCTATGCGAATGTCGTACCTGCGACAGAGAGAAAACAGAGAAAAATATTAGTAACTAAAACAAAAAAATAAAAATCCTAATCTAAACCCTAGGTTCAAATCTGTCGAGGACTCAAAAGAATCACCCGGCAACGGCGCCAAAAATTTGATAGGGGTCTAGTTTTATCCTATTCTACTGCAACTGCACATTTATGTGATTGTAGTATATAAGGTATCGAAATCCACAGAGACTCCGGTCAACGATAGATTAAGAACAGTAGAGAGTAAACTAAGATGAAAGCAATGTGAAGTAACTAAAAAGCAATGCGAGAAAGTAAATAAGTAGCAAGATTATCGGTTGTGAAAGCAATTAATTAAGGGTGCTAAGTCTAGGGCGTTCTCAGGAAATCAGACAAGCAGACAAATTATTCAGTCAGGATCTAATTAAGCACAGTTCTAGAACTCAAATCATGGATATAGAATTAACCAACTATCGTTG
Organism: Orychophragmus violaceus; assembly: GCA_030180135.1. NCBI lineage: Eukaryota > Viridiplantae > Streptophyta > Magnoliopsida > Brassicales > Brassicaceae > Orychophragmus > Orychophragmus violaceus. Next base: position 32,591,153 of record CM058231.1, on the reverse strand, counting down.
CGAGAATTCTCTAATTCTAAGTGCAGCAATCCAAATTCCTTTGCAATTACTAACAGATTAAACCAGCATTAATTCCAAGTTCGATATGTTCACAATTAAACTAAACCAAATTCCTCTGCGAGTAATTTAATTGCTCAACCTAAATAGTTCAGATTCTAAACCACACTTTCATGTCGTATTTAGCAACCTAAGATCTAGATTCAAATTGATCAGGTTAGAACTAGCTTTAAACGCAATTTAGATCGAAGAACATATAAAGTTATGAATCTTTAACTGAATTAAACAAGTCTAGCAAGTCATGAAATCCTATTTGAGAAACCCTAAACCTAACTATGAATCTACTCAGACATAGAATATGAAGACATAATCAATGAATAATTAGATATCATAAAAGAGATTAAAACAAGTAAAGGGGTTCGAATTCTTCTCCAAAATAAAGGTGTAGTACAGGATCAGATCAGCCCCCAAAAGCTCTAAAAACTCTATGCTCTCAATTATGAATGATTTTGTAAGTGTATCCAAAAACTGATCTAAAAACCTAATTAAATAGCTAAAACACGTTTTGGGCTTCTGTGTAAATATCTGGAACTTCTGGGCTTTTCTGAAATATTTCATATCTTCATTAACTCGGCGAGTCTGGCCCATTCGCGCTATGCAAAGACCGATGCATGAGGTGCATCGATCGACGCAGTCCACAAATCTGGACAGTGAACTCTATCTCTCGGACCAAATCTCCAAAACGCTCCAAATAGCTCCATAAACTCCACATCTGCTCCAAACGTGCGTGTACCTAATAAAACCTGTAAAAGACTCTAAAGAAACACAAATAGACTCTAAAACACACTTATATCATGGTCTAGAACTAGAAAAAACATATATCAGGTTTTTATCAAACGAATGTGGTATTTTCCGTTAATCGATAAGTTGAAGCGATTATACCAATCATAACGAACTATGGGGGAAATGAGATGGCATGCCGAGGATAGAAGAGGAGAAGAGATTGCACATCCATCAGATGCTGAAGCGTGGCGACATTTTCAGAGAATATATCCGGATTTTTCGTATGAGCCAGATAACATGTACCTCGGATTATGCACATATGGTTTCAACCCATTTGGGAGGCATGGGAGATAATATTCGTTGTGGCCAGTGATTCTGACTCCTTATAACCTACCGTCATCTATGTGCATGCGTCGAGAGTTTCTTTTCCTCTTCGTACTCGTTCCACGGCCAGAGCATCCAAGAAGATCACTTGACGTATTCTTGCAGCCATTGATATATGAGTTCAAATGTTATGGGTGCCCGGTGTTGAAGCATATGATGTCTCCTGAAAAGGAAATTTTCAGATGAGGGTTGTACTAATGTGGACCATTAGCGATTTTCCGGCTTATGGTATGTTATCTGGATGGACAACACATGGGAGGTTAGCATGTATGTATTGTCAAGCAAAGACTGATGAATTCCAGTTGAAGAACGGACGCAAATAATGTTGGTTTGATTGTCATCAAAATATTTCTACCGCATGATCATCCATATCGGAGAAACACAAAACTATTTACAAAGAAGAGAAAAGTGGTTGATGATCCTCCTCCCCAAGACAGCGGTTTAGTTACTTTGGGGCTCTTAGGAACCTTTGGTGAACTAAGAACTCCTGATTGCGGTGGAAATGGGCATGAAAATGTATATGCAGCTGGTTTATCCCACAACTGGCACAAGCAAAGCATCTTTTGGGATTTACCATATTGGAAGGACCAACTACTAAGGGATAATCTTGATGTCATGCTCATTGAGTAAAAATTCTTTGATAACAACATGAACACTGTTCTGAATGTTTAAGGAAGACGAAAGATAATGTCAAGTCTAGACTTGATTTGCCAAATATTTGTGCTCGGCCTGAACTTCATCTTCAGAAGAACGAGAAATGTCCAATTCCAGCGTATTGGTTAGACCCGCAGTCGAAGGAAGAGTTCTTTGAGTGGATTATGCGACGAGTTAAATTCTCTGACGGTTATGCATCAAACTTGCGTAATTGTGTCGACATTGATGGAGGAAAGTTTATCGGAATGAAGAGCCATGATTGTCATGTTGTGATGCAACGACTCCTACCATTTTCATTTGCTCATCTCCTCCCTAAAGATGTTCATAAAGCAATTGCAGCAGTAGGAGCCTTCTTCAGGGATATATGCACGAGGTTACTTACACTTGATGACATCATAAATTTGGAGCAAAACATGCAATCTAGAGAAGATATTTCCACTGTCTTTCCTTAATGTTATGGAGCATATGCCCATTCATCTCCCTGCAGAAGCTAGACTTGGTGGTCCGGTACAATATTGGTGGATGTATCATTTCGAGCGCTATATGTTCCACCTTAAAAAGAAGGTGAAGAACCCCGCTAAAGGGGAAGGTTCTCTTGTGGCTCAATATAACAACGAAGAGACTGCGACCTTTGCCAGCTATTACTTCCCTTCGCAAGTACGTACAAAGAGTCGGCGCCCATCTAGAAACAATGATAGAGGCGAGAAGAAAATTTATCCGTCAACAATTCCCAGTATTTTTCAATAAGTTGGATGGTTAAGTGGAAAATCGAATAAGTGGCAACTAACATCCCGGGATCATGCACACTTGCACACGTATATTCTCACCAACTGCGAGGAAGTGTTCGAGTATGAGAGGTATATAGTTTAAATTGTGTTTTTTATTGCATTGGCATGTAAGTTTCATAATAAGGGTTTTAATGAGATATATATTTACTTTTCGTAGGTTATACATGGACGTTCTCCGACATTATCATCCAGAATTGAGAGAGGACGAGCGTGAAGAGCGTAAACAAAGAGACTTCTGCATTTGGTTACAGTTTTATGTAAGATTTTATTTTTAAATCCTACTTAAACCCGATAAATAGGCTAATTTTTTTAACTCCATCGCGTTATATTTTTCAGGTGGAAAATGAAGTAAAAAACGGACGCAAGCCCCACGATTGGTTGAGAGACGTAGTCAACGGCTTCCACTACAACACAAAGTATTATCCAAGATATTGCACAAGGGGATATGCATTTAAGGTGCATAAAGAAGGCTCTGCTAGGACAACCGCATATCACGGTGTTTCGTCTACATCCTGAGAAGTTGTGTACTATGGGGTTCTAAAAGAAATACTAGAATTGAAGTACATAGGGAAGCTCGGCATGAGATGTGGGGTCTTCTTGTGATTGGTATAACCAGATCATTGGCCAAGGTGTCACCATCGATGAGTTTGGTGTGACGTCTATCCATTCGAGTAAGAAGCTTCGAAAATATGATCCTTTGATTATTACTTCACAAGCAGATCAGCTTAGTGATTGATATGATCAGGGTTTTAATCCCTAGATCTACACTGCAAGTGCACAGACGTGAACTAGTAGTATATAGGGTATCGAATCCACAGAGACTCTAGATTCTTGCGATGGATTGTAGAACGTCGAATTAAGCTAGGTGAAACAGTAGTGAAAGCAGTAAATTAGAGCAGAAAAGTAAAACAAGTGGTTTGTAAGCAATCAGACGAAGCGTAAGGTCAAGGGAGTTCTCAAGAAATCAGGAACACAGGCTAATCAATCAATCCAGATCTAATTAAGAACAGTTCTAGAACTAGAATCACAGATTTATAATAGACCAACTTTCGTTGCGAATATTATCTATGTCTAACAACCTAGCAAGCCAACTTTCGTTGCGAATCCTAGAGTTCTAAACAAGCATTAATCTCAAGTTCTTTCGTTCACAATTCTCCTAAACCAAATTTCTTTGCCAATAGTCAAATTGTTCATCTAAGTTCTTTCTAGTTGATTAATCAACTTTCGTTGCAGAAATCAACCTAACATCAATAATCTAAGTAGCCAATTCAGATCAAGCATTAAGAACAACCCTAGATGAAGAACTAACAGATATGAAAACCTACAGATTGATCAACCTATAATTTCATGAATCCCCTGTGATAATCCATAAACCTAACAGGTAAACTACTCAGACATGATCATCGAAACAGAAGACATCATGAATAGAAAACCAAATAGCATATAATAAAATAAAGAACTGGGGTTCGAAATCCTCTCTTTCAAGAACAATATCAGCCCCTAACTCTCTCTGAATGTAAAAATAAGCGTAGCCTAAACAATGGCTTAAAAACCCTAATATAATGATCTAATCACGGTTGGGGCTTCTTTGTAATTATGAGAAACTTCTGGGCAAAATTGCAATATCCAAACTCTTCATTAAAACCGCCGAGAAAAGTCTGTCTCGCGTCTGTGTCTATCGATGCACATTGTGTGTCGATCGACACACATGTCTGATATGGGAAGTGACTTCTTCTTCTCGGCCAAATGCTCCAAAATGCTCCAGAAAGCGCCATAATGTCCAATTCCGCTCCAAACATACATAGACTTGTAAACGTACTAAAAAGACTTCAAAACATAATAAAAGACTCGATAAATAAGACATATATCATGGCTAAAATCCTTAAAATCCATGGTATATCAGTGATCGACTTTACGTTTTTATTAATCGAAAAACTTGACTTTCTTCTAATTAATTTACCATATAAATGATATTTTATTTGACTAGGTGTGTTCCATGGATCACAGTTACTAAAATCAATCAGTGAGTACGGAGTTGAAGAACAAGATCCATTGCAAGCAAGCGGAAGTGATTATATCGCTCCTGTAGAAGAATCTCATGAAGTTAATATAGTCGTTGATTTTAGTCTATTTGGGTACGTCATTCTTCATTCATATTCAGAAGAAGAGATGGGCGAATTTGATGACAACACCGATTCAATTTCAACTGACTATGACTCAGAAAGCGATGCAGATTGAATCTAAAATAATAATTTTTTCAAAAAAAAGCCTTAGTAAATTTTAAAAAAGTTTGTAACTCTTCAAATGTTTTTAAAGCCAAATTTTAAAATAAGTTTTCTTATTAATTCCAAAATGTTTTTTTTAAACCTAAAAAGATAGCAATATCAATATATTGTTGTAGGATAAAATGCAACATAACACTCAGCTAAATTGGTTTCGGTCCTCTACATATACCTCTCTAGGCCAGGGTTCTATACACGGAGAAAGAGAAGTTTTTATATATTCTATTCATATTTCCGACGGAAAACCGAGGGGAAGAAATGACGCCGCAGATTCCCGACCGAAATCCGACGGATATTTTCAATCCGTCGGGTTTTCGTCGTAAATTACCGATGGAAACCCGAGGGATTAGGGTTTAGGTTTTCAAAATTGGAAACATATGATCGACAAACAACCAAAGACGTAATGTAAGGATATTTTATATTACATATCATCCTTTACAATCTCCAAGAACATGTATTCTATGGTTTTAAGAAAAGTAAGCATGTCGGACGAAAACACCTTCTTAGTATACAATGGTGTTTAAGAATAACTTATATCGACGTATCGCTCGATTTACCGAAAACATAAGTTCTCGGTAATATAAATATAAGGATCCTACATTTTCAAATAAGCTTTGTCTTTAAGGTATCAGGTAAATTCCGAACACCCAGAATCCCCAAAAACAAACCCTAAGGAAACCTTATCTCCTCAGATATTCGTCGGTATATTGGTGATCCGTTAGCCGTCGGTATTCCATCGGTATACTCGAGTCAAACGTTCATTAACTGAAATTACTTACCGGTTGTTCCCGAAAAACGTTATTCTGTTTTTTTTTCATCCTCAAATCTTCAACTTTTCTGCTTAAAACATTTCTATTTCTAAAATTTTCTTCACGATCAGTATGAACGTTGTTTGTTTATCCGCCGACAACCGAACCGCCATTCAACATGTAATCGCCGCACCGGGCTGGGACCGTCTTCCAATGCTACACCCGTCCCGAGAAAACCGGACCATTTGGTTCTGTTTAAATGCTGATATTCAGTCCATCATTAGCGATGTCATCCAACGTCGTTCGTCCGGAAATTTTATGACTTACCGGCATATTTTCGGAGGTCTTAAAAATACTTTGTTCTTCAATTTCTATGTAAATTCTTTATTTTAATTTACATATTTCTATTTTAACTAATTTTTAAAAGACGTGAACAATACAAATATATTTAGGTATATTTTCTAACGAGAAAAACGACATAGCAAATTGGTTTCGGAGCTTTGTATAGTTCAATAGACCCGGGTTTGAGTCACGACGAACCTGGTTTTTATTTTTTATTTACCGATGGATTTCCGATGGCAATTGATACAACCGTCAGTAATCCACCGGTTATAGACCGCCAATGTTTTACCTAAAGTTTAGCGAAACCACCAAAAAAAATCGCCAAATAATTGGACCGCCTATTTTCCGACGAAAAACCGACGGTAAATGAATTATTCGTCGGTTTTCCGTCGGCTCTCAGTTGGCAATCGATTAATATTGAACCGGCAACATCTTCTTCTTCCTCATTTCTTTGCGATTTCTCTCTCTCTCTACACTCGATCTCTACCTTTTCTCTACGATTTCGCTCCGATTCCGGCCTCCAACCTACTAATCCGACCGTCCAAACCTTTATAACAATGTAAGTTTCCGTTTAACCAAGTTAATTTCTATTAAAATTGAGTTTATAGGTGGATAGATTTTTGGTTAAATTATGCATGTATTATTCTAATGGAAATTCTAGGTAGTTTAGGTTGGAATTGTGTGATTTAGGGATTTATATAGGTTATTGATGTCACGTGATTGTTTTGTAAACGTTTTTAAAATTTTTAAATCGTTTTATGCAACTTTACAAACGTTTTTAAACGATTTCAAAGTTGTAAAACAATCTAAAAAACGTTTACAAAATGTTTTTTTAGATTTTTCTATATTGTATTAAACTTGTTTAGAATTTTTGAAAAATTTTAGATTGTAAAAACAGCTAAATAAAACATTTAAAAAAAAATATTTATTTTGATGTAAAAAATTAATATTAAATATATATGTCTTCTATAGTATTAGTAATTTTTGAAATTTTATTTCCAATTTTTATATTATCTACAATTTTTAATAAATTCTTAGCATTTTATAAAACATTTAATCATATTTTGAAATATTTAATATTTTTGAAAATATTAAAAAATTTAAAAAGTTTTTTTATAAAGATTTATATAATTTTTTAAATAAATTTAAGATTTTAGAAATTTTATAAACAATTTTTAACTTTTAATCGTCAAATTTCTATGAAAATCTGTAACAATAAAATAAATATGTGATACATATAAAAATATGTAACACTACGATGCTAATATACTAATTTTCATAACAAATGAAAATAATCCAATGCAGATTTACTAAAAAAATCGGACATATCAATAAATCTATAACAAATATTGCAAATTTAGTTAAAAAAAAATTTGTGCGGACTTATTAAGATGGGAATGTGACATTTTTTTTAAATAAGAAATATTTTTATTGATGTGAAAAATATTTATTAATGATATTTTGTCATATTTGTTTTCCTAATAAAGACTAATAAAATCATTTTCGTCCAAAATCTCCACTTCAATAGATTCAAACTTAAGTATTCCTATAGTAATTTACCTATTTTTTAATGCCATTAGAACTTCAATACTATTAAAAAATTATAGTAAAAAATAAACTAACATTAATTTCATATGTGATTTACAGGATAAGCCACTGAGATTTCAAAGGTATTTTAAATTCTCATTAAGGGTATTATGGGGTTTATTGAAATTAGTCACACTAAAAATTCGGATTCGGGTTGAATTTTTTTACCACACACGCGGATCTTTAGTTTTTAAATCTTAGCCGTAAGGATTTTAAAATGTAATCCTAACCGTCAATTAAAAATTCAGAAGATATCGATGCATCGTTGTTTTCTATGCGTTCACTGATTGATGCTTGTCTACTACAGATGAGGAATATGGCCGAAAAAGTACCATCATTTAAAACCGGTAGGATCTTCGTATATATGCTTGCTTTATCTCTATTACTTTTAGTATTCATCATCTTCAGACCTAATATCTTGAACTCAAGTCTTTTATTGTTTTCTATCTGTAGTCCAACATGCAGGAAGGAAATCCAGTAGCTGGAACTATGAAGAAATTCTCGAGAATCATTGCCTTTCTCTCTATTCCAATTTTGATAGGCATTGAAAAAGGTAAATATTACTACTCCTCTGTTGACTCTTTGATCTTAATAAGCAGCGAGAAGAGATTATGTTCCGCTTAACCACAAAGGAATGATTTTCTTTCCCCAGACATTGTTCTGTTACTGGCTCACTTCCAACCTGTTTACTCTTGGGTATGGATTAGGCAAGTCCCCTAAACGTTGCTATCTCTTTCCACATAGTCTTGAAATGTGATAATTTGCAACTCCAAAAGACTTTTTGATGTGACATTGTTTTGCTTGTGTAAATAATATATGCAGCAATAAGACGTCCTGATGTGAGGAAGCTCTTGAATCTCCCGGATGTTGTCATCTCTTCTTCTACCACGCAGCCATCGCCGCCTTCGCCTATGCCATTTTCCTTTCCGCAGCCGAAAGACCAAAGCGTTGTTCCTACTATATTCTCCTCCGAGTCATCTTCGAGTGTTCCAGATAGAAGAATCTCACAGAGTTCAGTTATGATTCAGAGAATCAGAACCATGGGGCATGGAGAGACAACTCAAGGACCGAAAGAAGAAGTAAGAGATTGTTCTTTATGTTCAGTTGTTTTGCCTGAAACTGGTTGAGATACTGAAGAAGGGATTGAGCATCCTCGGGAAATTAATGACAACCATTGGGTCACTCTATAGTCTATACACATCTCAAGAATCATTATTTACATTACATCACATGTATGTGTTATGTATGTACTTAACGAGGTCATCTTCTTCACTCGAACAGCCCGCAACTAAAGATGCAAGGGATGATCAAAATTGATGTATTTTTTGTCCAATATGGCTGATACTTGCTTATCCCCAGCTCTGTCCATGGTTTCATTTGTCCATTAAAATGTATAACAGCTGTTTTTCAATCTTCTTTGCATAGATTCCTTTATCATAACCCAATCCAAGCAAGTGCCATTATTTCTCAAGCGGCAGATTCAGATTGTAGAACGTTATGAGTCCAGGCGGCAATGTTCCAACCTTCCATAGAGTCCGGTTTTCGTACTGCAAAACCAACAACAAAAAAGATCTCTTTAAACTTAATCTAACACTTGGAGTCAAGAAGAATAAACTAGCCAGGTTTTGCCAAGAGTGATAAGTTTCTGTAATGTTGTTCTTTCTTCTCTCTTTAAGGTCGATGATGTTCATCCCATAATCCCATCCGCAGAAATTCGGATCGAAGTTCTCCGAAATGTGTTGACCGTGAAGTTTAAGTAAGTGTTTAAGAGATGGAAAGTGACACGACAGGTCTCTACTGCACCATTCACTTTCCCTTTAAGATCTACTGACAACAAGGGAGCTAAATCCTTCTGAACAACAACATCATCATCAAGAAACAAGATTTTCTCTAACTTTGGGAAGATCTTAGGGATGTAGAACCTCAAGTGTTTAAGCATTGAGATGTACTTCGGGTATCGGTACTTGAGGTTTTCTGAGCCTGACTCAACTTACTAAGACCTCTCTGTCTTGAAATCAAACTTATTTATCGTTGCTGACTCAAGTGGTTACAACTTATGATTGATGTTTTTAAGATTGTATCTTTTAGCGGGTTATTCCATCAAATTGTAAAATATTTAAAACACTACAAGAATATGTTGAAAAATAAATTAGCCTATTTTGATTGTAAATTTTTTAAAAAATGCTTTGCACGAGTTTAATCTTATTTATTATTTATATTATTCAAATATTTAATACGTTAGAATTATGGTTCATGTTTGAATGCAATTTTTAATGGGTTGTTTATCAAATTTTAAATTATATATACCACTACACTACGTGTTTAAAAAAATAGATTAGCCATTTATAAAATATTAAAATCGAATTTTCCTCACTAAAAAGTTAAAAGTATGAATTAACCTATTTCAGTTATATAAACTTTATAAAATATTTAAATGGATTGTTTTATATATAAATATATGTCGTTTTATAAAAAATTATATAAATGCAATAAAAATTAAAATTATATCACATAACTTTTACAACTATTTTTCATAACAAAATAATAAAAAAAAATTATTTTCAAACAATTATCTTACAGTAACAATGCGAGTAAAAATTTATTATAATACGAAATCGTTATTTTAGCTTTTTATCTTTTCCATATAAGCCAAATAGCTTTGAAAGATGGAGCTTCACGGTTTCATCTCATTGAGCAAGACATGGTTTAGAAAAATGGCTCGATGACAAAAAAAAACTATTTATCTTTATGATATACCTCTTTCCAAATAACGCATAATTCATTTTTTGTCCAGCACGATTCATTTTTATTAAACATAAATTATTAACTTACTTTTATATAAGAATTAAACAATTATAAACGAAATTAGATTACATAATTAAAAAATCTAAATTACAAATAACAAAATAAAAAAAAATTTAAATTTACAAAAAAAAATTAATGGCCAAAATCTAGTTTTTCCAAGAATGTCTTTCGAAACATTTATACAACTCCTTATTATTGTTAGAGAGAGAGAGAGAGAGAGAGAGAGAGAGACTCAGAAATGGAGGAAAAGCCAGAGAGGAGAAGAAGGGTTGTGTTGATTCCAGTTCCAGCTCAAGGACACATATCTCCGATGATGCAACTTGCGAGAGCCCTTCATTTAAAGGGTTGCTCCATTACAATTGCTCAGACCAAGTTCAATTACTTGAAGCCTTCAAAAGAGTTAGCTGATTTTCAGTTCATCACCATCCCAGAGAGCTTACCAGCCTCGGATCTAAAAAACCTAGGCCCAGTTAGATTTCTTCTTAAATTGAATAAAGAGTGTGATATTAGCTTTAAGGAGTGTTTAGGAAAGTTGTTGCTGCAACAACAACAAGGTACCAATGAAGAAGAGATCGCATGTGTCATCTACGATGAGTTCATGTACTTCGCTGAAGCTGCAGCCAAAGAATTTAACCTCTCCAGAGTTATTTTCAGTACCGAAAATGCAACCGCTTTTGCTTGTCGCTCTGCCATGTGCAAACTCTATGCAAAAGATGGCTTGGCTCCCCTCAAAGGTAACCTGTCTATCTAATCAATCATTTGCCTTCAATAAAAATGAACCTTTTTTTCTATTTGCGTTTCACAAAATGAACAAAGAAATATTGTTTAAGACAGTAAAAATGTGCATCCATTTTTATATATAAAAAAAAAATGTACATGAAACACAAATTCAAACAAAAATTGGATGCTACAATCTTGTAACCAATGGTTTTGCAGAAGGCGGTGGGCGAGAAGAGGAGCTAGTGCCAGAGTTACATCCCATAAGGTACAAAGATCTACCGACTTCAGCATTTGCACCAGCAGAAGTCTCAGTGGAAGTATTTATGACTTCTTGTGATAAAAGGACAGCTTCGTCTATGATAATCAACACAGTAAGGTGTCTAGAGATCTCATCCTTGGAGTGGCTTCAACAAGAACTCAAAATTCCTATTTATCCTATAGGCCCTCTTCACATGGTTAATTCCGCTCCTCCTACGAGTCTACTAGAAGAGAACAAGGGCTGCATAGATTGGCTGAATAAACAAAAGCCATGCTCAGTGATTTACATAAGCATGGGAAGCTTTACTTTGATGGAAACCAAGGAAGTGTTAGAAATGGTTTCCGGGTTGGTTAGTAGTAACCAACACTTCTTGTGGGTGATCCGACCTGGGTCCATACTTGGTTCTGAATTTTCTAATGAAGAATTATATTGTAAAATGGAAATACCGGATCGAGGCTACATTGTGAAATGGGCCCCACAGAAGCAAGTTCTTGCACATCCAGCAGTTGGAGCTTTTTGGAGTCATTGTGGATGGAACTCGACTCTAGAGAGCATGGGGGAAGGAGTTCCAATGATTTGTAGGCCATTTACTACTGATCAAAAGGTGAATGCTAGGTACGTGGAGTGTGTCTGGAGAGTAGGACTTCAGGTGGAGGGTGAGCTAGAGAGAGGAGCTGTCCAGAGAGCTGTGAACAGGTTAATGGTAGATGAGGAAGGAGAAGAAATGAAGAGGAGAGCTCTCAGTTTGAAAGAGAAAGTCAAAGTCTCTGTTCTACCTGAAGGCTCTTCACACAATTCACTAGAAGACTTCATCAGGACGCTATGAAAGTTATTTACAAATAATATTACTCATCAGTTAACCTCAAAAAATTGTATCTACTCATTTCACTACTGGACGAATATGTGGTTGGGTTTGCATAACTTAAAATTAATAAATAAATAAAAATGATGATATTTCATTAAGAATATTAAGAAAATTCGATCAATGAACATAAAGAAAACCCGGTTTACGGTTTATTTCAGGTATGGCCACCGTATTTTCTTTCTATATTGCTGATTTTGGCTGGAAATTTGTTATTTTGTTTACAAGTAGGAGCTTAGGCATTTTGCGGGACGGAAATTTATGGGTTTAGACCGAACATATATTTGGGAATTTAAAACAGAATGAACAAATCAGGGCCGTGTCCGGAAAAATAAACACTCGCATACGGACCCGTGTTTAGAAAAATTAGCTTTTAGGGTCTTATTTAACATGTATGTTTAGTAGTAAGCATATATCTCCTCATCTATTATTATACACAGATTATAGTCTACACATTTCAAATGTCCTTTGTTTTATACCTTTCTTTTCTTATGCAATATTTTTTTTCCTCTTGTCAACAAAATACACTAAAAATATAATTTTTAATCCATATTGGAGGTTCCAGTATAACGTGAATAGTGTTTGACTGCCTAAGACGAACTCTGTACAATATCTTATTTTTTAACTTTTAGAATTTAGTTATGCTGAATCTATATATTTTTAAAATAGACTATATATGTAAGAAGCTCATCATATTTAATTCTAAAAATAAAAGAATTCAAACTGTTTTTTATTTGTTGCACAAATTTATATTGCTAAAAATATTTTATATATTTATTTTATATATTAGTAAAAAAGAAAGTGTTAAATTTCCTTTTAAGTATAATATGTTGAAGATTTTTTTCCTATTAAAATTGATATTAGTATTTAAAATAATATATATTATTAATTTGTTATAAAATAATATATATTATTAATTTGTTATATAAACAAAAGTGAGTGTTAATATTTTGGTTTATACACATTTCTTGGAATTAGAATGTTTTTGTAATCGCTTAGGGTCTAAGAAACACTAGGAACGGCTCTGGAACGAATTTCCAGAAGTATTGTTGGAAGGTGTCGTTACAGCGACAGAGAAAAATGTAAAATAGTGTAATTTATGATTGCCGGAAAGTGTACTGCGACACTAAAAAAACAAGGCCAAAATTGGTGTTAACTCTCGCAAAGAAACCCGGTCTAAGCTTATTCATTTATGTATTTTAGTTTAGTGGGTTACTACTACCAATCGGTCTAAGCTTTTAGATTGCGGGCACTAAACTTATAAATAACACAAATACACTAAAGACCTACGTTGCATGGAAACGGAAATGGGTACGCGGAAGCGAAATGTCTGAAAACGCGAAAACGGATTTTTAGAAAAAGTAGGAAGTGAAACATTTTGGAAACGTTTGTACATATATTTATAAGAATAATAAGAATATAATGAACATCAACCATAAAAAAAAATTTCAACATAATATTTGAAACAACATAACTCCAGCCATATTTAAAAATAAATAGAATTTGGAACAAAAAATTTTATAAATACAAACGAACATGAATCATTTTGACTTTATTTTGAAACTATCAACCTTAATATGAGAAAATACATGGTAAGTGGTAAATTCATCTTCTTCTCTGCGCTTTTCTGATAATTTTTTTAGGGTACGAATATGATTTAGGCAAAACTTTTCATATTCCTTTTAATAGTGACAATTATTTTTAAAACAAATTATAAATTATCAGTTAAATCCTTACATTTTAAACTATTAACAATTAAAATAGAAAATAGAATTTCTAAAAAAAAGAAAATAAATGATTCCAAAAATAGATGCACCGTTTCCGTTGCGTTTCCAAAAATGGATACGTGTTTTCATCACGTTTCCAAATCAGATTTTTAAGAAACGCGTTTCTGTTTCTGAAACGTTTTCGAAACGGGAAACGGTCCTTAGACGGAATTTCCATGCAACATAACTAAAGACGTTTAAATTAACACTCCTTTTGTATCACAATAATAATGATGTTTTAGCCTGAAATTTTGTTTGATTGTAGTTGATGTTTCAAATTTCGAAGCAAAATAATAATTCTTTTATTTTATGCGGTAATGTATTTTAAATTTTTTTTCTTTTTGAATTGATTTTAGATGAACAATAAGATGGTTTAATTTAAGAAACATAATTTCATGATTTTTTAATTACGTGAAAAACCGTAAAACTAACAATTCCTTATATGGTCGATTTGCCTGAAAAAAAAAAACGAAAAAAACAATTCCTTAGATGGTGGATTAGGTGGTTTTATTATGTACTTAGTGGAAGGTGCCTAGTGTTTTAGTTATTAGTTTCTACTTTACCAATATAGTTTTCATTATGTGAGTAGACTCTTGTGATATACTCTTGTGATAGTAGAATATAATTTTGTTTGTTTGTCAACTTGTGATATAAAATACAAAATTATATTCTATATCACAAGTCTGCTATCTTTAGTGAGCCTTTGAAATTTGAACCAAATATACATATATATCTACTTTTCCCGAATATATCCACTATTGAGTATTTAAATTTGAACAATGAATTCTTTTTCGTTTTTTAAAAAATACACCATTTACAAGTAATATTATTTTATACATGATTCCTTCTCATTCCTTCTTTCGTAGAGAACTCAAAAGTAAAATTATTCCTCATCAAATTTGGGAAGGAACAATAATTCCTATTATTTTATTTTTCTTCGTTCTCTTCCTATTCATTCCTATTGTTCTTCAAATGGTCACCAGTTAGAACCTTAATGTTGGTAGGTAATGCATTATTTGCATAGAAAACATATATTAGCTGTTTAATCCCCTCTTTGAGTTGACAAAAAAAAAATCCCTCTTTGCCTAGAAATATAAAAATAGTAAAATAGTTACCAAACTGGGCTTAATCCGGGAATAATTAAAAATTCTAAAATTTTAAAATTTTAAATACATAAAAATGAATATATGGAGATAATAACATTTTTAGAGGGGAACATCGTCTATCTCATTTTCCATGGTACTTGAATAAGTCTAGTTTATTTAAGGAAAATTAGGTCCGGTATGTGAGGTTGAGGAAAGTTCAGTATTGCCCATCACCATCACACAGTTACACTCTTTTCCATGTTCAACGCTGCAAACTTTTGCATTTCATCTCACATTGTACGAGATGATTGAACGTATCACACATCCCTTTTTCTAAACCTTTCTTTTGAACATATTACAAGTTTATATGCTCTTCACATTGAAGTTATAGGCGACAAAGAACATCCGTCTACTTCAATCCTCGCTTGACATCTCTAATTTTATCCGCCGCTTCCATAGTTTCAGTTACACCGGTTAGCATTTCCAACAAAGAACGGCCCGTCTATTTTTTCTTTCTAATCTCCAACTTTTAAGAAAATCTTGTAGCTGTTCATTCTGTTTCAAACTAGGTTTTGAAACTAATTTCAAATTAATTTAAAACTTATATCTTTTTCAAAATAATTTAAAACTAATCATTTGAAACAAAATAATATCTGTTTCAAACTGGTTTGTTAGATTATTTTCGAGATTCGGAAACTGGATGTAGTCATAAGCATAGTCTTCTTGTGTTTCCAATATTCATGTCAGTAGTCGTATATTGGATCTAGTGGTATTTAACTTTGTGAAAGTAGTCGTTTATGTGTTCTTCAGTCTTTTTTCCTATTGGTCAGTGGTTGTCTAAATTTTTCGAAATATTAGTCGTATATGTGTTTTTGTGTTCCAAAACCCAGTTTTGAGATTATTTTCGACATTCGGAAACTGGGTGTAGTCATAAGCTTAGTCTTCTTGTGTTTCTTTCTTGTTGTCAGTAGTCATATATTCGGTGTAGTGGTTTTTAACTTTGTTAAAGTAGTCGTCTATGTGTTCTTCTGTCTTTTTCCTTTTGTTCAATAGTTGTCTACATTTTTCGAAATAGTAGTCATATATGCGTTGTACTGTGTTCGAACTTGAGAAAGTAGTTTTTGGGATAGTGTCCTGAAATCACACTTGTACTCACTCCTGTGATAGTTGTGTGTCGAGATCAGACATTCATATAATACTGGGTGGTTGCAATGTTTTGCTAGAAGCCTCTTGCAATCTGTAAGTTGTAGACTTACTGCCAGTATTATATGATCCTATAGGGTCACACACCTAAGCAAACTGGAAGCTAAAATATGGGAATGATCATTATGGCAATGATCATGTTAATGTGTATTGGATACACATTAATATCGAGCAAATGGTGTTGTGTTGATCGACACAGTATGTGTGTCGGTCGACACAGTTCGGGATTTCGAACAGGCATTTCGATTTATGACTCAAACGAGTCTGGCCCGTTAAGAATGATTCTAGGTCTGAATAAAACCTGAGTGTTTCGACCTGAATCAGTATCCGTCGAGTTTTTCTCTGACAGAAAAGCAGAAACACCAGAAACTTAGAATTCCCAAAGATACGGCACTAGCATCCCGTTTCCAGCTTTGTGTGTGTGTGTATCTGGTAGAGGCGAAGCATCTGAGTCGCTCACTGATCTCGTTCACCAATCATTCCGCTGCCAGTTCAAGGTAAGAACGAGGTTGGTAAATTCAATATAACGAACCCTAGATCCTAGGTATCAGAGCTGTTTAGGGTTTAGACTATTGAATCTGAAGCACTTAATTCGAATACTGATGTTATTGAATTGATTGTTGTTTGGTGAATCGAATTTTCATGATGTTAATCTCGGATTAGAACCTCTGTTGAAAATACGATGTCTGCGTTTTCGCAGCGTGTCGATCGACACAAAGCGTGTGTCGGTCAACACAGAGCGAAAACGCATAAATAAAATTTAGGGTTCTCGCAGCGTGTCGATCGACACAAAGCGTGTGTCGGTCGACACAGAGCGAAAACGCGTAAATATCTTTAGGGTTTGTCGCATGGTGTCGATCGACACTAAGCTTGTGTCGGTCGACACACCGCGAAAACTCGTAAAAGGTTTAGGGTTTTCACAAAGCATCGGTCGACACACTGGGTGTGTTGGTCGATGCACCGTGAAAATGCGAAAGATTTGAAATCGCACTGTGTCGATCGACACACTGGGTGCATCGGTCGACACAGACTATGCAAATGGATAGATCAGTTCAATTGGATTGAACTGGTTATCTCGCATGGTTATGTCGGTTTAATTTATAATCCCTAATACTCTATTGTGTCGATCGACACAGGTTTAATGTCGGTCGACACAAGCCTTACGATTGGTTGAATCGGTTCAATTGGATTGAACTGGTTATCATGCTTGGTTAAGGCAGATAAGATCGGTTTATATTGGATGAATTGCTTCAATTGAATTGGACTGGTTATCTCAATTAGAATAAACCGATTTAATTGGTTAAGATCAGTTTGATTGGATAAGTCGGTTCAATTGGATTGGACCGGTCATCGCGATTAGTTAAAACTAGTTAAATCGGTTAAATTAGATGGACTGGTTAAATTGGATTTGACCGATTATCTCGAATGATCTGAAGGTTGCATATCAAGAGTCGACCAAGTGTGTCAGTCGACGCATATGGTGACGATGCGAACTGTAATTGTTTGGTTTTGAACCAAATGATTAAGAAACCGAACCGAATGACCTAACCCACTGAAATTAGAATGATTAAAACTTAATTAAAATTAGAAGTAAAATGTTCTAAACCTGTCTAATGCACAGTGGATGTGTGTTAGATCAAAGCTTAGTTTCAATAAGGTCAACTGTCAAGACTCATTTCGTTGTTGTGATAGTCTTGCCAAGTGCTTGGTGTCCACAATTACATGAGTAAGACAGGTAGTAGTGTTGATGGTCTTGCAGTGCTTGACATTAACTATTACATGACCTAAGAGATTAAATTACTAAACTTTTATAGTTCTATTTCCTCAACTAAATATCAAGTGACCTTGATGTCTTGCCCAATCTTGTCTACTGTCAAGACTCGTTTCATTGTTGGATAGTCTTGGAGTCCTTGGTATCCACAGTGACATGAGTAAGGCAGATGATCATTGATAAACTTGTAGTGCGACTGTCAATGATCACAAGACAGAAGAGATTGGTTTACTTGACTGGGCTATCAGAAGTTCTGGGCCTAGAGACGTCAGAGTGGATGAGACATGGATTGTCTCATCTACGACCAAGAGTTGTACTGAGTACAATTAGCAATGGTTTGCTTACCTAGATTACTAAACTCTGGGTGATGACGAGTCGTCCACTCAGATTTTAGTGATGTATGGATCTTGGATCATTATATTCATAGAGGAAACATTGTTTGAATATGATGCGAGTTTTCTTATTGGATAAGATTCCTCATTTCCCGAAATCATAACTAAAATTTTCTTTGATTAAAAATTTCAGCCTATGTCTAAAACAACCTTCTCGTTGCGATCCATCCTTGAGAATGACATGTTAAATAGATCAAATTTCCTGGATTGGTATCGAAATTTGAGATTTATACTCAAGTAGGAGAGTAAGGACTATGTCCTAGAGAAAGCTCTCCCAGAAAGGCTTGGGGCCAATCGCTCGAATGCAGTATATGATGCTTGGAATAAGCATTATATTGATGTGGTAGATGTGCGTGCTCTGATGTTGGCTACCATGGAATCGGACTTAAAGAGTCAATACGAGAACATGGAGTCGCCAATAGAGATGATCACTAGCCTGAAACTGAAGTTTCAGGATCTGGCACGAGTTGAGAGATTCCAGCTGGTGAAGTCTCTCACTGGGTGAAAGTTACCAAAGGATGCTCCAGTGAGTCCTCATGTCATTAAAATGATGGGTTACATTGATAACCTGGGGAAACTGGATTGTCCTGTCAACTTAGAGTTGGCTACTGACATCATTCTTCAGTCACTGCCGTCTAGTTATGATAAGTTTGTCAGAAACTATATCAAGAATAACTTG
The DNA here is from genome assembly GCA_030180135.1 of Orychophragmus violaceus. Lineage (NCBI taxonomy): Eukaryota > Viridiplantae > Streptophyta > Magnoliopsida > Brassicales > Brassicaceae > Orychophragmus > Orychophragmus violaceus. The sequence continues at coordinate 32,572,045 of CM058231.1, read as the reverse complement.
ACGAAGACGTTGACTGAGCTGCATGGCATGCTCAAAACAGCTGAGCAAAATATCATAAAGGGTAAAAGATTTGTGAAATCTTGTGTTGACAAGGGTAGAGGCAGGGCCGTCCAGATTTGGAATCAGGATAAGCCTGTGTCATCTTATAAGCCCAAGTCCGGCCCATCTGGTGTTAGAAAGTGCTTCTATTGTGATGAGTATGGGCATTGGAAGAGAGATTGCATTAAATTCTTGGAAGATTCACAAGAGATGAAGGAGATGTATGGTACTTCTTCTTCAGGTATTGTGTTATGAATTCAAGTTCTACATATGTATTGGATACTAGTTGTGGTTCTGATATTTTGGAAATATGCAGGGCCTAAGCAACAGTAGAACGTTGAAGAAAGGACAAGTGTAACTGCGCGTCTGGTATGAAGCAATGGTTGCTGCATGAGCCGTAGAGATTCTCCACTTGTAGGAGCCTTTCATACTTGGTTTTAGAAATTAAATAATTGCTACTATGTATCTGCCTTGTGCAGAGATGTCTTTCATTTTCTTGTAAAAATTTGGATGTTTTTCATTTTGATAAAAGACAAGTATTGTCCTTTAGATCTTAATGAAATATTATATGGTAGCACCCCGTTTGGAATGAGTTTTATATCTTAAACCAATGTACACTTGTACATATAACATAAATATCAAACTGTTTAAGTCTGATGACTTGAACTCGATTTTTCCTTAGCATAGTCATTTTGACCACATAGAGTGAGGCAGATTCAGAAATTCCATTATCATGGGCTTTAGGCTCATTTGATTGAAAGTCATTTGAGATATGAATTCTGCTTGCTGGGCCAAATGACTAAGGCCTTTTAGCAGAGCTAAAGAAAAGAGCCCGAGGCTTATTGGGCCTTACACGTACTGGTGTATGTGGCCCAATGAGCGTTAATGCCAAAGGAAATCTTCTGTACTTCATTAACTTATTGATGGCATCAGTAAGTATGGATGTGTTCTTTTGATGAGACACGAGTAGGAATCCTTTGAGGAGTTCCAAAATGAAGTATAGAAACAATATGACAGAAGTATTAGAATCTCTCGATTGGATCGTGGAGGAGAATACTTGAGTCAAGAATTGAGTGATCATCTTAGTGAGTGTGAAGTCGCTTCACATCTCATCTTTCCTGAAAACCATGAATGGTATTTCTCAGAGAATGAATCGGATCTTATTGGATATGCTCCGACTAATGATGAGTCACATGAATCTTCCATTATCCTTTTAATATACGCTCTAAAATGAACATGTTTACGCTAAATAAGTTTTCTATCAGAATCAGTGAAAAACACCACATTGGATGTGGATTGGGTGATTTCCAAATATGTTTTCTGATTAATTGGGATTGCAAGGTTTGTGTAAGGCAGTTGTACACAAACAAACTTGAACCCAAATCTGATAAGTGCTGCTTCGCTGGTTGTCCTAGGGAAACCGAGGCTTAGTACTTTTGCAACCAATCCGAGAACAAAGTTTTGTTGTTCGGAACTCTGTTTTTCCAAGAAGAACAGTGGGAGTAAAAGTACAGCTCGAAGAAATTCGAGAAACACAGGAGGCTGTTCAACCTGTTGAGGGAGAGTAGCGGTTAGATCTACAGAGTGCTGTAGGATCTACACCTGTGGAGCCTGAAATTCGCAGATCTGAAAGGATCCGTCACTAACTCGAGAGTGATTTCTCGTAAACGATTATCGTGATCTGTTGGTCATTGAAAATTGACGAGCATGCGAAATTCGAAGAAGCGATGGTGAGCCCCAACTCCGAAAATTAGGCTGGGTATGCATGTTAGCTTCACCGATCCATTCATAGATTGAGGCAAACATATTGGAGTTGGAATCTACGTTCTGTTAAAACGGTCAAAGGTTTTGACTCGATCAAGAACGAATAGAAATCGTGCATTTACAAGTAAACTAGTGGGAGCGTAGTTGTAATTCTCAAACTGTATGTTTAGAACGTACTTAATCTCATAAACGACGTTCCGACGCTAAACTCTTGTCAAGATTTGGGTCGGAAGTCAAATTTAACGATGGACATGGGAGAAGCCGCATAAGCTCTTGGAACATGGGTCCATTGAGATGGATCAGAAGAGCTAATTGGATCGTGTCAGAATCCTTATGATTATAAGGTACTGGACAGTTCCAATATGCATGATTCCAAGGATGGCTTCACACCAAAGGTCTTATGGCAATGATCTTAGCAAGATGAAGTGTCTTGGACACTGGCTGAGCTAGTGTCTATGAGTGTGATTCCTTTTGCTTATGAAATAGAATCCATCATTAATGCCATATTTTGCGCTCGTCTGTATGCAGATGACGCATAAAGCATGACGAGAAGATACCAATTTGTTCTGGTAAGAGTCATTGGACAGTTGTAAGGAATATCCCCAAGTGTTTGAGAAACACTAAGGATAGGTTCTTGTAAAACTGAGAAAAAGATGAATCGGTTATGAGTAGTTAGACGGACAAAGATGATTCCCGGTTCCCACCTGGTTATGTCTTTTTGCCTGTGTAGCGGTGTTGTCTGTTGGAAAGGTTTCCAAGCAGAGGACCATAGAATAGTGCTTATTAAAGAATAGCGGTGTGGTTTGTTGGAATGGTTCCAAGCAAGAACACCGCAGCGTCTCTCACAACCTAAGCACGAGCTGTATACTGTTGATGTAGGTACTAGAAATCTGAAGACTTGGTCTTGATTCTAGTGGGAGTTAGTTTAGTTATGATGTTCAGATATATGTGGTCATGTTTATGGAAAACCTGACATCGACATTATTTGACTATTGGATAATTAAATAATGGTCCCAAGATAAGTTTATGTCATATTATAGGTCATCAAGTTGAGGACTTGATCATGAAACCCTATAAGTAACAAATGACATAAATTATAATGTGTCCCTAGTCGAGGTTGTTAAAATGTTACAATAACAACCGCGAGAGACTAGATTGTGAGGTGACTGTTGACTAAGTTTCATGGAGTCAATGATATGAGTATCACAGTCAATCACATAGATATATGTTGGTGAACATATGATCGGACGTGACCCGCTAATGAGAAGTCTCCAGGATAGTTATATTTGTGTCATGAGAGGTTCTCATTACGACTATGGAGTATAGTCCTTAGACCTGAGTTCATCATGCTTTCTTGCATATGAATTGGTACACTTTGACCTTGTCAAACGTCGATCCGTAACTGGCGGCTATAACGGCACTGTTCAGGTATATCATGAAGTGTGCGTTGAAATAGGGATGGAACGAGATGGAATTTTTCCCTCCTGAATAATGGGAGATAAATATCTCAGGGCCTATCGAAGATTTAATACTGAGAGAATGTGTGGCCGCACTCAAACGAACTGTAGTTCAGTTGTTTGTATTGTTCAGTATAAGATCAGGAGTTCGATAAACACGATGTTGGCTTAATAAGGATGACACCAATCTTGCCTTATGCCAAATCGAGATATAGAGACAAAAGGATTATAGAAATTGATGATTCCAGTACAAGTGGGAGATTGTTGGGATAGTGTCCTGAAATCGCACTTGTACTCACTCTTGTGATAGTTGTGTGTCGAGATCAGACATGCATATAATACTGGGCGGTTGCAATGTTTTGCTAGAAGCCTCTTGCAATCTGTAAGTTGTAGACTTACTGCCAGTATTATATGATCCTATAGGGTCACACACCTAAGCAAACTGGAAGCTAAAATATGGGAATAATCATTATGGCAATGATCATGTTAATGTGTATTGGATACACATTAATATCGAGCAATGGTGTTGTGTCGATCGACACAGTATGTGTGTCGGTCGACACAGTTCGGGCTTTCGAACAGGCGTTTCAATTTATGACTCAAACGAGTCTGGCCCGTTAAGAATGATTCTAGGTCTGAATAAAACCTGAGTGTTTCGACCTGAATCAGTAGCCGTCGAGTTTTTCTCTGACAGAAAAGCAGAAACACCAGAAACTTAGAATTCCCAAAGATACGGCACTAGCATCCCGTTTCCAGCTTTGTGTGCGTGTGTATCTGGTAGAGGCGAAGCATCTGAGTCGCTCACTTATCTCGTTCACCAATCATTCCGCTGCCAGTTCAAGGTAAGAACGAGGTTGGTAAATTCAATATAACGAACCCTAGATCCTAGGAGATCCAACAGTAGTCGTATATGTGTTTTTGTGTTACTTTATTTTTTTCCAGTAGTTGTCTACATTTCTCCAAATACTAGTTAGTAGTCGTCTACATTCATGTATGGTAGTAAAAATGTATGTAGTTTTATACTTGCGATATACTAAGCTAATTCTGTTTTTCTTTGAAGGTTTACATGGTGCTACTTTCCCTTGATGAAGATCTGAAGGACACTACCTAAATTCTAGCCTTGGTTGGTAGATCATCGGTAAAGGATGCTTGTCATCTAGGATGTTCCTCCAAGGTTCTCTATCGAGAATTCAAAGAACCATCAGTCATATCTCTACTCGACATTGAAGAATTTGTGCATGATCCAAAACTAATTGACCGCTGTCCAGACTTCTTCAGCTTGGCACTTGAGTCAAACAACCCCAAGGATAACTACTTAGCCGGCTTGCATAGGTTGCTAGTTGGGGGGGGTGAAATCTACGCTGCTGCTCCATTTTTGCGCACTACATCGAAAGGTGGATTGACGAGGCTACATTCAAGTCTGCTATTCTATGTGTGGCGTTTGGTCATCCTCAGTTCGAGGAAGAGGTCTTAGATCATATTCATGAAAGGAAAACCCGTATGGATTACATGGACAAACTACCTCAGAAGGTTGTCGACACAATAACAATGATGAGAACCACTGATGTACACTACAATCTACCACCCGTTTTTGGGGCTTTCCCTGAATGTTTTCTCTACCATGATCGCCACACCTATTCTAAATGCTACCTTTCCTGGCACGACCAACTGATGAGGAATGAGCTCTGAAAGTTTTCTCTCCGATTGCATGTCCTTGCTCTCACCCTTCTCATCTATGTCGTGTTTAGTACTATGCCGTTCTTAGATACTCTCGCTCAAGTGGTTCTATGTATTCACGCTCTATCTATCTTTCAATTTGTATTTCCGTTTTGACTATTTTATGTCAAGTAGTCGACCATGATCGTTTATTATATTTAGTGAATGTAGTTGCCTATTTTACCTTATAACTAGTTGTCTATCTTTATTTAATAACATCTACTAACTCTATCGTCAAAATATGAATAGAGAGTATTCAATTACCCCAATGTTATCGTTATATAACTTTTCAAATTACCAATTTACCACCCTAACGTTCAAATAATGGGTCTGACACCATTTACTTTTTGCTTTGATAACTACTCAAAATTATCATTTTTTCTCTAAAAAACATCCCCTATCTTTTTGGATTGAACATAGTCCTAATTAAAGGCACATTCACATTTCGGTTTCTCCCTTATCTGTCATTTTCTTCTTCATCCTCCATCTTTCTATTTCATTATTCCTCCAAATCGAGTCGCTTCTTGCCCCGAAGAAGAGAATTTTACTCCGACATCAATAGAAATCCATAAGAAACAAGAAAACGAGTTACTTTCTTGCCCCAGATTGACTAATTCGAATCGCTTTAGGCCAAGGTAATTTTCAGATTATCCTTTAAATCCTTGGTTTTTGACTGAATCGCAAATAACTAGGATCACATTTGATAGAATCTAGACACTATCTTGGTTTAAAACTGTCTTTTTGCATGTTTGTTAATTTTGATTTATACTCTCTGGTTCAATTCGTTTGTCGTTTTGCATGTGTGTTCATTTATCAAAGTAGTTAACTACTAAATTAACTACTTTTATTCAAATTATTCCTTTCATCTTTGGCATGTCTGTGTAATTTGGCCTTGGATTTATGCTTTCTGTTTCAATCATTTTGATATTTACATGTTCGAGATTTGCAAACTGGGTGTACTCATATATGTCTTCTTGTGTTTCTTTCTTATTGTCAGTAATCTTATATGCGGTAGTGTTTTTCAACTTTTTTAAATATTTATATATATGTGTTCTTCTTTTACTGCCATTTTTGGTCACATTGTCGTATATGTGTTATTGAAATTGTAGTCCTTTATTCGTTGTATTGGGTTTCTACTTTGACTAGGTTTCGTATACGTGTTTTTGAGTACTTTTTGTCCAAATTTGTCAACTACTTACAACTAACTATAGGTGATAGCAATCTACCCAAAAGTTTGTTCAAATTAGGTCATAAACCGAAAGGTCAATCATCCACAACGGATACGATACCAAACAATATAAATGTTGACCGTTTGATCAATGCTGCCAGTGCTATTTTTTTCCAGAAGTCTGTAGATGCGAATTAACCCATTTTGGATCAGATGACTACACTCAACCAAAATTTCGGTCTCCTACAACTTGATTTTGAATCAAATTTCAAAAAACTTGCTCTTGAGATTAGTAATCTCAAGAGCACTAGCATCAGTTATGTTCCACCTCCTAGACCACCGTTAAACACTTGTACTAAAACAGTTGTTCTTTGGAAAGCAACCGTAATTGGTTCCACCTCTGTAGCTATTCCTGCAAAAGCAGTTACTGCAAAAGCACCTCTATTCGGAAAACCTGTACAAACTGACAAAACAGGTTCGACGTCAGAAGAAGATACAACTGGAGAAGAAGAAGATGACGAAAGTTCATCGGAAGAGGAAGATGATGAACCCGCCCTGATAAAATTATAGAAAATGTGTTAAAAAACCTAACTCTGATTTCACCAGACGGTATGGAATCTACTTTTACTTTGCGCATAATAATAGTCAACTACTAATATTGGCTTAGTTATAGATGTTGATAAATAGTTATTAATATTTTTTATAGGATTTGGAAGAGGAAATGCAGTTAATGGAACACGGCGAAACAGACACATCCCAATCTGAGGAGTCTTTCGAAGAAGAAGACAAGAGGAACAACCAGCAAGAGGTACCATGTTGCTACTTATTATAATTGAATACTACTAGTCAACTTAATAGGAAATCAACTACTTTAGATAACATAGTAGTTAAATTCATTAACCATGTCCAGAACGTTACCAAAACCAGCACGGAGCAAGACGGAGCAACATGTTCCACCTCTGCGGTTGATGCTATTCCGGCTATTTCTGCAAAAGCGGTTGCTGCCATTCCTGCAAAAGAGGTGCTTCTACTCCTGCAAAAGCGGTTGCTGCAAAAGCTTCTGAAATCACCAAACCAGCTTGTACTTCAGAAGAAGATACAACTAGAGAAGAAGATGACACATGTGATGGAGACGAATCTGAGGAGTCTTCCGAAGAAGAGGAAATGATAGACTAAAACATGAACAAGGAAACTGTTGACAAACAGCAAGAGGCCAAGGGGAACAACCAGCAACAAGAACCTAAGGTTGTTGCCTCTTATAGTTGAATACTTATAGCCAACTATAAGAGAATTCAATTACTTTTATTAGGTTGTTAACTACTTATCTTTATATACTATCATATATATAAGCCAGATAATTACTTGATAGTATTAAAATAATATCATATATCACTTACTTAAATTCTTTAATAATATATATTGTCTTTTAAATATACCAAGCAACAGTCTCCACCAATGTACACAACCAGCAACAGGTACCCAAGTTTTTTACCTCTTGTAGTTGACTACTAGTAGCCAACTATACGAGAATTCAATTACTTGTATTAAGTAGTCAAGTACTTTTGACAGGTTTACAATATCATATATAGGCAACTAATAATATACTGTCTTTTTATATATTCCATGCAACAGTCTCCACCAATGCTCCACCATTGGTTCCAGTAGGAATCGTTGCCCATGTTTGGTCGCTGGACCCATCTCAAGAAGAAAAAACTCAAGCTCCCATTTCTCCAAAAATCCCCGCAACTCTAGCTACTCGCAAAAGTTTAAGAACCCGACTTGCTTCATCAACATTTGCAGATTTTGTGACAGAAACCAAAATTCCGAGGAAAATTGACGAACTGACTGCCATATTTATCAGCCCCAGTCTGATGAAATCTCCCTACTACAGAGGACCATCAACTCAACCCCATAAGAATAAACCTTAATTAGTATAATGAATCATTTTCAGTATACTTGTCTTCTAACCATACATTCATAGGTTTGACTGTTTGTTCCCACCATGGAACGGGCTTAAGTTGTCTATAACCGACTTCAAGGAAACCATCTCTCTGAATTCCCCCATTTCTGTTCGTGTAAGTTCATCAATATTATAATGTAGTGAAATAAGTGTCTTTAATATAGTCAATTACTTTCATAGTCGATTACCTTAGTTGACTACAATTTTAAATTATTATATTCCTGCCATGGAAGCTGTTATTTTCTTATTCCGACACCATATTTCATCTACATCGACTGCCTCCTTCAAGGGTTATGACTCTTTGGCATACGACTTCATTAAAGAAATTGCTAACCTCCAAATTCAGAAAAGAAAATTCCCAAGATATCAAAAGATGATGTGACATATGTGAAATCAAGGAGGCAATGGTGCAAAGACATATTTTTGCTCTACTGCCATATCTTCTTGACAATGGCCATTGGATTAGCCTATGCATCAACCTGGATAGTCACTCTATAGGTGTTCTACCAAGCAAGAAAAACGCGCCTGAATATGACATTATGAATATCCTTACTCCATTAGCGGAAAATTGCCTTACTTCATTCGGAAAGAAGCTTACAACACAGAGATGAAGTCTACGTCCACTAAACCGTTCAGCATTAATATCGGGAAGCCTCTTATGCAGAAAGAAATAGCAGGTTATTGACTACTTAATAATAGTCATCTATGATATACTAACTAATAAAAAAACATAATTATAATTGTATTCTTCTATTATTGCAGGAAATTCTGGGATCCTATCACTTATGCTACTTGACTTTCACTCATCAGGAAATATATCCCTCTCTCATCACGTTACTGAAGTCGTGGTTTGTAATGCATCACTAAAGTACGTGTTCTCTCTTTTCAAAGAGATCGACCATAGTGCTCCCACTTAGACAAATGAAACTTGTATATCTTGAACTTTCCACGTTTGTGTCCCTTATTTTAAAGCATCTTTTGTGATATTTATGACTGGTCTACTAAATGTTATTTATAACTTATGTTAACTTTCCTAAGTTTATGGTATCTTAAACTTATCTGTCTACTAGTATTCAACTACTCTAACATATATCTAACTACTAAATATTAAAATTATAAATGTGTATAGCGTCATAGACAGCTATTAGTATACAAATACTCTATCATATATTCAATTACAATTCCACCTAGCCATGTAATTCTCTAGAACTCTTACAAGCATTCAACTATCAAGGATTATAAACATAAGACTATTAATAATTGCCATTAAATATGAGAGTTCATAACAACAAAATAAAGTACTAAGGCCCAAAAGACAAAAGACAGTCCTTAGGCCAAAAACAAACAAGAGAGTACTATGCCAAAATGGATAACTAAAGTCATTCCAAAATATGATGCATTTTACCAAAAGCATATCATCAAAATAGTTAAAATTCCCCATTTTTGTAAGCATTACAAGTTTTTTTGATGTGCATCACTTCCTTTTCTCCCATGGCAATAATATAAAAGTTTCATTCACCTTTCCCGCATAGGTAATTCGCAAGACGCCTTGTTGTGACTTTTTCCAAGACACCTAGTGCAAACCATCACAACCTTCTTCGACCGCCACTAATTCATAGGAATTGCTAGTTTAGTATAATCACAACTTAAATAGTCAACTATTTTCTGTTATCAACCTTAAATTCTCCTCGCGAAAGCATACTCTATTTTTTTGGTCAGCCTGGTGGGCGCCTCATCACCGGCGGAAAAAAGTCTACATTACCAAACACTACTGGTGTCAGAATTAGATGAAAACCCCTTCATATAGTGTTTTATGACCTAGAGTGTTTTTCTGAATTCTGTTGTGTACACAATTTCGACAAGCTTGTCTGTTGTGTAATTACTATACGCCGCACCAGCTAATGCGTGGCTACAAGGTATCTAGATCATCTAATACTCTCTGCAGCTGCACATCCTGTTTGCTAGATTCACCTCGAACCTCTCTCCTTTTTGGTCTCTCACCTCAAACTTATCGGAGTTAAGCACAGTCACCTACAATAATACATTGATATATATTAAAATACTACTTCATAACAAAGACATAACATATTAATATATCCTACTACTCAAAGTGCTGTAATATTGCAGATGAATACTTTATGTAGTAACTATCTACTAAAGTAGTTGACTATCTAATACTACAACTACTGTAAACTGTATTCATATATCTATTTCATACTAAAGTAGTTGACTACCTGCAATTAGTTGTATATCCAAATATTACTAACCTTCATATTAGTGATGTCAGTAAAATTTACATCCAACAGTTCTCTCACTTTTGGCGTGAGTATGCTATCATCTGATGAGTTTGCTGCTCTTCTCCTCCTAAATAACCCGATCAGACTCATTCTTATAGCTTCAAGCATTGAGATAAGTGGACACTCCCTACACTCTTTTAAAACCTTATTTAACTACTCATCAATGTTAAATATTTGCGCATTCATACTGCGTTGGTGAAAGATACAATCTCATAAGGTTTAGAAGTTTCCATCTTGTGAACTTGTACAAAGAAGGCATCCACCATAGCGTCCAACTAGATGAGTCCCGTCAATGAGCACAACTGGCCTCGAATATTTAAGCCCCGCAATTTATGGAGCGAATGAAAGGAAGAGATACTTGAACCGCTTACTACCATTCTTGTCAACCTCATATTCTATTTCACAAATTGTTCTCGGGTTTGAGTTGTTCAGATTCTCAACATAGGATGGCAGCAACGCGAAACTACCACATATTGAACTGAATGATTTTTCCATAGCAATTTCACGACACCTCCATGCTTTCCAGTAGGAGATGATAATCTGAAATAGACAACCATTTTTTAAAATAGTTATATATACATACTCGATTATTGTTAATATTCCATAAATAATATTTGTCTATTAAATAAGTATTCACCTGGAATTCCTCTAGCATTATGCTTTGTATATCAATGGGACCTGGTCCTCTCCGTCCATCATTAAATCTAGCTCAAATTAAATCCCATATTACTTGCGTCGTAGCTTGTCTGTGGTATTGACGCCTATCATCAATCGTGCATGTGTGTTTAAAGTTTGTCGTCTTAATCTGGAAGTTTCCAGTATGGTTCATCATGGAGGCATACACGCGCCAGTGACACTTATCACTAACGCACACGAATTCCATTTAAGTTGGTGTTGAGCGTGGAGTTTTGAAATGGAACTTCTTGTTGATCGCGTGTATCTCCATCTTGATTTTGCACTCAGCCTTGTTCGGAAATATCCATCCCACAAATATACCAACACCCTCGTAGCTAACATCATCCAAAGAACTGTCTATTCCTGCATCAAAACATGCATTAATGTTTACCTTAGGTGCCATATAAACTACATATAAAAGTAGCTAGGAATAAGTAGTCATATACATATCATCAATATTCAATTCATCAAAAATTGGCGGAGCATCTCTTCCAAACATAGCTGGTGGGTCTTTCGTGTATGCGAAAACTCCATTAATCGTTTCTTGTGCGCAGTTAAACCTTCTTCGCCTGAGTTGTAATCATCTTTGCCCGTTTTCTTTGATTTAAACCAAGCAGCATTGTTGTCATCATCATTTGCATTAGCTGCTAATTCATGCCAGTCGTCATCAGAGTCATTCGCAGAAGTGTGTACACCCTTTCCATTATCAATATCTTCTCCAGCAAGACAAAGTACCGCCAAATCATACAGATTTTCGAGATCTTCTGATTCTCCTTCGTCGTTCTCTAAGTAATTCAAAGCCAGCATAGCTACAGAGTAGGCGACTATGTTACTTATAATACAAAGTAGTCAACTACTGAATTATATTGATCGTATCCGACTACTTTTTATATTAAATATATCCATAAGTATTCAACTACATTTTATATACACAAAAAGTAACATTACCTTCAATCTCAGCATCCCGATCTTCCTCTTCTGTTTTGAAACACCACCATAGCTAGTTTGTATATATTAATGTTTGAACAAATCATAACAGTGTTAGACCATATCATAACAGTATTACACGATATTATAAAAGTATTAAATAAGATTAATTTGCGAACCTTACCACTTTCATGATGTGTAGGCCCCTTTTCCTCGTTCATGCAGTCTACCATAAAGTAGTCAAATACTCATATGTAAGAAAGCAAAAATAGTCAAATACTTTAATGTAAGAAAGTAAAAGTATTCGGCTATTTACATAGAAACCTTACCAACATCATTCTCTTTCCCTGGCACGCATAAGTTTAGCTGATTTATTTCACCTCTCATCTCGACAAACAATGACACATCATCATCAGTCTGAACGAAAACTGGTGGTGCATCTCTACCCACGTCCATCAACATGTATTGAGGCCACTGGTAGGTTATTTCCACAGTTGCATCTTTGTTGATGTCCATATTTTCTTTGACTATCTTTTCTAGATATGCAAATGTTGACCTTGAGCTTAACCAAATCCCTTTGCTGTTTCCTTTTTTCTCACCCTCGAAACTCCAAATTCCATTGTCACCTTCACGCCATTTTTCTCTAAGCAACAACACGGTTTTCCTTCCAGCCATCTACAACAAAAAGTGAGATATTTATCAAAATAGTCTCCTTTGTCTACTAATCAAAATATTCGGTTAGCATTTATCACAGGTTGTAGACATAATGTTTTTTTTTGGCACCTTTCGTTGTGAATATGCGATTTTCTTCTCTCCAAGGGACCAAATAATTGGCGAGCAGATGTGAGGTTGAAGATAGTCTCTCAATGTAGATAACTACTCGCCAAGTCTGTGATGGGTACGTGTTTCGAAAATTATAAAGTTTGAGATATTACTATTCAGATTTTATTGCTATTGTCCACAACTTTTCTGAAAAAGCAATAGTCGCTCTTCAGGGACATGTCATTATCCACAGGCTGTCTCTAACGAGGAAGCAAGAGTAAAATGACCCAACTTTGCGTGTCATTTTGGTTATGTGATGCTACTTTTTTTTGATTTCGTTGTTTGACTTGTCATGGACTTAGTTTTGACAAACCTTTCTAATATTCACCCTATTAACTCTTTATTTAACTAGTACAAAAGAAAAATGTTGTGATTGTGATTAAAAACAATGTGATTCAAACTATAACTGTCAAAGGTCTTATATTGTGCATCAATTACACAAAACTGAACTCTGTAACTAGTAAATATCAATTTCGATGTCACAAATCGGTAAAGGATGTTTTAAAAGTTTTCTACTTTATTTTATTTAGTTTTTCTTAAATTTATTTACAAATTTGTAATTATTTAATATGACGTAATTATTAATATTTTGCAGTATTTTTTGTTATTATATAAAATTATTTTTTAGTTAAAATATTAAATAACAATTTTATGTAAAAAATCAAAATGTTGATGAATTTTTATTTTTTTGAGCTTTTTAATACAAAGCAAAGTGATACGAGTCATCTGAGAGAACTTGTGTTCTCAGTGAACAACCAACGTTGTTCCTCATGGGATAGAGCTAGTACATGGTTACAAGGTTTGATATTTGTGTGGTTCAACTTGGACATATGGTCAATCGAGAAAGACATTCGGCTACTATGGCAGAATCTGAATATGTCGGATCTGATCATAGATATCCCCTAATTCACACATATCACATAAGCTGAGAAAATTTCCCCGATAATAATCGTTCAAAAGACGTTCTCCGGATAGACCGAGCGGTGTCATAAGATTTGTTATGTTTTGCGCCAATCTATCTTGGGGGAAATCTAATCCCTACCAATTCACCAAATAACAAGCTAGGAAGTTGGGGTAAAATTTGGGTCGTTTTTTGCAGTGGGCCCATGGGAGGCTCATCCATAAGAGACCCACTCAAGAAGTAGAAGTAGTGGCTTATTTAATGCGACCGAACCAACTCACACCTAGCATTAATAATGATGATTGCTGACAGAAGTGGACAAACATGCCAACTCCGCCAAAATCAGAGTAACATCCCAAAACCGGCTCATTGGAAAGAGAAAATTAGGCCCAAAAGCCCAAATCCCATCCCAAATTCCCTAGGATTTCACCCTTAATCCTTTATAAATTAGAGTTGTCTCCTTTAGAAAAGGTTAGAGAGAAATTATAAGTGAAACCCTGCAAAAATCTGGAGAGAGCAGTTGTCGACCAGCCGACCGCTGCTGTGAGCTTCCGGCCGCCATCCGCCATGAGTCGCCGCCATCTTCTTCTCATTCAGCTAGCCAGTCTCGTGCTAGAATCCTAATCCGTCGTCTTCTAGATTCTTTTGAGTGTCATCTTCTCTGTTCTTCAAGAGATTAAGGTAAGATCTCGAGCTCGCGAGCTCTTCTTCTTCTCTTGCGCCCGAGGTGTCCTGGAGTGTTAGATATGGATCTAACTTAGTTCTCTCTTTTTATTCTCTTCTCTCGTGTTTAGATCTGAGATCTAGAAGCCGCTTCCAATATCTCAACCTTGAATCTCGTCCACTTGTCTCTCTCTCTTCAGATCTACCGTTTAACGTCGTTTTAAGGCTAAGGTGAGGACCGGTAGTGAACTTTACCTTTATCATTCTCAAATAGCAGGACATAAGTCAGATGATAGTATCAGCTTAGCTAGCTAGAACAATAGATCTAGTTGTTGACTTATGGTGATGTGACTAATTAAACCTAGAACATTAATTTATCACTAAACCAAAAACGTGCTTGATTGTATGAATGGTGTTTGTATGTTGTTGTTGTTGTTGTGTAGATATTGTAGTATATATATCTCTTGCTTTCAGGGCGTGTGGGACGGGAGGTGACACGTCCTTCGTCGGGGGCTTTGGTGTGCCCTAATGTGTGGCCTCTGATCAAGGCATTGATGTTATCACGGTAGGGCGACCATGCTGTGACCTGGCAGACGCGTGGAGCCCATGTGATGTTCAAGGGGTGGACTCAGGTTGATGAGTACCTTGGACATAAGCGAGACCTAGGAACCACGGGTATAGACATAGAGCTCGAATAGCCGTGGGGTGTCTAGGAAGAGTAGGTGTCTTGTTTGGTATGTGAGTGCCTCTTAAGAGGTGATGTTTGTGAGGTGATATTTATCATTGTTCTTGTATGTTGTTGTTTGTGGTGATTGAGATAAGTTTGTCGGCCCCTAGGACCTACACTCACTGGGTAATCCAAATTACTCATCCCTCTCTCTCTTGCAGATAATCCAGGTAATCCCGAAGAGTTTCCGAAGTAGACGATCAGATACATTGCCATGTTTTGGGAAAGCGGGTTATCTTTTCGTTATTTTGTTTTGATAAGACTTATATTGAATCTTTCGATTTTCTTTAAAGTTGATTCAATGTTGGATTTGAATTGACTATTATGTTGAGAGTTTAATAAAGTATTCGGGTTTTGAGAGAATGTGTTGATGGTTGTATGGTTGTGAATGTGGTTCACGGTGACGTGAACATATGGTGTGATAGTTGAAAGGTTACCTTCCAGGATCCGAAAGAACAATAACGCCGATGTTCCGGTTAGCCCGGGACGTGGTGTTACATCAGACGTTGAGAACTCTAAGAGAAATGATGGGCTTTGGAAATCAAAAAGACAAGTGGAGCAGATCAACCTAGTAAAAACCCATGCCCTGACTTGGATGAAATGTAATCCTATAGAAATCCTCCTCGAACATTCGACAAGACAAGGACAAATTTTGGAGACCAATTTCGATCTCTAATCTTTGGTATCCTTTCGGACCAAGAAAAATTACACTCTCACCCAAAAAAAATCTTTATCATCACGTACTTTCAATCTTCGTTAAATTGTGTGCCTATACAAACTTAAGCGTTCAAGAACAAATGGGAGGATTATCTCCTTCCGTCTTTCCACGGCTCTCGTGGTAATTTTTTCAGATTGTCTTTTTTCTGCGAAACATGCTTTCATATTATCTTAGGATTTGATTGGTAACAGTGAATTGAGCGGTGCGGATTAAACGGATAATACTATGTGGTGCGGTTCAAGTGCAATTTTAGAGAAAAAACACATACTACAAAAATAGTGAATGGTAACATAAAATTGACCCGCAATGCGTAAAAACACTAAAATCACTAAACATTCAAGCCCTCATTCTTTAGTGTTCAAATCTGCTTTCTAGGTCCACTGATCTTATAAAGGTAGATATCCAAAAATTCCTCCAAACCAAAAACATATTTGACAGTAAATAAGCCCATTTAAATAATATGAAAAGAAAAATCAAGTACGAAAGGATAAATGGTATACAAAAAGAGATTTTTCGTTTTTTTATCTCGTAAGAGAAAACTTATTTATGCATTATCATTTATTTCCAAAATCATTTTTTATTGGTGTTACTCATTCCGAGTTGAAATCCTATACAAAGTAAGTATGGTCCATCTTATATGGTCTACTATTCAAATTAATTATATCTTTTGTCATGGTCCACTTCTTGAGGTTCAACGAAGTGCAAAGTGAGGTGAAAGTCCAAGGTCTACTCCAAAAAACTTAGGTCCCCAACCCCCTTTACCTATAAAAAGAGGTGCACCCCCATTCATTTGTCAGAAAAGTTTAGAGCAGCGAAGACTATTCACGATTTTGAGCCTATCGGAGACCAGCTAGCTGCTGACATCCGCCTCTTTCGTCCATCGCTTGAGCGCCTCCGTTGCCGGGCCACCGGAAAAGTTCATCGGAAAACAAATTTCGCCGGAAACTTCGTCTCGTCGCCATTTTTCATCTCGAACCCGAGTCGTCGTCTTCTCAACTCGTTTGAGTATTGATATATGCGTTCTTCGCGTTTTTAAAGTTAGATCTCTAGATTTGAGATCTTTTCCGAGCTTCGATCCTATATCCGATCTAACCCAATATCAGTTGTAGATCCATGTCCGTGATTCCGTTCTCATCTCTCTCTCTCTCTCGTTTGATCAACCGTCAGTATTCCGATCTAAGCTAAGGTGAAGACCTACATGAGTCTTTTGTTAATCGCGTCTTTCCTAGATAGTTTAGATCTAGTTGTTGATTTTTGGTGATGTGATTGAAAGAACTTAGGAACATAGGTTATCACTAAACCGAAAACGTTGATTGTGATTGATATCTATGTGTGTTATATATGTACTAGATCACATAGGGGGTACTGATTGCAGGACACGAGAGAAGGGTGTGACGTGCGTGTCCTTTCGTCGATGAGAGCGTGACGAACCCTATGATTGTGCCAAGAGATGCACTGATTCTGGGGCAGTGAGGCCCAAGCCATGTGGCGAGATTAAGATCATGAGTGTGTGCGTACAAGCTCATGAAACACGATTGGAAGAGTTAGATGTTCTATTGATCAAGTGCATTTCGAGGCGATTGTTTGCAAGATGTTATTAGCTCAAGACTTGTTTCTTGTAATTGATTTGGACTTGCACTCACTATGTGGTCCAAATTACTCATCCCTCTCTGTTTTACAGGTAATCGCATAGAGTTTTATGAGTAGACGGTTGGATATGGTGTATTGTTTTAGGGAAGTGGGATTTGTTTAAGTTCATTTCATGTCTAAGACATGCCATTCATTCGGTTTTGGTAAGAAATCGAGTTTAGTTTTGATAAAGTAGACCGTTTATAGATTTAATGTATGGACTATGTGGATTGTGACTGTGGTTCATATGACTGTGTACGATGGTTTTAGAAGTTGAAAAATCTATAGACAATTTTTTTTTTTATCTATAACAAATTAGATTTCTCTTTTTATCAAACAGACTAAATCTCTAAATCAGCTTTATACCGAAATCATTGGTTGCTAATCTTTTAACAGTATACAACGCTGATATGCCTACTACAACCACCAAAATTTGAAATATAAAAGTTCAAAAAAAAAATATATATATATATATATATATATATATATATTTGAAACTGCGACAAAATATATTCACGTGAACTGGCGAACATATATCGCTTTCTACATCGAAGAACGGTGCAATAATCAGTAACTTTTGTTACAAAAAACAATAAAATAATTAATTATGCAACATATGTCGCTTTCTACATCGGACAAAGCGTACCGTCATTATTAGCAGTAATAAACAATGCGTACATGACGACAAAAAACCAGACTATATAATGTGTACTACTCCCTCCGTTTCACTATATTTGATTTTCTAGCATTTTATTCTTGTTTCATAATATTTGATTTTCTAGAGTATAATTAATGAATCTTTGTTTTTTTAATAAAATTAATTAGTATTTGCATTAAATTTTGTTTGACTAATTAATTACATCCACTTAAAAATATATGAAAAATGAAGTTTCACGTAAAATAAAAACATTTAATCTATTAATTATTATAAAACCAATACTTTTTTACTTTTTCTAGTTTGCAAAAGGTATATATTAATTGCTTCTTAATCTATGTGCAAAGACTAGAAAATCAAATATAGTGAAACGGAGGGAGTATTAATCAGTGTTCAAAAATGCACCGCCTACCGCCGATTGGTCGTCGGAGAAATGGTGGGCGGCACCTAACCGCCGAGACTAGGCTTGGTCAGCCAAAAAACTCGGTCTGTAAAAAAAAATTGGGTTTCAAGCATAAATCAGTTAAAAGATGTTTGATTTACATGTTTTATATGTATAAAAAAAGGAAAACGCAAAACAAAATGGGATTCTGGGTCGATCTATCAATGGAGGCCGAAATCTAGGGTTAAGAGAAAGTAATTGAAGAAGACAATGAGAAAAATATGATTATACCCTTGATTAATAATTAAAAAAATTCAGGAAAGGACATGCACCATAAGCAAATCGAACTTGGGAGGGATTAGGTCAGGTAGGACGGGTACTGCCACTAGACCACGCTATTATTTGTGTAACTTCTAACGAACATAATATATATACGTGAAATATGCATAAAAACATCAAAATTCCGCCACGCGTAATCTCCGCTTAATCCACGATTTTTTCGTTAGGTGCTAGGTCCAATCTCACCGCCCGACTAGCGCCTAGCGCGTTTCCGAACACTGCTATTAATTGATGTTAATGAAAACAATGTGCTTGACGACAAAAACCAGACCTATTAATACATAAATTAATTGTATTTAGTGTTTTTAATGTTTATAACTAGATTTTGATCCGCGCTTAGCGCGGAATATAAATTTTACGAATATTATTTATTTTTATTTTGTTTTTGTTTTTATTATTTGAATTTCTTTTAATTATATTATTTTCTAATTATTTACGTATGCTTTGATATCAACTTTTTAGTTTGTTTTAAAAATTATACGTGTGTTTTTACCATTACATATTATTTATTTTATTTTTTCCGACAATTTTAATTATATTAGTTATATAAGAAATTTTTGTGCTAGGTTCATATTTTTATATGTATGTTTGTGTATGTTTTATTCAATAATATATATTTTATTTTAGTTACATATATGATGTAACTATATAAATTATAATAATATTTCGATTGATAACATTAAAATGTAAATAGAATAATGAAAATTAAAAAATCGAAATAAATATTAGATAATTAAAATGTAGTATTAATAGTAAAAAAATACAAATCATCTCTTTTATTAGGATAAGATAGATAGTGCTTAGATTTTAGAATATTTAAATTTTATAAATCTAAGTAGTTTATTTTTAAAATTTTAAATTACAATAACATGAGAAATGTATCACATTTTTTGACATAATAACCATAAAAATTATATGGCCCAATTACAATCCAATAATAATCATAAAAGAATTTCAATCAACATTTAATTAAGAAGCAAATAAAATTTAAAGCCCAACTAAAACTCAATTATATGCACTAACTATACTCAACCCGACAACAAAATAAAACAAGAGACAACATTTCTTTTTAATACAGATTATGTTTGTCTCGACAATCTAGGGTTAGATACTCTTTAACAAAAAAAAGGTTAGATACTCCTATTTCCTTCAGTATCGGGACTGTTGGAATTGTGTCCAGTAATCTCGGTATTGTCTCTAGAAAGTAAGAGTATGTCAATGATCAGACATAAGTCATATAATACTGGGGTCATGATGGCTTGCTAGAGTCCGCTCATGATCTATAAGTCTTGGACTTATTGCCTTTATTATATGATCCCATATGGGTCACACGCCTAAGCTAACGGGAAAATACGAAGGAACGGTTTAGCAGAAGTACGGTAAAAGTGCTAGGCATTTACTGTACTTAGAGAGACTAAAGGGCCTGATTAAGGGATTTAATCAGAACTGAGAATTGGGCCCAAAAGCCCATAAGAACTGGACAAGGGTTTTATTAAATAAAACTTGCCCTAGCTCTTATGTTTTCTCAGCACTTCTGCGCCGCCAACTCTCTCTCTCTGCGCCTCCCTTCTTGCTCGGTCTAGCAGCCATTTTCCTGTGCGTGCGTGTGTGAGCCTTTGGAGGATCCATCTCTTGGTGGTTCTGCTGATCTCTGACCCTTACCTCCCATTCCGCTGCAAAACAAGGTAACAGGTGAGATCTATTATGTTTCTAATCAAGAGAACCTAGATCTGCATGTTTAGTAGGATGAATCAATCTGAGAATTGAATCAGGAGACACTAAACGATCCAACAGTGGTATCAGAGCCAGGTTATGTGGTTTTTCTTGTTTAGAATCATGTTTAGGATTGTTTAAAGAGGTGTTTTTGAATCAATCTACTGATAAGAGAAAAACACTTAAGAAACAAAGAATTAAAACCTAAACAAACTAGAAATCGCATGATCCGATCTATATGAATCGGTATGCGTCGGAGTGTTGATCGGTATCGGATCACACGTCCGGATCGGCTGACTCACGGACCGATCGTTGGATCGAGTCGCGTGGTCGAGTTGATCGCGAGAGATGGGCCGTACGTGTCCTGCATCTCTCGGCCACGATCGCCCGATCATGTCCCGTCCGATCGCGAAGAGATGGGCCGATGATCGCATGGATCGCACGATAGTCGATCGCATGGATCGCGTCTCGTCCCGATCGTCCCGTCCCGATCACAACCGAGCTCGTCCCGATCGTGAGGCTTACGGCCGTCCCGATCGCGTGTGTTGCTCGCGGCCATCCCAACACGTGACCTAATTGGTCGGTTCGGTTTGGCTCGAGCTTGGTTCGGTTTGGTTTGTGGTGGTTCGGTTTAAGACAATTAAAAATTTTAAACGTCACGGTTTAATAAACAGACTTAATAAATTTATTAAGTTCTGGTTAAACCGGGATAAGAAATCCAAAGTCGAAAATTGGATTTTGTGCCTAAACCAGTGATTTTCTAATTTGATTTGGTTGGACCAAATAAATTGAGAAAATCCGGTTTAGTAAATAACCGGTTGACAATTGTGGTCGTCGTAGTAATTAATTTTGGTTAGACCAATTTTAATGAACCAGACCGGTTATGTCATTTAATTGGGCAATTGGGTTATGTCTTGGACATAGACAAATTCTTGGGCCTCGGGCCAAGAAGTTAAAACAATTGGGCAAATTATTTGAGTCTTTTCTTCAGAATTAATTTAAAATTTATTTTATAAAATTATAAAATCGATTTTTTAAATTAATAAGTTTCCAAAATTTTGAAATTAGAAAGTTTCTTAAAATAGAAGTTTCTAGATTTGCATGTTTTGGATTTTAGGAAATTTCTATATTTAGAAAGTTTCCAATTTTAGGAAGTTTCCAATTTTAGAAAGTTTCCAATTTTAGGAAGTTTCCAATTTTAGAAAATTTCCAAAATTAGTAGGTTTCCCAAAAAGGAAAGTTTCCCGAAATAGTAATCTTCTATTTTGGGATGAGATTTTAATAAACCTACAAACCTCAAATAATATCAAGCGTTGGATGTCTTGTCCAGTCTATGTCAGCTGTCGAAGCCCATTCAATTGTACTCATGGCCTTACAGTGTGAGGGTGTCTACTTTTGCGTGGGTAAGACGGTTTGTGATTCATAAATGTCATTGGGAGTCCCAGACATTAGTGATTACATGACTGTATAGTCTGGTTTTCTTGACTAGGCCATCGGGAGTCCCGGGCCTTGAGACATCAGAGTGGATTGGGCCTCGGGCCCAGATTCACAACCAAGAGTTATATCACGGATATAATTAGCCGAGATAGGGCTTACCGATATAAGCTAAGGTTGGGTGACGGCCAGTGGCCCACTTTAATCTTAGTTATATGTGGATCTTGGAATCATTATATTCTATTGAGGGTAACTGATGTTATTGAATATAATGCGAGATTAATCATATTAAGTATAATGCGAGATTAATCATATTGAACATATTAACTAAAATCCTTTTATCTTAATTTTCAGTTATGACTAGCACAAACAATCAAAACACTTTCTCGATCCGGTCTGTCCTTGAGATGGACAAGCTGAACGGATCAAATTTCTTGACTTGGTCGCGGAACCTGAGGCTAGTCCTCAGGCAGGAGAGAAAGGACTATGTTCTTGAGAGAGCTCTCCCCGTGAGGATCGGGTCCAATGTGTTGGAATTGTGTCCAGTAATCTCGGTACTGACTCTAGAAAGTAAGAGTATGTCAATGATCAGACATAAGTCATATAATGCTGGGGGTCATGATGGCTTGCTAGAGTCCGCTCATGATCTATAAGTCTTGGACTTATTGCCTTTATTATATGATCCCATATGGGTCACACGCCTAAGCTAACGGGAAAATACGAAGGAACGGTTTAGCAGAGGTACGGTAAAAGTGCTAGGCATTTACGGTACTTGGAGAGACTAAAGGGCCTGATTAAATCCAAGGGATTTAATCAGAACTGAGAATTGGGCCCAAAAGCCCATGAGAACTAGGAGAGATTTTAATGAATAAAATCAGACCTAGGTCTCTAATTTCCTGAGCCTTTTTTGCGCCACCTTTCCTCTCTCTCTGCGCCTCCTCTCTGTCTGGTCTAGCAGCCAATTCCCGAGCGTGCGTGTGTGAACCTTTGGAGGATTCATCCCTCGGTGTATCTCTCTGATCTCTGACCTGTTCTATCAATTCCGCTGCAACAAACAGGTAAAAGGTGAGATCATCTAATGTTTCTATTCAAGAGAACCTAGATCTGTATGTTTAGGTTGATATGAATCTGTGAATTGAATCAGGATCAACTAAACAGTTCCTACAGTGGTATCAGAGCCATTGGTTCTTAGGATTTCTTGTTTTAGATTCATGTTTAGGTTGTTTAATTTGTTTAGAAGTGTTTTGAATCAATTACTGATAAGATAAAACACTTAAGAAACAATTTTGAATCCTAAACACACTAAAGAAATCGCAAAAACAAGCTATATGACTTGTTGTTTGCGATCGGCCGAGATGATCAACGATCGGCCAAGCCGTGATCGGTTGAAGGCCGGTTGGATCACACGACCGTGAGGCGCAAGGCAGGTCGCTTACGTCGCGTCCCGTTGCCTTCGTCGTCCTGCACCGCAGTCGAGACCGAGGGCCGAGTGGATCATCGCGATCACACGCCTCGTCAAGTCCCGATCGCAAGGCATGGCTCGTTCCGATCGCGAGAGATGGCTCGGCTGTCTCGTCCCGATCGCACGACCACACCGTCCCGAACGTCCCGATGGATCGTCCCGTCCGCAGCTGAACATCGCCTCGATCTCGGATCGATTGGCTCGCGGCTGAGCGGCTGGACGATAGTTTCTTGGGTAGGAAACTAGGTCACGACCAACTCGGTTTGGTTCGTGACCAATTCGGTTCGGTTCAAGGCTCGGTTTAAAATTCTAATTAAAATTGATTCGTTCTGGTTTAATAAACAGATTTAATAATTTTATTAAATTCTGGTTAAACCGGGATAAGAAATCCAATGTCGAAAGAAATATTGGATTTAGTGCCTAAACCAGGAATTTCTAATTTGATTTGGTTGGACCAAATAAATTGAGAAAATCCGGTTTAGTAAATAACCGGTTGACAATTGTGGTCATCGTAGTAATTAAAACTTGGTTAGACCAGTTTTAATGAACCAGACCGGTTATGTCATTTAATTGGACAATTGGGTCATGTCTTGGACATGGACCAATTCTTGGGCCTCGGGCCAAGAAGTTAAAACAATTGGGCCAATTATTTGAGTCTTTCTTCAGATTAATTTAAAATTTATTTTATAAAATTATAAAGTCGATTTTAAATTAAAGTTTCCGAAATTTTGAAATTAGAAAGTTTCTTAAAATAGAAGTTTCTGGATTTGCGGGTTTTGGATTTTTAAGAAATTTCTAAAGTTAGAAAGTTTCCGGTTTTAGAAAGTTTCCAATTTTAGAAAGTTTCCAAAAATAGTAGGTTTCCAGAAATAGAAAGTTTCCCGAAATAGTAATCTTCTATTTTGGGAATGAAATTTTAATAAACCTACGAACCTCAAATAATATCAAGCGTTGGATGTCTTGTCCAGGCTATGTCAGATGTCGAAGCCCATTCAATTGTATTCATGGCCTTACAGTGTGAGGGTGTCTACTTTTGCGTGGGTAAGACGGTTTGTGATTCATAAATGTCATTGGGAGTCCCAGACATTAATGATTACATGACTGTATAGTCTGGTTTTCTTGACTAGGCCATCGGGAGTCCCGGGCCTTGAGACATCAGAGTGGATTGGGCCTCGGGCCCAGATTCACAACCAAGGGTTATATCACGGATATAATTAGCCGATATAGGGCTTACCGATATAAGCTAAGGTTGGGTGACGGCCAGTGGCCCACTTTGATCTTAGTTATATGTGGATCTTGGAATCATTATATTCTATTGAGGGTAACTTAGGTTATTGAATATAATGCGTGATTAATCATATTAAATTTAATACGAGATTAATCATATTGAACATATTAACTAAAATCCTTTTATCTTAATTTTCAGTTATGACTAGCACAAACAATCAAAACACTTTCTCGATCCGGTCTGTCCTTAAGATGGACAAGCTGAACGGATCAAATTTCTTGACTTGGTCGCGGAACCTGAGGCTAATCCTCAGACAGGAGAGAAAGGACTATGTTCTTGAGAGAGCTCTCCCCGTGAGGATCGGGTCCAATGCTTCTCATGCAGCATATGATGCTTGGAATAAGCATTATAATGATGCGGTAGATGTGCGTGGTCTGATATTGGCTACCATGGACTCAGACTTGCGGAAGCAATATGAGAACATGGAGTCGCCAATAGAGATGATCAGCAGCCTGAAATTGAAATTTCAGGAGCAGATAAGAGTGGAGAGATACCGGTTGGTTAAGTCTCTCACTAGCTGCAAACTACCAAATGATAATCCAGTGAGTCCTCATGTCAGTAAAATGATGGGTTACATTGATAACCTGAGGAAACTGGATTATCCAGTTAGCCAAGAGTTGGCAACTGAAATCATTCTGCAGTCACTGCCGTCAAGCTATGATAAGTTCAGAAAGAACTATATCAAGAAAAGCTTAACGAAGACGCTGACTGAACTTCATGATATGCTCAAGACAGTTGAGCCAAACGTGAAGAGTATCCTGTA
Source organism: Orychophragmus violaceus (assembly GCA_030180135.1). Classification (NCBI taxonomy): domain Eukaryota; kingdom Viridiplantae; phylum Streptophyta; class Magnoliopsida; order Brassicales; family Brassicaceae; genus Orychophragmus; species Orychophragmus violaceus. The sequence continues at coordinate 32,546,546 of CM058231.1, read as the reverse complement.
CAATCTCATGAATGAGAAGGGTAGGTTTACTAAACCTAATGCTGACAAGGGTGAAGACAAAGTTGTCCAGATTTTGAATCATGGCAAGCGTGCGTCTTCTGAGCCCGAGTCAGATACCTCTTACGTTGGTAAGTGCTGCTACTGTAAGGAGACAGGGCATTGGAAGAGAGATTGCATTAAATTCATGGAAGATGATGAGGAGTTAAAGTCGATGTATGAGACTACTTCCTCAGGTATTCATGTTATTACTTCAAGTTCTACCTTAAAGGTATTAGATACTGGTTGTGGCACTGATATTTGTGATAATATGCAGAGCCTAAGCAACAGTAGAACGTTGAAGGAAGGGCAAGTGAAACTACATGTCTGGAAGGAGCTTGGGATGCTGCCTCAGTCGTAGGGTTTTTCACCAATAGATCCCTTTGAGGCTTGGTTTTGTATTAAGTAATTGCTACAATGTACCTGCTTTAAAGCAGAGTAGTCTTTCATTTTCTTGTAAGAATTTGAATGTTTTTCGTTTTGATAAAAGACAAGTTTTGTTCTTTTGATCTTAATGAAATATTAATTGTAGCACCCTATTCATGGAATGGGTTTTATATCTTAAACCAAAGAGTGCCTAAAAGTAACATAAATACCGAATTGGTTTAAATCTGATGAATTAAACCTGATTTTTCTTGGCATAAAAGTCTTGGTCACATAGAGTAAGTCGGATTCAGAAACCCCATAGTCATGGACTGTTGGGCTCATTTGATAAAATATCTTATGAGACTTGAATTCTGTTTACTAGACCAAAAGATAAAGGGCCTATCTTAGCCGAGCTAGAGAAAAGCCCAAAGGCTTATTGGACCTGGAACATGCTCCTGTATGTGGCCCAATGAGCAGTAATGCCAGAGAAAAATCTCCTGTACTTCATTGTCTCTACTGATTACTTCAGTGAGTGTGACTGTGTTCATTTGATGAGACACAAGTCGGAATTCTTTGACATGGTCGAAAGAGTTCCAGAATGAAGTATAGGATCTGAATGACAAAAGTATTAAGACTCTGGATTAAATCACGAGTGAGAATACTTAAGTCATTGATTGTGTGATCATCTTAATGGGTGTGAAATCGTTTCACAGCTCATTTCTCCTGAAAACCTGAAGGTGTTTCTGTGAGAAAGAATCATATCTTATTAGAAATGATTAAAGATGAGTCACACGAATCTTCCATGATATTATTTAAGAATAACGCTCTAAAATATCTAAGTTTACGCTGAGATAGTTCCACGAATATCAGTTGAAAGACACCACGTAAATGTGGATTGGAATCGATCCAAATTCGTCTTTACTGAGTATTAGTAGTTGAGCTACTTCGCTGGTTGTCCCAGGGAAACCAAGGCTTATTACCTTTACGTCCATTCTGTTTTCTAAGAAGGGAAGTTATTTTCCAAGAAGAACAGTGGGAGTAAAAGTATAACTCGAAGTTTTCTTAGGGAAACCAAGGCTCGGTACTTTTACGACCATTCTGCTTTCTAAGAAGGGAAGTTACTTTCCAAGAAGAACAGTGGGAGTAAAAGTACAACTCGAAGAAATTCGAGAAATACAGGAGGCTGCTTAACCTATTGAGGGAGAGCAGCGGAAGGATTTACAGATTTCTGTAGAATCTACACCTGTGGAGCCTGAAGTTCGCAGATATGAAAGAATCAGTCACTAATCTCGTCATTAGTTCAGCCTGATGATCATTGAATGTTCGCATGATCTAATGATCATTGAAAGCGACGAATCTGCGAAATTCAAGGAAGCGAAAGTGAGCCCTGACTCCGAAGAATTACATTTTGTGTAAGTTGGCTTCATCGATCCATTCATGGATGGAAGCAAACATATCGGAGTTGGAATCTTCGTTCTGTTGAAGTAGTCAAGGTTTTGACTTAAGCAGGAACGAAATGGAACTGTGTGTTTACTAATAGATAAGTGGGAGCAATATTGCATTTCTCAAAGTGTATGTCGATGACATACTGATTCTCGGATATAACGTCCCAACGCTGTAGCCGGTAAAGGACTAGCTTGGGAGTTGGTTTTATGATTGACATGGGTAAAGCCACGTAGTTCTTGGATTTTGGATCTAAAGATAGAGATCCAAAAGAGCTGATAAGACAAAGTCAAATTCTTAAAATTGACAAAGTCCTACACGTTTTGAGCAATCCAAGAAGGGTTTTATGCCAATGTCACATGGCATTAAGTTAAGCAAGATACAATATCCTACGATAACTGCTGAGCTTAAATGCATGGATGAGATTCCATATGCGTCGGCAATTGGATCTATCATGTATGCCATGAAACATACTTGTTTGATGTTGCTTTAATGTTAAGCAAGACAAATAAAGACCAGTCAAATCCAGCAAAGAATCAAGTTTCCTAAAGTATGTCCTAAAGTATTTGAGGAATGCTAAGGATAAGTTCTTGATTTACGGAGAAAGTAAGGTGCTATAAGTCGATAGAGTCTGAAAGGCAAGTTTCCAACAAGACAAAGATGATTTCCGGTCACAGTCCGGTTATATCTTGTGTTTGTTTTGGCGGTGCACGGCACTGTTGCTGACTCCATGACTTAAGCTGAATCTTTCGCAGCTTGGGAAGCGGCGAAAGAGGTTGTTTGGAAAGAAGAGTTCATCACTGAACTTGATGTGATTCCAGCATAGATGAAACTAGCTGCACATCAGAGGTCCAAACACCTTGAGGATAGGTATAACCTATTCCGTGAGATAAATGACAAAGATGTTAAGTAGATCAGCAAGTTTCAACGAATGAGAACGTTGCTAATCTATTAACGAAGCCACTCCTTAGGCCTAAGCACGAGTCGCGGACTGTTGCTGTAGGATAAATGAAATTAAGATGTAGTCTTAATTTCAGTGGGAGTTATTAAAGGGCTTTATTTAGTTATTGATATGTTCTTGTAAAACATTAGAGATGTTTAATAATGAAATTATTATTTCAAGATTATTTTAACTGTGATGAAATAATCGTTCCAAAATGATATGAACCATTTTATAGGTCATCGAAGTAAATGACTTGATCTTGAGTCATCGAAGTCATTTAGCTTGATCATGAGACCCTATATTTGATAGATGGCTTATATCATCCTGTCCCTAGTCGAAGGTTGTTGAAATTGGAACACCAACAACCGTGTGAGACTGGATTGGTACGTGACTTATGACAAAGTCTCAGTGTGTCATAGATGCGCGGCATCAAAGTCAGTACATAGGTGTATGTTTGGGAACATACGACCGGACAAGACCCGCTTATAAGAACTCTTCAGGATATTTATATCTGTGTCATAAGAGATTCTTACTACGACTATAGAGTATAGTCCTTAGACCTGAGTTCGCATGCATGTGACTGCACATGAACTGATGCACTTTGATCATTGTCTAACGCTGTCGTTATGCGATAGCTATAAGGACCTTGTTTGGGTGTATTACGAAATGAGTAGTTTACAGTGATGGAACAAGACGGGATTTGTCCCTTCAATATAAATGGATTGAATATCTCTAGGCCAATCGGAGATTTGAATACTGGAAAATGCATGGCCATGCTCAAACGGACTGTCCCGAGTCGTTTGGATTGTCAGTATCAAATCAGAGTCCGATGAACAAGATTAGGCTTTATAAGGATGACACTAATCTTGCCTTATGACTAATCGAGATATTGAGACAAAAGGATTATGAATACAGAGATTCCAGTACAAGTGGGAGATTGTTGGAATTGTGTCCAGTAATCTCGGTACTGACTCTAGAAAGTAAGAGTATGTCAATGATCAGACATAAGTCATATAATGCTGGGGGTCATGATGGCTTGCTAGAGTCCGCTCATGATCTATAAGTCTTGGACTTATTGCCTTTATTATATGATCCCATATGGGTCACACGCCTAAGCTAACGGGAAAATACGAAGGAACGGTTTAGCAGAGGTACGGTAAAAGTGCTAGGCATTTACGGTACTTGGAGAGACTAAAGGGCCTGATTAAATCCAAGGGATTTAATCAGAACTGAGAATTGGGCCCAAAAGCCCATGAGAACTAGGAGAGATTTTAATGAATAAAATCAGACCTAGGTCTCTAATTTCCTGAGCCTTTTTTGCGCCACCTTTCCTCTCTCTCTGCGCCTCCTCTCTGTCTGGTCTAGCAGCCAATTCCCGAGCGTGCGTGTGTGAACCTTTGGAGGATTCATCCCTCGGTGTATCTCTCTGATCTCTGACCTGTTCTATCAATTCCGCTGCAACAAACAGGTAAAAGGTGAGATCATCTAATGTTTCTATTCAAGAGAACCTAGATCTGTATGTTTAGGTTGATATGAATCTGTGAATTGAATCAGGATCAACTAAACAGTTCCTACACAATGCCTCCCATGCAGTATATGATGCTTGGAATAAGCATTATAATGATGCGGTAGATGTGCGTGGTCTGATGTTGGCTACCATGGACTCAGATTTGCGGAAGCAATATGAAAACATGGAGTCGCCAATAGAGATGATCAGCAGCCTGAAATTGAAATTTCAGGAGCAGGTAAGAGTGGAGAGATACCAGTTGGTTAAGTCTCTCACTAGCTTCAAGCTACCAAATGATCATCCAGTAAGTCCTCATATCAGTAAAATGATAGGTTATATTGATAACCTGAGGAAACTGGATTATCCAGTTAGCCAAGAATTAGCAACTGAGATCATTCTGAAGTCACTGCCGTCAAGCTATGATAAGTTCAGAAGGAACTATATCAAGAAAGGCTTAACGAAGACGCTGACTGAACTGCATGATATGCTCAAGACAGTTGAGCCAAACGTGAAGAGTACCCAGTATAATCTCATAATGGAGAAGGGTGGGTTTATTAAACCTAGTGCTGACAAGGGTGAAGACAAAGTTGTCCAGATTTTGAATCATGGCAAGCGTGTGTCTTCTGAGCCCAAGTCAGATACCTCTTACGTTGGTAAGTGTTGCTACTGTAAAGAGACTGGGCATTGGAAGAGAGATTGCATTAAATTCATGGAAGATGATGAGGAGTTGAAGTTGATGTATGAGACTACTTCCTCAGGTATTCATGTTATTACTTCAAGTTCTACCTTATAGGTATTGGATACTGGTTGTGGCACTGATATTTGTGATAATATGCAGAGCCTAAGCAACAGTAGAACGTTGAAGGAAGGGCAAGTGGAACTACATGTCTGGAAGGAGCTATGGACGCTGCCTCAGCCGTAGGATTTTCACTTGTAGATGCCTTCGAGGCTTGGTTTTATTAAGTAATTGCTACAATGTACCTGCTTTAAGCAGAGTTGTTTTTCATTTTCTTGTAAGAATTTGAATGTTTTTCATTTTGATAAAAGACAAGTTTTGTTCTTTTGATCTTAATGAAATATTAATTGTAGCACCCTATTCAAAGAATGGGTTTTATATCTTAAACCAAAGAAGTGCCTAAATGTAACATAAATACCGAATTGGTTTAAATCTGATGAATTAAACCTGATTTTTCTTGGCATAAAAGTCTTGGTCACATAGAGTAAGTCGGATTCAGAAACCCCATAGTTATGGACTTTTGGGCTCATTTGATCGGATATCTTATGAGACTTGAATTCTGCTTACTGGACCAAAAGACAAAGGGCCCATCTTAGCCGAGCTAGAGAAAAGCCCAAAGGCTTGTTGGACCTTGAACATACTCATGTATGAGGCCCGATGAGCAGTAATGCCAAAGAAAAATTTCCTATACTTCATTATCTCTACTGATTACTTCAGTGAGTAAGACTGTGTTCACTTGATGAGACACAAGTCGGAATTCTTTGACATGGTCGAAAGAGTTCCAGAATGAGGTATAGAATCTGAGTGACAAAAGTATTAAGACTCTGGATTAGATCACGAGTGAGAATACTTGAGTCATTAATGGTGTGATCATCTGAATGAGTGTGAAGTCGTTTCACAGCTCAATTCTCCTGAAAACCTTAAGGTATTTCTGTGAGAAAGAATCAAATCTTATTTAGAAATGATTAAAGATGAGTTACACGAATCTTCCATGATATTCTTTAAGAATAACGCTCTAGAAATATCTAAGTTTACGCTGAAATAGTTCCACCAATATCAGTTGAAAGACACCACGTAAATGTGGATTGGAATCGATCCAAATTCGTCTTTACTGAGTATTTGTAGTTGAGCTACTTCGCTGGTTGTCCTAGGGAAACCAAGGCTTGTTACTTTTACGTCCATTCTGTTTTCTAAGAAGGGAAGTTACTTTCAAAGAAGAACAGTGGGAGTAAAAGTATAACTCGAAGAAATTCGAGAAATACAGGAGGCTGCTCAACCTGTTGAGGGAGAGAAACGAATGGATTTGCAGATTTCTGTAGAATCTACACCTGTAGAGCCTGAAGTTCGCAGATACGAATGAATCAGTCACTAATCCGAGAGTAATTTCTTGTCATTAGTTGAACCTGATGATCATTGAAAGTTCGCATGATCTGATGATCATTGAAAGCGACGAATCTGCGAAATTCAAAGAAGCGAGCTCGGACTCCGAAAAAAAAAAAAAAATTACATTTTGTGTAAAGTTAGCTTCATCGATCCATTCATGGATGGAAGCAAACATATCGGAGTTGGAATCTTCGTTCTGTTGAAGTAGTCAAGGTTTTGACTTGAACAGGAACGAAATGGAACTGTGCGTTTACTAATAGATAAGTGGGAGCGATGTTGCATTTCTCATATTGTATGTCGATGACATACTGATTCTCGGAAATAACATCCCAATGCTGCAGTCGGTAAAGGACTGGCTTGGGAGTTGGTTTTAATGATTGACATGGGTAAAGCCACGTATGTTCTTGAATTTTGGATCTAAAGATAGAGATCCAAAAGAGCTGGTAGGACAATGTCAGGATTCTTAAATTGACAAAGTCCTACACGTTTTCAGCAATCCAAGAAGGGTTTTATGCCAATGTCACATGGCTTACGTTAAGCAAGAAACAGTATCCTACGATATCTGCTGAGCTTGAATGCATGGATGAGATTCCATATGCGTCGGCAATTGGATCTATCATGTATGCCATGACACGTACTTGTTTTGATGTTGCTTTAATGTTAAGCAAGACAAGTAAAGACCAGTCAAATCCAAAAAAGAATCACTGGATAGACGTAATGAATATTCTCAAGTATTTGGAAAATACTTAGGATAAGTTCTTGATTTACGGAGAAAGTGAGGTGCTCCGAGTCGGTAGAGTCTGAAAGGCAAGTTTCCAATAGACAAAGATGATTTCCGGTCACAGTCCGGTTATATCTTGTGTCTATCTGGCGGTGCAAGGCACTGTTGCTGACTCCATGACTTAAGCTGAACATTTCACAGCTTGGGAAGCGGCGAAAGAGGTTGTTTGGAAAGGAGAGTTCATCACTGAACTAGATGTGATTCCCAGCATAGATGAGACTAGCTGCACATCAGAGGTCCAAACACCTTGAGGGTAGGTATAACCTATTCCATGAGATAAATGACAGAGATGTTAAGTAGATCAGCAAGTTTCAACGAATGAGAACGTTGCTAATCTATTAACGAAGCCACTCCTTAGGCCTAAGCACAAGTCGCGGACTGTTGCTGTAGGATAAGTGAAATTAAGATATAGTCTTAATTTCAGTGGGAGTTAGTAAAGGGCTTTATTGGTTATTGATATGTTCTTGTAAAACATTTTATGATGTTTAATGAAATTATTATTTCAAGATTATTTTAACTGTGATGAAATAATCATTCCAAAATGATATGAACCATTTTATAGGTCATCGAAGTAAGTGACTTGATCTTGAGTCATCAAAGTCATTTAGCTTGATCATGAGACCCTATATTTGATAGATGGCTTATATCATCCTGTCCCTAGTCGAAGGTTGTTGAAATTGGAACACCAACAACCGTGTGAGACTAGATTGGTATGTGACTTATGACAAAGTCTCAGTGTGTCATAGATGCGCGGCATCAAAGTCAGTACATAGGTGTATGTTGGGTACATACGACCGGACATGACCCGATTGTAGGGATTCGTTTGGTTGATCCTGATGTAATTCACAGATTCATCTCAACCTAATCATACAGATCTAGGTTCTCTTGAATAGAAACATTAGATGATCTCACCTTTTACCTGTTTGTTGCAGCGGAAGGAATAGAACAGGTCAGAGATCAGATAGATGCACCGAGGGATGAATCCTCCAAAGGTTCACACACGCTTCACAAGGAAATGGCTGCTAGACCACGAGGAGAGAGGCGGCGCAGGGGAGAGAGAGCTCGCGGCCGTGGGTGTTAGGGTTAGGGAGGAAGGGTTTTTTGGCTTCAGCTTATAAAACCCTTCTTTTCTCTGTTGGGCCCTTAAGGCCCAATTCCCAATTTGATTAAATCCCTTGGATTTAATCAAGCCCTTTAAACTCTCTAAGCACAGTAAATGCCTAGCACTTTTACCGTACTTCTGCTTAACCGTTCCTACACGTTTTCCTGTTGGCTTAGGCGTGTGACCCATATGGGATCATACAATAAAGGCAATAAGTCCAAGACTTATAGATCATGAGCGGACTCTAGCAAGCCATCATGACCCCCAGCATTGTATGACTTATGTCTGATCTTTGACATACTCTTACTTTCTAGAGACAGTACCGAGATTACTGGACACAATTCCAACAATCTCCCACTTGTACTGGAATCTCTGTATTCATAATCCTTTTGCCTCAATATCTCGATTAGTCATAAGGCAAGATTGGTGTCATCCTTATAAAGCCTAATCTTGTTCATCGGACTCTGATTTGATACTGACAATCCAAACGACTCGGGACAGTCCGTTTGAGCATGGCCATGCATTTTTCCAGTATTCAAATCTCCGATTGGCCTAGAGATATTCACTCCACTTATATTGGAGGGACAAATCCCGTCTTGTTCCATCACTGCAAACTACTCATTTCATAATGTACCCAAACAAGGTCCTTATAACTATCGCAGAACGATAGCGTTAGACAATGATCAAAGTGCATCAGTCCATGTGCAGTCACATGCATGCGAACTCAGGTCTAAGGACTATACTCTATAGTCGTAGTAAGAATCTCTTATGACACAAATATAAATATCCTGAAGAGTTCTTATAAGCGGGTCTTGTCCGGTCGTATGTTCCCAAACATACACCTATGTACTGACTTTGATGCCGCGCATCTATGACACACTGAGACTTTGTCATAAGTCACGTACCAATCCAGTCTCACACGGTTGTTGGTGTTCCAATTTCAACAACCTTCGACTAGGGACAGGATGATATAAGCCATCTATCAAATATAGGGTCTCATGATCAAGCTAAATGACTTCGATGACTCAAGATCAAGTCATTTACTTCGATGACCTATAAAATGGTTCATATCATTTTGGAACGATTACTTCATCACAGTTAAAATAATCTTGAAATAATAATTTCATTATTAAACATCTCAAATGTTTTACAAGAACATATCAATAACTAAATAAAGCCCTTTCCTAACTCCCACTGAAATTAAGACTACATCTTAACTTCACTTATCCTACAGCTACAGTCCGTGACTCGTGCTTAGGGCTAAGGAGTGGCTTCGTTAATAAATTAGCAACGTTCTCATTTGTTGAAACTTGCTGATCTACTTAACATCTCTGTCATTTATCTCTAGGTGTTTGGACCTCTGACGTGCAGCTAGTCTTATCTATGCTGGGAATCACATCAAGTTCAGTGATGAACTCTTCTTTCCAAACAACCCCTTTCGCCGCTTTCCAAGCTGCGAAATGTTCAGTTTAAGTCATGGAGTCAACAACAGTGCCTTGCACCGCCAGACAGACACAAGATATAACCGGACTGTGACCGGAAATCATCTTTGTCTGTTGGAAACTTGCCTTTCAGACTCTGCTGACTTGTAGCACATCACTTTCTCCGAAAATCAAGAACTTATCCTTAGTATTCCTCAAATACTTTAGGACATGCTTTAGGAAACTTGATTCTTAGCTGGATTTGACTGGTCTTTACTTGTTTTGCTTAACATTAAAGCAACATCAAACAAGTACGTTTCATGGCATACATGATAGATCCAATTACCGAAGCATATGGAATCCTATCCATGCATTTAAGCTCAGCAGTTATCGTAGGATACTGTATCTTGCTTAATTTAATGCCATGTGACATTGGCATAAAACCCTTCTTGGATTGCTCAAAACGTGTAGGACTTTGTCAATTTAAGAATCCTGACTTTGTCCTACCAGCTCTTTTGGATCTCTATCTTTAGATCCAAAATCCAAGAACTACGTGGCTTTACCCATGTCAATCATTAAACCAACTCCCAAGCTAGTCCTTTGCAGACTACAGCATTGGGACGTTATATCCGAGAATCAGTATGTCATCGACATACACTTTGAGAAATGCAATATTGCTCCCACTTATCTATTAGTAAACGCACAGTTCCATTTCGTTCCTGCTTAAGTCAAAACCTTGACTGCTTCAACCGAACGAAGATTCCAACTCCGATATGTTTGCTTCCATCCATGAATGGATCGATGAAGCCAACTTACACAAAATGTAATTCTTCGGAGTCTGGGCTCACTTTCGCTTCCTTGAATTTCGCAGATTAGTCACTTTCAATGATCATCAGATCATGCGAACATTCAATGATCATCAGGCTCAACTAATGACGAGAATTCACTCTCGGATTAGTGACTGATTCTTTCATATCTGCGAACTTCAGGCTCTACAGGTGTAGATTCTACAGAAATCTGTAAATCCATTCGTTGCTCTCCCTCAACAGGTTGAGCAGCCTCCTGTATTTCTCGAATTACTTCGAGTTATACTTTTACTCCCGCTGTTCTTCTTGGAAAGTAACTTCCCTTCTTAGAAAACAGAATGGTCGTAAAAGTACCGAGCCTTGGTTTCCCTAAGAAAACTTCGAGTTATGCTTTTACTCCCACTGTTCTTCTTGGAAAATAACTTCCCTTCTTAGAAAACAGATTGGACGTAAAAGTAACAAGCCTTAGTTTCTCTAGGACAACCAGCGAAGTAGCACAACTACAAATACTCAGTAAAGACAAATTTGGATCGATTCCAATCCACATTAACGTGGTGTCTTTCAACCGATATTTGTGGAACTATTTTAGCGTAAACTTAGATATTTCTAGAGCGTTATTCTTAAAATATCATGGAAGATTCGTGTGACTCATCTTTAATCATTTCTAATAAGATCTGATTCTTTCTCACAGAAACACCTTCAGGTTTTCAGGAGAAATGAGCTGTGAAACGATTTCACACTCATTAAGATGATCACACAATCAATGACTTAAGTATTCTCACTCGTGATTTAATCCAGAGTCTTAATACTTTTGTCATTCAGATCCTATACTTCATTCTGGAACTCTTTCGACCATGTCAAAGAATTCCGACTTGTGTCTCATCAAATGAACACAGTCACACTCACTGAAGTAATCAGTAGAGACAATGAAGTACAGGAAATTTTCTCTGGCATTACTGCTCATTGGGCCACATACATCAGTATGTTCTAGGTCCAATAAGCCTTTGGGCCTTTCTCTAGCTCGGCTAAGATAGGCCCTTTTTCCTTTTAGTCCAGTAAACAGAATTCAAGTCTCATAAGATATCTTATCAAATGAGCCCAACAGTCCATGACTATGGGATTTCTGAATCCGACTTACTCTATGTGACCAAGACTTTTATGCCAAGAAAAATCAGGTTTAATTCATTAGATTTAAACCAATTCGGTATTTATGTTATTTTTAGGCACTCTTTGGTTTAAGATATAAAACCCATTCCATGAATAGGGTGCTACAATTAATATTTCATTAAGATCAAAAGAACAAAACTTGTCTTTTATCAAAATGAAAAACATTCAAATTCTTACAAGAAAATGAAAGACAATTCTGCTTAAAGCAGGTACATTGTAGCAATTACTTAATACAAAACCAAGCCTAAAAGGGATCTATAAGTGAAAACCCTACGGCTGAGGCAGCATCCCAAGCTCCTTCCAGACATGTAGTTTCACTTGCCCTTCCTTCAACGTTCTACTGTTGCTTAGGCTCTGCATATTATCACAAATATCAGTGCCACAACCAGTATTCAATACCTTTAAGGTAGAACTTGAAGTAATAACATGAATACCTGAGGAAGTAGTCTCATACATCGACTTTAACTCCTCATCATCTTCCATGAATTTAATGCAATTTCTCTTCCAATGCCCTGTCTCCTTACAGTAGAAGCACTTACCAACGCAAGAGGTATCTGACTTGGGCTCAGAAGACACACGCTTGCCATGATTCAAAATCTGGACAACTTTGTCTTCACCCTTGTCAGCAGTAAACCTACCCTTCTCATTCATGAGATTGTACAGGGTACTCTTCACGTTTGGCTCAACTGTCTTGAGCATATCATGCAGTTCAGTCAGCGTCTTCGTTAAGCCTTTCTTGATATAGTTCCTTCTGAACTTATCATAGCTTGACGGCAGTGACTGCAGAATGATCTCAGTTGCCAACTCTTGGCTAACTGGATAATCCAGTTTCCTCAGGTTATCAATGTAACCCATCATTTTACTGACATGAGAACTCACTGGATTATCATTTGGTAGCTTGCAGCTAGTGAGAGACTTAACCAACCGGTATCTCTCCACTCTTATCTGCTCCTGAAATTTCAATTTCAGGCTGCTGATCATCTCTATTGGCGACTCTATGTTCTCATATTGCTCCCGCAAGTCTGAGTTCATGGTAGACAATATCAGATCACGCACATTTACCGCATCATTATAATGCTTATTCCAAGCATTATATACTGCATGGGAGGCATTGGACCCGATCCTCACGGGGAGAGCTCTCTCAAGAACATAGTTCTTTCTCTCCTGCCTGAGGACTAGCCTCAGGTTCCGCGACCAAGTCAAGAAATTTGATCCGTTCAGTTTGTCCTTCTCAAGAACAGACCGGATCGAGAGAGTGTTTTGATTGTTTGTGCTAGTCATAACTGAAATATAAGATAAAAGGATTTTAGTTATTATGTTCAAAATGACTAATCTCGTATTAAAAATTTAATATGATTAATCACGCATTATATTCAATAACATCAGTTACCCTCAATAGAATATAATGATTCCAAGATCCACATATAACTAAGATTAAAGTGGGCCACTGGCCGTCACCCAACCTTAGCTTATATCGGTAAGCCCTATATCGGCTAATTATATCCGTGATATAACTCTTGGTTGTGAATCTGGGCCCGAGGCCCAATCCACTCTGATGTCTCAAGGCCCGGGACTCCCGATGGCCTAGTCAAGAAAACCGGACTATACAGTCATGTAATCATTAATGTCTGGGACTCCCAATGACATTTATGAATCACAAACCGTCTTACCCACGCAAAAGCAGACACCCTCACACTGTAAGGCCATGAATACAATTGAATGGGCTTCGACAGCTGACATAGCCTGGACAAGACATCCAACGCTTGATATTATTTGAGGTTCGTAGGTTTATTAAAATTTCATTCCCAAAATAGAAGATTACTATTTCGGGAAACTTTCTATTTATGGAAACCTACTATTTTTGGAAACTTTCTAAAATTGGAAACTTTCTAAAAACGGAAACTTTCTAACTTTAGAAATTTCTTTAAAATCCAAAACCCGCAAATCCAGAAAATTCTATTTTAAGAAACTTTCTAATTTCAAAATTTCGGAAACTTTAGTTTAAAATCGACTTTATAATTTTATAAAATAGATTTTAAATTAATCTGAAGAAAGACTCAAATAACTGGCCCAATTGTTTTAACTTCTTGGCCCGAGGCCCAAGAATTGGTCCATGTCCAAGACATGACCCAATTGTCCAATTATTTGACATAACCGGTCTGGTTCATTAAAATTGGTCTAACCAAATTTTAATTACTACGATGACCACAATTGTCAACCGGTTATTTACTAAACCGGATTTTCTCAATTTATTTGGTCCAACCAAATCAAATTAGAAATTCCTGGTTTAGGCACTAAATCCAATATTTCTTTCGACATTGGATTTCTAATCCTGGTTTAACCAGATTTAATAAAATTATTAAAATCTGTTTATTAAACCAGAACGAAACAATTTTAATTTAAAATTTTAAACCGAACCGAAGACACAATCCTTAAACGAGCCAATTAGGTCACGGCCGCAAACCTTGATCGTTCACGATCGTGGCAGCCGCAAACCTCACGGTCGGGATGAGCTTGGCTCATGGTCGGGACGGGAATGACCGAGAGTTGCTGAGACTTGGCGTGATCACATCAGCCGATCGGTCCAACTCTCTCGATCGGGTCGACGAGGCAACCGGACGCGGCGTGATCCATGCTGTCGATCACGATGATCGATCCATGCGATCAACTCGCCCGATCCCGCGCCTCACGATCGTTCCTCATGATCGCTTGCTCATCCTCTCAATGCAAGCGATCGGCCATTCCACGCACACGGTCGATCGGCTGATCATGCGATCGATCCAAGATCGATCCATGCATTCAAGCCATCGGCCGATCACAAAAAAACATGTCATATAGCATGTTTTGCGATCTGATTAATGTGTTTAGGTTTCAAATTAAGTTTCTTAAGTGTTTTATCTTATCAGTAATTGATTCAAAACACTTCTAAACAAAATTAAACAACCTAAACATGAATCTAAAACAAGAAATCCTAAGAACCAATGGCTCTGATACCACTGTAGGGATTCGTTTGGTTGATCCTGATGTAATTCACAGATTCATCTCAACCTAATCATACAGATCTAGGTTCTCTTGAATAGAAACATTAGATGATCTCACCTTTTACCTGTTTGTTGCAGCGGAAGGAATAGAACAGGTCAGAGATCAGATAGATGCACCGAGGGATGAATCCTCCAAAGGTTCACACACGCTTCACAAGGAAATGGCTGCTAGACCACGAGGAGAGAGGTGGCGCAGGGGAGAGAGAGCTCGCGGCCGTGGGTGTTAGGGTTAGGGAGGAAGGGTTTTTTGGCTTCAGCTTATAAAACCCTTCTTTTCTCTGTTGGGCCCTTAAGGCCCAATTCCCAATTTGATTAAATCCCTTGGATTTAATCAAGCCCTTTAAACTCTCTAAGCACAGTAAATGCCTAGCACTTTTACCGTACTTCTGCTTAACCGTTCCTACACGTTTTCCTGTTGGCTTAGGCGTGTGACCCATATGGGATCATACAATAAAGGCAATAAGTCCAAGACTTATAGATCATGAGTGGACTCTAGCAAGCCATCATGACCCCCAGCATTGTATGACTTATGTCTGATCTTTGACATACTCTTACTTTCTAGAGACAGTACCGAGATTACTGGACACAATTCCAACACCGATTACAAGAACTCTTCAGGATATTTATATCTGTGTCATAAGAGATTCTTACTACGACTATAGAGTATAGTCCTTAGACCTGAGTTCGCATGCATGTGACTACACATGAACTAATGCGCTTTGATCATTGTCTAATGCTGTCGTTAAGCGATAGTTATAAGGACCTTGTTTGGGTGTATTATGAAATGAGTAGTTCACAGTGATGGAACAAGACGGGATTTGTCCCTCCAATATAAATGGAGTGAATATCTCTAGGCCAATCGGAGATTTAATACTGGAAAATGCATGGCCATGCTCAAACGGACTGTCCCGAGTCGTTTGGATTGTCAGTATCAAATCAGAGTCCGATGAACAAGATTAGGCTTTATAAGGATGACACTAATCTTGCCTTATGACTAATCGAGATATTGAGACAAAAGGATTATGAATACAGAGATTCCAGTACAAGTGGGAGATTGTTGGAATTGTGTCCAGTAATCTCGGTACTGTCTCTAGAAAGTAAGAGTATGTCAATGATCAGACATAAGTCATATAATACTGGGGGTCATGATGGCTTGCTAGAGTCCGCTCATGATCTATAAGTCTTGGACTTATTGCCTTTATTATATGATCCCATATGGGTCACACGCCTAAGCTAACGGGAAAATACGAAGGAACGGTTTAGCAGAAGTACGGTAAAAGTGCTAGGCATTTACTGTACTTAGAGAGACTAAAGGGCCTGATTAAATCCAAGGGATTTAATCAGAACTGAGAATTGGGCCCAAAAGCCCATAAGAACTGGACAAGGGTTTTATTAAATAAAACTTGCCCTAGCTCTTATGTTTTCTCAGCACTTCTGCGCCGCCAACTCTCTCTCTCTGCGCCTCCCTTCTTGCTCGGTCTAGCAGCCATTTTCCTGTGCGTGCGTGTGTGAGCCTTTGGAGGATCCATCTCTTGGTGGTTCTGCTGATCTCTGACCCTTACCTCCCATTCCGCTGCAAAACAAGGTAACAGGTGAGATCTATTATGTTTCTAATCAAGAGAACCTAGATCTGCATGTTTAATAGGATGAATCAATCTGAGAATTGAATCAGGAGACACTAAACGATCCAACAGGGACCTCGTCGGATCAAAATCTAAAAATCAAAGATGAAATATTCTGTTATGGTTTATCGATTTTGCTAATTGAAGTATTTCGTAGTTGCTCCTGCAGATTCCTGGTGACCGAATCTGTTATCTATTATGATCGTGATTCAGATTTGGTGCCTGAATCCAAGTCCACACTCGTTTTCCTTCTTTGTTCATAAGGTATTTCTAAATAAATTTGTTTTTTGTTTTGTTCACGAATTTCATAAAATGCATTTTTCAGTATATGAATCTGAAGATAGTTTTTGATCGCCTCTGTTGCAGATCAGTAAAACCAAACGTATCAGAGTAAGCAGCCATGAATTTTGTAACCAAAGTGAAGACGTATCAGAGTAAGAAGAAAACGTTGAAAATCCGATGAAAAAACAGGTTTTCTTGTCGGTTAAATACGTTTTAGGGATCTCCGGTCAGTTGGTCGTTCTTATCCGAAGAAAGGTCGTTGTTCTAAGCGTGTTTGAACATGAGATCGTGTGTATTTCTTGCTTGTGTTAGAGGTATAAAATTGTTTGAAGCTATATATTACTTAGGTATAGTCTAGATTTGTTTAGTTTTGACTCTAATATTTGTTGATTTTACTTGTTTTTGTTCGGTTAGTAGTTAGTAATGGATCATATTCTAGAGTTCAAAATCGATTTTTTATACGATCTGATGTTCATACGATCTGTTAAGTTTGAAGCTTTATATTACTTAGGTATAGTCTAGATTTGTTTAGTTTTGATTCTAATATTTGTTGATTTTACTTGTTTTTGTTCTGTTAGTAGTTAGTAATGGATCATATTCTAGAGTTCAAAATCGATTTTTTTATACGATCTGATGTTCATACGATCTGTTAAGTTTGATTGGGTTCTTTCCTTGATCTATAAATTTTTCTTTTGAGCTTTCAGGAGTGAACAATTCAAAAATGTGAATCCTTCAGATTGTTTTTGCTAGAATATGTTTATAGTACTGACTTACTGACCTTAGTCTCTGTGCCGTAGACAGGTAATAAGAAGACAATGTCACGTGTGTACGTGGGAAATTTGGACCCGCGAGTTACTGAGCGTGAACTTGAGAATGAGTTCCGTGTCTATGGAGTTATGAAGAGGTAAGAATCTATCCATTCAATTTGCACTAAAATTTTTTAGCTTTCAAACGTTAAAGTATCTATTTTGCTTCTTTCTAATGTTCGATTTTTATGTGCAGTGTTTGGGTTGCTCGTAGACCACCTGGTTACGATTTTCTAGACTTCGAGGATCCCAGAGATGCTCTTGATGCAATCCGTGATTTAGATGGTAATATTTCTGTCAAATTTGCTTTCTTATCTAAGTTTTTAAATATTTTGATTTAGATTACAACATATAGGTTTGGTAGAAGGCAGCTCTTACTTGTGATTTAGAATTTGGGATGCACGTTGTGGAAATGGACAGGAACGAATGGTTGGAGGGTGGAACAGTCTCACAAGTCGCAACTGAGGTTGTGGTGGAGGCGGCCGTGGTAGTGACCGTGGAGGTGATCATGGTGGCCGTGGTGGGTCTGATTTGATGTGCTATGAGTGTGGTAAGCCTGGTCACTTTGCACGTGAATGTCGTAACCGTGGTGGCACAGGGAGGCATCACAGTAGGAGCCGGAGTCGCAGTCGAAGATATAGGAGGATTCCAAGCTACGAACGGAGGTCAGTGCTGCTGATTTATTTACCTTTTGTTCTTTGTCTTTCTTACTGGTTCTAGCTTCTCTGAATGTATTCATTAATATTATTTTCTTCTCTTTTGGCTGCAGGAGTTACAACCCTCGTGCAAGATCTCCTCCTCCTCAAAGACGCCGCATCACTTCACCTCCTCCTGCTCGTTTTCGCAGCTACAGTAGATCACCACCTTCGTACAATGGGCGTGAGGAACTGCCTTATGCTAATGGGTAAAGCTTATTTTATATCATATAATACATTGAATAAAAAGAATAAGATGTGTGTGATGAATGAATGAAATTGTGTTCTGTGTGCAAGTTTATTTATAGGGTTATGTTGCCAGGGTATATTGTTTGATCCCGAATATACTTAATATATTTGTTTCCAAAAAAAGTCTAATTTGCTTGATAATCAAGTTATAATATCAGGAAATAAGTTAGTAGAAAATATTCGATGAGATTTTGTAAGTTTAATTTGAATGGCGAGTTATATCTAAAGTATCGGTTTTGTGCATATAAAATATCTTGTTAGGATTATATTTAAAAAAGATTGAGTGTAACAAAGCAAATATAATTTGAAAAAGAGAGGATAGTTTAGATCTGGCAATAGACGAGTTTTATGGTAGTTTCTGGCAATTTAAATTATCTTATTTGTTAGTAAAGAGGAAATTTAGTTTAGAGTAGGCAATCAGATTTATATTGATACTGAAAATAACTGATATCGAAATGTTTGCTCAAAGTTGAGTTTAGGGAATAGTAATATTCAATTTTGTGATTGTGTGGTTAAAAATCTTGTTTGTTGGAATGGTTTATGTATTGTATGTGTTTTTGAGTCTTTATACATTTTCTAAGCTTATGGAATAGTTTAGGGAATAAAGTTATATTGTTAGAGTATCTTTAATAAATTGATTGTATTAGTTTAGTTTGTTAGTAAGAAAAAATAAAATGAATGCATTTTTTGGCAATGTCGAATTTATTAAAAGGAGATTATGAGATACGTGTTTCAAAATCGTTTGGTTTTAGATTTTGTGATTATAAACCAGTCTGGTTTTTTTCATCTATGTATTTTAGTGCTTCTTAACCGGTTATTAACGAATTCGTTATGAAAAATTACCGATTATAAATAGTTGACATGTTTGTTTATTATTGACATGTTTGGTTATGAGATTTACAATCGGTTATTATATTCGTGTTTGGTTCAGCTTTGTTGATTAAAATTGGTTAGAGAATTATAATCGGATAGAAGGCAATGGAAATATACTAACTAGATTGTTTCTAAAAGATGGAAGTTTTGGTTATTATATTATTGGTTCAGCTTTTTTGATTAAAATCGGTAAAAAAATTAAAACCGGATAGAAGAAAATGTAATATAATAACCGGATTGTTCTTTATGTTGAAAGGTTTGGTTATTAAATTATTGTTTGGTTCAACTTTTTAGATCAAATTCGGTTAGAGATCTGATTTGTCTCGTATATGCATTTTAATTAAATACACTTTTAACCTTAATGAGATGAAAATAACAAAAGGAAACAATGGCATTCTCTGTAAATAACTGAAAAATTAGGCAGTTTCTAAAACGTACTTCTATTTTAATAGTATAGATAGCAAAAAAATATTTTTATGTTTTTGTAATTTTGTGTGTATTAAAAACCATTTTTCTCTGCTAACAAAAAAGAACATATTGATTGATGACGGATTCCATGTTATGTATTTTAATATTTTTGTATATATTTTTTTCACAGATGAACAATAAAAATAGTTTTTTATGGGTTAATTTCTTTTGTAAGATTTAAACATGTGGACCATACTAATTCATGATTCCTAACTACACAATAAATATCACTAGCTAATGCTTTCGATATATATATCTGGTGGTAAGGCGTCCACATTATCTAGAATTCGTGTACAAGGAACACATGAATAAGAGACTAAATGTTCACATAGACAACTATTGGTGGATAACGTACCTAGCAAACATAATTTTAAGAGATCTGGTGGATAATATCGATTATTCGTTTGATACTACCACGATTATATCACATGCTAGACACTTCTGATGGTCAGAAGGTGGCCAAGAGTTTACATGATCGTGAAAACGTACCTAGTAAACATAATTTTAAGAGCTCATGTGGACAATATCGACTATTCGTGGACACTACCACTATCATATCACATGCTAGACGCTTCTGATGGATAGAAGGTGGCCAAGAGTTCACATGATCGTGAAAACGTACCTAGTAAACACAGTTTTAAGAGCTCAAGTGGACAATATCGACTATTCGTGGACACTACCACAATCATATCACATGCTAAACACTTCTGATGGACATAAGGTGGCAAAGAGTTCACATGATCGTGAAAACGTACCTAGTAAATATAGTTTTAAGAGCTCATGTAGACAGTATCGACTATTCGTGGACACTACCACGATTGTATCACATGCTAGATGCTTCTGATGGACATAAGGTAGCCAAGAGTTCACACGATCATGAATCTGTGAACATACAGTACGTCGGGCCCGCTATCCACCCAAAAGCAACATTTCGCTAGGACACATGTTATCCATTGGGAGCTTCTAGCATGTGATATGATCATGATATTTTCCACAAATAGTCGACAAGGTGGACACATAATCTATACTATCCACTCGTATCTTCTGTATCAAGTCCGATTTGTTTTTTTTTGAATTCCGATACATTGACTGATTATATCTCCATTCTGACAGTCTATATGGCTGGAAACCTCACTTCCATTATCATATCCACCGTCAAAAAATGAGGGATTAAAAGAAAGCTAAAGTAAGAAAAATAATGAGGATTAATTGCACTTAGTGTATGTTTTTAAGCTTATAATAGCAAAAATGTATCTTTTATGTTTGCTAGCACTTTGTATCTTTTTCTCACTTAAAAAGACTACCGTACTCCTACTAACAAAAGCAAGCTATTGATGGATGGTGGACCACATGTTATATATCCTAATATTTTTTTTTTCTTTTTTTTTTTACCCACGGATGAACAGTGAAACCATATTTTTTTAATGGTTAGCTTCTTTATAAGACTTAAACATGTGAACCAAATTAATTAGTGATTCCTAGCCACACAATAAATATCACATGCTAAATGCTTCAGGTGGATAGCAGATGTCCAAGCGTCCACATTATTAAGATCCGTGTACATAGAACACATGGACAAGAGACTTAGTGTTCACATATGATCGTGGTAGTATACATGAATAGCTGTCCACATGAGCTTTGGTAAACACAATTTAAAGAAATCTGGTGGACAATATCGACTATTGTGGATACTACCACGATTTTATCATATGCTAGACGTTTCCGATGGACAGAAGGTGGGCAAGAGTTCACATGATCGTGAAATGATACCTTGTAAACACAGTTTTAAGAGTTCATTTGGACAATATCGACTATTCATCGACACTACCACTATCATATAATATGTTACCACGATCATATCACATGCGTCCACATTATTAAGAATCTGTGTACAGAGAATACATGAACAATCAACTATTCATGGACACTACCACAATCATATCACATGATAAACGCTTCTTATAAACAGGAGGTGGGAGGGCTCACATGATCGTGATTCCGTGGATACATATTACGACGATCCCCATTATCCACCTACAAGCAACATTTCACGTGGTCACTTGTTATCCACTGGGAGCGTCTAGCATATGATGTGAACGTGACAGTATCCAGGAATAGCCGATAATGTGGACACCTAGTCTAGACTGTCCACTCGAAACTTTCGTATTAAGTCCGATTTTTTTTGGATTCCGGTACATCGACCGACAATTTTTATGGCCATTAGAGTTCCATTTTCATTTCGACAGTTTTTATGGCTGGAAACCTCACATTCGTTGTCCTATCCACCGTCAAAAAACTAAAAAGTGAAATAATAGATAAAGTAGGAAAGAGAAGGAGAAAAAAAGAAAAAAAAATTAAAAATTAAAAAAAAGGAAAAAATATGGGCATTTTCGTCCAAAAATTTGAAATAAGTTGATAAAAGATAAAAAACAGCTAGTAAACATAAATAGATACTAAAATGCACAAAAAGTAAAAGATACACTTATTACAATTCACTTAGGAGAATAAGTACTAAAGAAAGAAAATCAAAAATCAAAAAGTAAAATATGATAGATACATTTTCAGCTATACAGTCTATTTATTACGACAAAAATAAAAAATTGCTTCTAAACATAAAAAATATTAAACTACAAAAAAATACAACCAATGCAATTCACCTATTAATGCATACTATAAACCATACCTATTAATTATGTAATAAATTAATTAATGCTTCTGGACCAAAAAAAATTTGATAAAAAATTAATTAACTAATGCTTTTTCGGATACCTGAAATCACATTTATTAATTATATAATAAATTTTGTTTTTAATATATGATTTTTGAGATATCAAAAACCGAATCGAATTCAAACCAAAATTCTAAAATATTTGAACAGGTCTTATAGGTTTGATCTTGGAAAATTCGAAAAACCTAAACCAAATCCAAAATGATACAGAAACATCCATATCTATTGTAACTTGGCCTTAAAAACCAGACAGTAATATAAAGTATAAACCACACCTATTAATTAATGCTTATTGTAAACATTGTGTACTTGACGACAAAAACTAGACCTACTAGTACATACTATAATCCACACCTATTAATTATGTAATAAATTATGTAAAGCTATTGTAAAGAATGCCTACTTGACGACAAAAACCAGTCCTACTAATACATACTATTCCCTCCGTTTCATAGTGTCATCCTAACACTTTTTTCTTGTTACATAAAAAGTGTTATTCTCTAATTTCAATACATTTTTTTGACAAAACATTCTTTTTTTAACCTCAACCAAAAATAATTAAATATTATAAATTATGATAATTCTAAAAGTCTTTTCCCTAACAATATTAATTGTATCGTTTGGGATGTTTGAGATTAAATTCAACCTAATTGGAATTGGTGTAGGTGAAAAGTCAAAATCAGAAGCCATAGATAAATGGAATATTTCGAAAGTTTTATTATCTAATATTTTTTTTGTCAAATTATGATCTAATATAAAAACTCAAAATATTTTAGTTTTTGTTTGATTCCATCCACTACAGTTTTGCTTCCATTTTTTATTGTTCTTAAAGATAAAAATTGGCACTACATATTTCCCTCTAAAAGGTTATAGCAATCGTGAAAGGCTTTAGATTAAGTGTATTTAATTAGCTCTGGGATATAAAACCGAACCGAAATTATCGAACCGAAACCGAACCGAATTTTAATGAACCGAAACCGAACCGAACCGAAGAAAAAAACCGATTGGTAGTTTTTTTAAAAATAGAAAAAAACCGAAAAACCGAAAAACCGAAAAACCGAACCGAAGAACCGAAGTCTCTGACCTATTATTCATTATCGTAGACTTGTAGTTGTCGATCAGTTTAGATTTTCATAAAAGTTTCAATCTTCCCATATATATATATATATATATACTTTTGTCAGTTTGTGTTTGTGTGTTTGATATATATATATATATATAGCTTTAGAATATAAAATCGAACCAAAATTATTGAACCGAACCGAACCGAAGTTTTATGAACCGAAACCGAACCGAACCGAGGAAAAAAACCGATTGGTAGATTTTTTAAAAACAAAAATAACCGAAAAACCGAATAACCGAACCGTAACCGAATCGAAGAACCGAAGTCCCATGCCTATATTTAATTATCATAATGACTAGTTGACTCAATAAAAGAGAAGTTTAAGAGTTTTTTTTGTGTTGTACGATTGTTGATAGCATATTTATTGAAATAACAATTGTAATTATATTAATAGTTTAGGGGTATAAAAGAGTTTTTATTTTGTTTCTTAATTTGTGTGAAAAATGTCAGAATGACATTCTTTATGAAACAGAGGGAACATGAATCACACCTAGTAATTATGCAATAAATTAATTAATGTTTTTTTTTGTCATACACAACTTTTATAAATCTAAAATGTTCACGCACCAAGCGAATTTGGGGAGGATACAGATCGTAATGCAAGTTTAGCCAAAGCATCGGCTTCCACATTGTCTAAACGGGTAACAAACATAAACTGAACTGAATCAAAAGAAAGACTAAAATGATAACTGTCAAGCAACAATCCGAACAGCTCCGAGCGAAACTCCTTAGCGTTAAGAAGCTTGATCAAAACCTATAAATCAGACTTGATGATTAGATTTCAAGCATTTGCAGCAGAAGCTAGCATTACCGCTCATCGCACAGCCATTGCCTCGACAGTTAGAACAAAGGAAATGAAAGGAGAAAATTCTTCAAACTGAGAGAGACTTGGACCCGTATTGCCTGAGAACACGCCTCCAATGCCACACGAGAGGGACGATGAGTCCCAAGCCGCATCCACATTACACACCAGAGCCCCTGGTAAAGCTTCAATAACAGAACGAGACATATTTGTACCTCAGCTTGATGCCCCGTCGAAGAAGACGAAAGAGCTCCACGGTCCGAAGCCGCCTGCCATTCTTTCGAATCTTCAATAGCTTTAGAAATGACCTCATCCACAGAGAAACTTCTGTTATCAAATAACAATGAGTTTCTAGACTTCCAAATTCTCCAGAGGATCCATGGCCAAACCGGTGAGACAACTCCTGTGGGAGGTAGATTAACCAACCGAGATAGAAACTGCAACATGTCCTTAAAGGAAGTAGAAGGATCAAAAGATAGACCCTGAAAAGGAGCACGGTCCCAAACTATTTAGGCAAAAGAACAGTTGAAGAAGACATGTAAATCATCCTCGCGGCCTCTGCACCGTTTACATTCGAATGCTGGCATGCCACGGCTTGCCAAGTTAGCGCTAACAGGAATAGCCTTCTTGGCTATCTTCCATAAGAAATCCTTAATCTTGGGGGATGTCTTAAGGCTCTAGATATGCTTGTTCCAAGAGAAAGAAGAGGAGTCTTCTGAATGTAGGTCCATAGAGGAGGACATACCTACACCATACCCTGTTTTAGTTGAATAGCATCCTGACTTTTCAAACACCCAGATTAGTTTGTCTCTCTCAGGAGTGGAGCTCGTAATGATACTCCTAATAAAACCCTCATACTGAGGTAAGTGAAGCTTCAACATATCCATTCTCCACTGGTTTGTCAATGGACAGAGAAGGTCACTAACTTTAAGATCAATGGAGGCCAAATTTGGGGGGGGGGGGCATAAGGCTGCAAAGGCTTGGAGGTTGAGAGCCAAGGATCGTCCCAAACACTGATGCTTTCTCCATTGCCTACAGCCCAACCTAGACCTTTTAGGATAATACTGCGACCAGCTACAATACTCCTCCATCCGTGAGAAGCATTAGATGGGAAGGTGCTAGTGAGAAGCTTGAGTCTCGACAATACTTTCCAAGAAGAACCTGAGAAACCAGGGAAAGTGGGTCGTTGATAAGGCGCCACCCCAGCTACGCTAACAAAGTGTCATTGAAAGTAGAGATATCTCGGAATCCAAGACTGTAACGCCCCTTTCCCATTATCCGCTGACCGGTCAACAATCAAACAAGAACATGACCAAGTCAAACCCGAGCAAGTCAAACAGGAAAAGTTCACCACAAGACGAAGCCAGAGACAGATCGGTTTGAGACAAAGGCTCACACTAACCCGTCCTTGACTTCGCTATTCTCACTTCCATAGTACAAAGCTTCACAACTTGTACCACTTTCGTGAGTTGTATCGGTTCGGACTAAACACAATATCAGGGAAGCATGTTCATTTCTAAGTAATCAAACGTTTACATAACGTTTAACACTTTTAGAAACAATTTGCCAATGATCAAAACCAAAAATCACATCTTAATACAAATTGGCACCAAAACCGAACCGAGATAAAATCCCCAAAATCATCGAAAACCCCGCCACAAGTCATCCCGAAACTACACCGAGGACCTCCCGCGTCTATTGCTGCTAAACCTGAAAAACACAAAAGTGTCTAATGAGCGATCTAATATTACCCAGCGAGACGGCTCCCCACTACGGCTTCTATTCTACCTAGCATATACAATTTCCCGCCCAAAACCCCAAAATAACAAACAACAAACAAAAGGTCGATCACGTGCTACCATGACGTGATAAACGCACAACGCACAAGCACTTGCCAAAAGAAAGAGAAGTGATTAAAGGAAATAGGAAGCACTGCGACACATGCTCTCGATTGAAACTCGATCTATCTATCGCGCAATACAAAAACATGCACACACACGGGCCCTTCACAATCTCGGTAACTTCCACCGGTTTACACAGTCGCCGACATGGTAACCAACCCTTGACTCCTAGATGTAAACACAAAGTCTCACGACTTAGGACACTGTTCTCAGCCCATCGATACGCAGTGACTCGGGCTACCCCACGGTAACCTAAATTTCCATGCGATTCGGCCCTAGGAAATGACCCCGTATTCTCCTAACCACACACCTACCGGCGTCACTCAGTAGGTTAACGCCATAACCGGAATCACCACCAAAGTCCCACGATCCGATTAGGCAGCTACCCGAGGATCCAATCGGGTCAAAAGTACCGGAACGTTTTCAAAACCCAAGACTTGCGGCATCTAACACACCCTAGAGTCCTAGTACAGAAATGTAAACACGCAGACTCGCTTGGACTCTAGCAACAATCACACAATCAATCAATAAACTACAACAATCTCAACACACCGTCCCGCAAGTCTAACACACACACACACACACCAACACCTCCATCCTGACTCGGCGCCATACCGAGTCAGCAGCTACGAACTTAACCGGCCGAGTGACCGAGTTAAGTATCCACAAGGATCGCTCGGCCCAACACCGAGACGATCTAACAGGCCTGCACAACAAAGCTCAACAGCAACAACACAAACATACAAGCAACCACACAACAACACAATAACCACACAAGCAGACCTATTAAAATTTCTAACATCTTTTAACTCATTGATTAACACTTCATCTCGTCCGCTACCTTGGATTAGCAGATTGCTAATCCGTAGACGGCTCACATTTCACTAACGTCTACTATCTTGGATTAGCGGATTGTTAATCCGTAGACGGCTCATCAATCAAAACACTTCCCTTTTCTTAACCTTTCCTAAGTATCTTTTAATAACTCCCCGATCCGTCGGTTTAGAGTTAGTGGCTCACTAAACTCCCCGACGTCTCATAGTTCATTTAATTCATTCATTTAATAACCCAAAACCCTGAACTTATAACTAAAAACCTAATTTCTCTCCGGCGACTTTAGAACCCTCTTTTTTCCGGCTTCCATCTCGGAAACGCCGGCTTACAAACCCTAATTTCCTAATTCTCATCGTGTTCACTAATTCTTCTTTTAGAATCCCTAATTTCAAACCTAAAACTCTTGCTATCTTTGGATAGACCGAGTTACGATCTTACAATTAACATCCGAGAAAGACTCCAAGACATGAGGAAAAGGCAACAAACATCACAAAGGAGCTCTGAGACAAAATCTTGAGCAGACCAAGATTACTTGATCTAGAGAAAAAGGCGTGGCGGGAGAGTCGATCTGCAGAGGACAAACATTGTAGAGGCCATGGCTGGGCAGATCCAAGAGAGACCTTGCTTAATATTTTTTTCTTCCAATTTTCACTGTCACATTAAATTCATTAATGCTTATTATAAAAAATTCCTACTTGGCCACAAAAAATCAGACTTATTAATATACACTCATTCCATTTCATAATAAGTGTCATTCTAGTTTTTTTTTACAAATTAAGAATATATTAAAAATTCTATTATATATTTAACAACTAATTTAACTTTTGGTATCCTTCTTTTTTATTCGTTAATACGAATGTTAAAGTAGGTAAGTATGCCAAAAGTTGAATTGAAAATCTAAAACGACACTTATTTTGAAACGAAAAACAACTCTAAAACAATATTTATTATGAAATGGAGGGAGTATAAATTAACAAACTTACTAAGTAATGCTATTGATGGTTGCACCATCTTTTCCCGATGTAGAAAGCCACATATGATATATTCACGTGGATATATGATACTTAGAATTTTTTTTGCAATTAATCACCTCAAAATACTAGAAAGTGTCATTGTAGCATAATGAGGTTTATCAATCCAATGTAGAATTTAGTGCACTAGAAATACATACAATTTATCAAGCTAAGCCAAATTCAGTTTTAAAAACTGATTTGTAAAGTTCAAGTTATCAATGAAAGCAAGAGCAACAAGAAGATAATTTCAAGATTGCAAATAACAAACAAGAATAAGCAATAAACAAGAAGATAAACAAGAATAAAAAAGAGTCTTAGGATGAAGTTAATGTATTAGAGTTAGATAGAGATGATCATGAATGTTAATCAACAATCACACATGCAAATGATGGTTTACTGATTCTTAAACTAGCTCAATAACATTTCCATGTTCAAAGCTTTATGATAATAATGCAACAATCCATTTCCAAATTTCGATTCACAAAATATCATGCGTTCAAATCAATTACAACACCATCAAGCAAGCTTAATAATTTAGTAAAGAACACTAATTTAGACTAATCATATTCCTATATATTAATACCTTTGATGAATTCCTAATCAAGAACAAATTCCCACTTGTGATTATAAAACTATCAAACAATCATTTCAAGTTCTTATAACCATAATACACATAATACATCAATTCCTATTGGCTTAGCATGTAAAATCTCTAATTAGGTTCTTTTAAGCATTTCATCGAATACCTTTCGGGAAACAAAAAAAAAATAGTATAAATCAACAATTCCTTGCAAATCTAGCATAAAGATCAACATAATAAATAAGGATTAACATATATAAAAAACTAGAGTATCCTAGATCATCCATAATCTAACCATAATCTACCTCATCCTTTATATCCAAGAAGACTACTAACTAATAACCATTTCCCCAACTAAACTCATAAGGAAAGAGTGAAAAATATGATAAGATGGATTATACAAGAAGTGATTAAGAAAATATGAAGAAGTACTTGATTAAAGTATAAAATAAATGTTTACAAAGTTTTAGATCTAAAAATGGCAATAAAGGACTTAGGAGAAGAGAAGATAGCCTACAAATTAGATTAAATACACCTTTATAGGCTAACGTTCAAACTTGGTTTTTGCATGGGAATGAGCTTGGTCGCGGTCCAGCCGTACCGGCATGGACAAGTCGTGGTGGAACTGGAACGCGAGCTGAATATTTTGGGATAACGATCGCGGTCTGGCAAGGTCGCTACGGCCGGACTGATATGGGGTCACAGGTAGCTCGGTTCGCTATGGTCCATCCGACATTCTTCGTGGTCACTCGAGCACTTGACCAGTGGAGAGTGTAGCGGTCGGATCAGAACGGCGTGCTTCGACCGGTACAAGAAGGAGCGCAGGAAACTGGGTAAAGGATTGCAGTCCAGCCAGGCTGCGATTATCAGGTCTATATGGTCATCACAAGTGGCTCGGTTCGAGATGGTCGGTCGTGGAATTTCCTTGTCGCATTGTGTCTTGAGCTGAGGAGAGTGTGGTGAATGGCCTGGAACGTGGAGCTTTGGTCGGTACGGGCAGGAGTGGATGCAGCTGGAGCAGACAAGCTGAACCAATGTGCGCGGGTCAGTATGGAGGTTGCGGATTCCTTGGCCCGCCACAGCCCATCCGATAATGTTCGTGGCCAGAATGATGTCTTGGGCATGTGTGAGCTGCAACAGATGGTCTGTCCCAACATTGCTGGTCAGCGATGAAAATAGCAGTTGGCTGGGACCAGCGTGCACAGACCGTGAGATCTCCTGGTGCAGATGAAGATTCGAACATGTGTGCTGGGGCAGGCGGATCAGTCAGGTACATGCATAACAATGTGGCTCATATTTGGGTGCTGAGGCCGTTAACTCAAACCGTTGGGCGTTCAAATGTAAGGTCTTCTTAACTTCCTCTCCTTTCTCGTGGGTCAACTCCAAAATCAAGAACTCTTCCAAAACTCGAAGAATCACCTAGGAAAGACTCCGAAATGACTCAAACATGCAAAAATATTATCTAGACACACTAAATGTTCAAGTGAATACATTTTTAAGAAAAAGACTAAGAATGAACGCAAAAGACTCAAAACTATGCAAATGATGATGCTAAAAGAAGATAAATATGGACTCATAAATTCCCCCAAACTTGCCTTTTGCTTATCCGCAAGCAAAAAAACTCAAAGCAAGATGGGATAAATGTTTGAAAGTAAGAGCTCTAAGTTTCTAAAAGATATCATCAAGTGAAAGTGGAATCAAGGTCTACGCATCCAATTAAGTGCTACATTCAAATTCACTCTTCTTTAAAAGAGTTAGCCATGCCCATCCCTACACAAATCAAGCTCAAATAGAGACATCCACATGAATTACTATCATCAACCCTTTTACATTCATTAAAGATTGATGAATCATGATTGTGCTAATCAAATGTACACATTTGGCTAAAAAGACTATGTCATCCAAATCGGTAGCCAAAAAACGAGCATCTTTTGCTAGCTTGTCTGCCTTCATGTTTTTAGGATGTGGGATCTAGGAAAGCTGAAAGGGCTTGAAATCTGCTTTCTCCTCTCGAGTTCCTCCATATGAATTGCAAACGCTAGCCAATTCTTTGGTTCAGACACCATCTTTACCAACTCCAAACACTCCGTTGCGAAAGCAATATTATCCTGCTTGATGAATCACATGCATTTAATAGCCCAAATCAAAGTCTTAAACTCTGCATGAAGTGATAATAGATTGCAATGAATGTTCATTGCTCCCATCATTACATTAATGTTTCCTTCGAAACAGCTGTACCAGCTTTTGCCTGTATATACATCACCCTCTTTCCATGAACAATCTATGTAACACCATTGTCCCTATTGAATTATATTCGTCCTTACCTGATTCTTTTTTTCTCAAATGATTTAATCTTTGAGGGTCACTCATTTGGGCATCCTCTCAAATTAGATATTTTGTTTCTGCTAGTATTAATAATTCATGAGGGTTCCGATCGATGATTTTGAATAATTTATAATTCCTACTTTTCCAAAAGTACCACAATACCCATGGAAAATAACCATTATTTGTTTCTTTCGGAAACCTATAGAATAACTTTTCCACCGGATTTTTGCCTCTCCAGATTAGCATTCTTGACACTATTACTAGTTACCAAGTTATCAATAAGCTCTTTGGCTTCTTCTGGAGAATTAGTGTAGTAGTTTCCATTATGCTGCGTCCATAGCCATCTGATACCACAAATCCACACCTCTGAAAAAGATGCTCAACAGCTGAACCTCAGAAAAACCATGGTGTGAACAATCTCTTTGGTACCTCTTGAATCTCACCCAAGCTGCTTTAAAAGGCTCTGTAGATCCCTTCTTGAAGGCCAAGAGACCTTGTCTAAACTGATCAGATCTAGCATCATCATAAAAATGTCTAAGGAACCCCCTCTTGACCGCATCCCAAGTAGTCAAAGATCCTGGTGGTAGTTGTTTCAACCAGTGAGCTGCTTCTCCATTAAGAGAGAATGGGAAGAGCTTGCAGAAAAGATAATAAGAAGAGACTCCCTCAGCCTTAATACTACTAGCCAATTCCTCAAAGGTCTCTATATGATCCATAGGATGCTCGCTAGAGAGACCATGAAACTGATGCTGCCCAACCAAAGCGTAGTACTCTGGCTTCAGCTCAAATTCAGGTCTAGTGAATGAAGGCGTCCGAATCGCAGACTGATTGGCATAGAACTGATCTGGTCTGTTATAGTCAGCAAGTGTCTTCTTACGACCAGCCTCCTCTGTTGCATGTTCCGCGCCCACGGAAACATCTGGCACGATGGGGTTTCCTTCCCCATCCAGCTTCTGACCATTTGTGTTGCATATTTGACCCTCTTGGTCTGGTAGAATGCCGTTCTCACCGCGAATCAGAATCACATGAATCATAGAGAGAATTCTGCTAATTGCTCAAGCTCTTGGTATATCTGGTCGTGTCTGGTGTCGATCGATTCCAGAAGAGTGTCGATCGACACTATACGATTCCTGCAACACCAAACAAAAGAGAACGTGAGTACAATAAAAAAAATTAAAAATACTTAGTCTAAATTCTAATACTGAATCTATCGGCGAACTCAAATGAGTCCCCGGCAACGGCGCCAAAAACTTGATAGGTTCAAATTTATATCCCTATTATAACTGCAAGTGCACATATATGAAATCGTAGTACAAAGGGTATCAAATCCACATAGACTCTAGTTTCACACCATAGATTATGAGTAGTCGAATTAAGCTAAGCAAGACAGATGTAAGCAGTAAACAAAGCGAGTAAGTAAACGGCGTGTGATCAATAAACGAAGGCGCTAGACTTAGGGAAGTTCTCAGGAAATCAGGAACACATACCAACCAATCAATAGAATTCAGATATCAATGTTCTAGAACTAGAATCACAATCATATAACAAACCAACTCTCGCTGCGAATGCTAACTATATCTAGCAACCTAGAAAACCAAATCTCTTTGCGAGTTCTAAAGTTCTAAACATGCATTAAATTCAAGTTCTTTCGTTCACTAATTCCTTAAGCCAAATCTCTTTGTGAATATGTTATTTGCTCAGCTAGGTTCTTTTCTAATCAACTAACCAACTCTCGCTGCGCTAATCAATCTGATATCAATCAATCTAATATTCCATGAAATCCCTAATGAGAATCCCTAAGTCTAACAAAAAAACTACTCAGACATATAAATAACAGCAATAGACATGATAAAATTAGAAATCATATAGAAATACAAAGAGTAAGAACAGGGGTTCGAAATCAAGTCACTCTCGAGTACAAGACCAGCCCCAAATCTCCTAATCTCTGATCAAGTAAAGCTTAGCCTAAACAATGGCTGAAAAACCTAATTAATAGTCTAAAACACGATTTGGGTCTTTCTGTAAATATGGGAAACTTCTGGATAAATATTGCAAATCTCCAAAAGCTGTATTTTTGACGCGCAGGAAATTCGTCCTTTAGTGGTGTCGGGCGACACTAAGTGCAGACGCACCTAATGAACTCTATGAAATTCATGTATGCTGCCAAATCACTCCAAAAGCTCCCAGAATCTCCAGATAAGCTCCAAACGTACCTAAACCTGCAAATGACTCTAAAGACTCCAAATACAAAGTTAAAGACTCAATATATACACATATATCATGGTTGAAAACCTATAAAAACAAGGATATATCAAGTATTTCCTAGCAAATAGCGATAAATTGACATAGAATCCAAACGTAGTTATATGGTAGATAGACACGTTTTTAATAAGGTATACCGGTTTGTTATGACGAATGTATACATTGTTATTTTGAAAGTAAATCATCGTTATATCGTTATCAACTTCTTCCGTTGCTAAATTTTTGTTACCTTTTCGTTGCTAATTCATTGCTAACCTGTGAAAAGTTTCTATAAATACCTTATAGTTCAAATGAAAATCCATAACTTAAAACACCAAAAAACTTTAAAAATCTCTGAAAAATGTCTATATACGAATTATAGAGTGGGGTGTATCGACATAAGGATGCAAAAGCAGCGGTGACAAAAGAGTTTCGATATGGACTTCAAATATTCATTTATAAAGTAGGCCAGACGTCGATAACGACAGAAAGCGGTAAGATTTTATGTTCTTGCCGAAAATGCATGAATTATGAAGTTTATTCCAGTTGAGACGGTTTGACGTCACTTGTTGAATAGAGGATTACACCGCCTTATATATGATATCAACACAGAGAAGGTTATAGTAGTGGATATGATGCAAGAATTAGTAGTAGCAATGTTTAGCATGAAAATGAATTGCCTGTTAGTAATGATCAATTCGGTTATCACGAAATGAATAATTATCATTAGCATGATAGGTTGCATGAAATTGTTATGAATGCATTTCATCAAAAAATAATTAATGACTAGAATGATGTTGAGGAACCCGACTTAGATGCCAAACGTTTTATGATATGCTAGACGCAGCAAATCAGCCACTCTACGATGGATGTGGAGAAGAGTTGTCAAAATTAATGTTGGCAGCTAGGATGATGAACATTAAAACTAAACATAACTTAGCAGAATTTTGAATGGATGACTGGGAATATCTTTTTAAAGAATATTTACCGGAGGATAATTTGGCTGCGGAAAGTTATTATGAGATTCATGTTGGGATAGTGTCCTGAAATCACACTTGTACTCAGTCCTGATGATAGTTGTGTGTCGAGAACAGACATTCGTATAATACTGGGCAGTTGCAATGTTTTGCTAGAAGCCTCTTGCAATCTGTAAGTTGTAGACTTTCTGCCAGTATTATATGATCCTATAGGGTCACACACCTAAGCAAACTGGAAGCTATAATATGGGAACGATCATTATGGTAATGATCAGGTTAATGTGTATTGGATGCACATTAAAATCGAGAAAATGGTGTTGTGTCGATCGACACAGCATGTGTGTCGGTCGACACAGTTCGGGTTTCGAAAGGGTTTTTCGATTTTATGACTCAAACAAGTCTGGCCCGTTAAGTGTGATTCTAGGTCGAATAAAACCTGATGGTTTCGACCTAGAACAGTAGCCGTCGTCTTTTTCTTGACAGAAGACGCAGAAACACTAAAAACTCTCAGATCTCATAGATTCGGCACTAGCATCCCGTTTCCAGCTTGTGTGCGTGTGTATCTGGTAGAGGCAAGGCATCTGCGTTGCTCACTGATCTCGTTCGCCAATTCAAGGTAAGAATGAGGTTGGTAAATTTCAATATAACGAACCCTAGATCCTAGGGATCCAACAGTGGTATCAGAGCGTGTTAGGGTTTAGACTATTGAATCTGAGGCTTTTAAATCGAAAACTGATGATTTTGATTAGTTAATTGCCTGCCAAATCGTGTTTTCAAGGTTTTAATCTCGGATTATGTATCTGTTGAAAATCGATGAACTATTAATCTCGCAGCGTGTCGATCGACACAAAGCGTGTGTCGGTCGACACAAAGCGATAACACGTAAATAATTTTAGGGTTTGTCGCATGGTGTCGATCGACACTAAGCTTG
Organism: Orychophragmus violaceus; assembly: GCA_030180135.1. NCBI lineage: Eukaryota > Viridiplantae > Streptophyta > Magnoliopsida > Brassicales > Brassicaceae > Orychophragmus > Orychophragmus violaceus. Next base: position 32,511,364 of record CM058231.1, on the reverse strand, counting down.
TGTCGGTCGACACACCGTGAAAACTCGTAAAAGAATTTGAGGTTTTTCACATAGTGTCGATCGACACTAATCTTGTGTCGGTCGACACACCGCGAAAATGCTCACTCGATCTTGGAGATCTTTCTGTGTCGGTCGACACACTGGGTGTGTCGGTCGACACAGACTAAGCGAATCGATAGATCGGGTCTCGCTTGGTTAACTTGTTAACCGATTTGGTTCTGGTTGGGTAATGTCGATCGACACAGAGTTGTGTGACGATCGATATGGACCATTAAACCGGACCGGTTCAATTAGATTGAATCAGTCAAGGTAATTCGATCCGGTTTGACCGGTTTATCGAAAACCGGTTTAAATTGGGTTGTGTCGACCGATGCCAATGGTTGGCGTCGATCGACACACCATTTGCAAACTTGCTTGTTGGACCTCAAATTTGCGTATACCAGACCAAATTTAATCCTAAAGTTCTAGATGAACCTAAACTTAATAAAACTGAATGTTTTAATTGAATTAATAACTTCTTGGATGTATATTGGATATACATCAAGATTAAATAGTTCATTTCCTCAACTAAATATCAAGTGATCTTGATGTCTTGCCCGATATCGTCTACTGTCAAGACTTGTTTTGTTGTTGGATAGCCTTGGAGTCCTTGGTATCCACAGCAACATGAGTAAGGCAGGTGGTCATTGATAGTCTTGCAGTGCGACTGTCAATGATCACGAGACAGAAGAGATTGGTTTTACTTGACTGGGCCATCAGAAGTTCTGGGCCCAGAGACATCATAGTAGATTAGACATAGTTTGTCTCATCTGCGACCAAGAGTTGTACTGGGTACAATTAGCAATGATTTGCTTACCTAGATGACTAAAGTTTGAGTAATGGCGAGTCGCCCACTCGAATTTTGGTGATCTGAGGATCTTGGTTCATTGTATTCATCTGAGGAAACATAGTTTTTGAATACAATGCGAGTTTTCTTATTAGATAAGAATTCTCATTTCTCGAGCATTATAACTAAAACCTCTACCTCTTTTAATTACAGCTATGTCTGTCTCAACTCACATCAACACTTTCTCACTAAGATCCGTCCTTGAGAATGACAAGTTAAATGGATCTAATTTCTTGGAATGGTATCGGAACCTGAGAATAGTTCTCAGGCAGGAGAACAAGGAATATGTCCTTACAAGAGTTCTCCCCGAGAGGCCACGTTCCAATGCCCCGCAGACAGAAAATAATACTTGGGATAAGCATTCAGCTGATGTCAAAGACGTTAATTGTCTAATGCTGGTGACTATGAACTCTGAGCTGCAGAAGCAATATGAGAACGTGATGTCACCCATTGAGATGATTAACAGCCTAAAAGCTTTGTTTCAGGAGCAAGCTCGCACAGAGAGATACCAGACGGTTAAATCTCTCATGGATTGCAAGCTGGCTAAGGACAGTCCAGTTAGTCCTCATGTCCTTAAAATGATGGGTTACATTGATAACCTGGGGAAACTGGACTGCGCCTTTAGCCAGGAGCTAGCCACTGACATGATTCTGCAGTCATTGCCGTCGTGTTTTCATCAGTTCATCATGAACTACAACATGCAAAACATGAATAAGACATTGACTGAGTTGCACGGCATGCTGAAGACAGCAGAGCCGAATCTCAAGAAGGCAACTCCCAGTGTACTGATGGTACAAGGGGGTAAAAGGTTTAAGAAACCTAAGAAGGATAAGGGAAAGGCCCAAGTTGTCCAGACTGAGAGTCAGGACAAGCCCAAGCCGAAGCCCAAATCCGGGCCTTCTCCTGAGGACAAATGCAACTACTGCAAGCAGTTAGGGCATTGGAAGAGAGACTACAAGAAGTTCATGGAAGATTACAAGAAGCTGAAGAAGACGTATGATGCGTCTGACTCAGGTATTTATGTTATCAAACTTAATGTTATGTCTTCTAGTTCTAGTTCGTGGGTATTGGATACCGGCTGCGGTGCTCATATTTGTACTGATGTGCAGGCACTAAGAAACAGTAGAACGCTGAAGAAAGGACAAGTGGAGCTACGGGTCGGGAATGAAGCTAAGGTTGCTGCACTGGCCGTAGGCACTTACGATTTGTCTTTACCTTCGGGCATGGTTTTAACTTTGAATAATTGCTACTTTGTACCTGCGATTAGCAGAAACATAATTTCAGTTTCCGTATTGGATTTGGAAGGTTTTGATTTTGCTGTTAAGAATAAAGTTTGTTCTTTTAATCGTGATGGTACATTTTATGGTAGCGCCCCATTAGATAATGTGTTATATGTTTTAAACCAAGAAATGCCTGCATTTAAGATAAATACAAAGCGGTTTAAGTCCAATGACGAAAACCCGACTTTCTTATGGCACTGTCGTTTGGGCCATATCAATGAGAAACGCATCCAAAGGCTCCATCGAAATGGGCTTCTGGGCTCATTTGATTTTGAATCATGTGAGAAATGCGAATCTTGTTTGATGGGCAAAATGGCTAGAGCCCCTTTCAACAAACCAAATGAAAGGGCCAATGATTTATTGGGCCTTGTTCATACTGATGTATGTGGGCCAATGAGTACTGTTGCCAGAGGAAATTACAAGTACTTCATTACCTTCACTGATGATTTCAGTAGGTATGGCTATGTCTATTTGATGAGACACAAGTCAGAATCCTTTGATAGGTTCAAGGAATTCAAGAATGAAGTACAGAACCAACTTGGCAAAAGTATCAAAGTTCTGCGATCGGATCGCGGAGGAGAATACTTGAGTCAAGAGTTCAGCGACTATCTGAGCGAGTGTGGAATTGTTTCACAACTCATTCCTCCTGGAACACCCCAATGGAATGGAATGTCAGAGAGGAGGAATCGAACCTTATTGGATATGGTTCGGTCTATGATGAGTCATTCAAATCTTCCATTATCCTTTTGGGGATACACTCTAGAAACGTCTGCGTTTACACTAAATAGGGTGCCATCTAAATCAGTGGAAAAGACACCACATGAATTATGGACTGGGAACATTCCTAGTCTGTCTTTCCTGAAGATTTGGGGATGTGAGGCTTATGTCAAACGTTTAATCTCTGACAAGCTCACACCCAAATCAGATAAATGCTACTTCGTTGGTTATCCTAGGGAAACCAAGGCATACTACTTTTACAACCAATCTGAGAACAAAGTATTTGTTGCTCGGGACTGTTCTTTTCTTGAGAGGGAGTTTCTTTCTAAGAAAACAGTGGGAGTAAAGTACATCTTGAAGAAAATCGAGATGCACATGAGACTTCTCAACCTGCTGAGGAAGAGCAGCAGTTGGATCCATAAAGTTCTGTGGAACCGGCGCCTGTGGAGCCTGAAGTTCGCAGATCCGGAAGGATCCGTCACGAACCCGAGAGATACTATGGATTTCTCGTGACCAATTCCAATGATCTGATGATCATTGATAGTGACGAACCAGCGACCTTTGCGGAAGCAATGATGGGCCCGGACTCCGAAAAGTGGCTTGGAGCCTCTAAATCCGAAATGGGATCCATGTCAGAAAACCAAGTATGGTCCTTGGTTGATTTACCTAATGGTGCAAAATCCATTGAGTGTAAATGGATCTTCAAGAAGAAGATTGACGTGGATGGCAATGTGCAAATTTACAAAGCGAGGTTGGTGGCTAAAGGTTTCAAGCAAATTCATGGTATTGACTATGATGAAACCTATTCCCCAGTCGCTATGCTTAAATCCATTCGGATTCTTCTAGCGATTGCCGCTCATTATGACTATGAGATTTGGAAAATGGATGTCAAAACCGCATTCCTGAATGGTATTCTGGAAGAGGATGTGTATATGACACAGCCTGAAGGTTTTGTAGATCCTAAGAATGCTGGGAAGGTATGCAAGCTTCATAAATCCATTTATGGATTGAAGCAAGCATCACAGAGTTGGAATCTTCGTTTTGATGAAGCAGTAAAACAATTCGGTTTCATCAAGAACGAAGAGGAACCATGTGTATACAAGAAGACTAGTGGGAGCAGAATTGCGTTTCTTGTACTGTATGTCGATGACATACTCCTCCTCGGTAATGACGTTCCGTTGCTTCAGTCAGTTAAGACTTGGCTCGGAAGTTGTGTTTCCATGAAAGACATGGGAGAAGCCGCGTACATTCTTGGAATCAGAATCTACAGATATAGAGTGAACAGGCTGATTGGATTGTGCCAGGACACTTATATTGATAAGGTGCTGCACAGATTCAGGATGCATGATTCCAAGAAGGGTTTCATACCGATGTCTCATGGCATTAGTCTCAGCAAGAAGCAGTGTCCGGTGACACATGCTGAGCGGGAGCGCATGAATAGGATTCCTTATGCTTCTGCAATAGGATCTATTATGTATGCCATGCTCTGCACTCGTCCAGATGTAGCTTACGCGTTAAGCATGATGAGTAGATACCAATCTGATCCAGGTGAAGTTCACTGGACAGCTGTCAAGAATATTCTCAAGTATTTGAGACATACCAAGGATAAGTTCCTGGTGTATGGAGGAAGTGAAGAACTTGTAGTGAATGGGTTCACAGATGCGAGTTTTCAGACAGACAGAGACGATTTCCGATCACAGTCTGGATATGTCTTCTGTCTGAATGGCGGTGCAGTGAGCTGGAAGAGCTCTAAGCAGAATACCATAGATGATTCCACAACGGAAGCTGAATATGTTGCTGCTTCAGAAGCGGCAAAGGAAACTGTTTGGATCAAGAAGTTCATGACTGAACTTGGTGTGGTTCCTAGTATCTTGGAGCCAGTGGCTTTGTTTTGTGACAACAACGGAGCCATTGCTCAGGCGAAAGAACCCAGGTCACACCAGAAGTCCAAACACGTAGAGAGGAGATATCACCTGATTCGTGATATCATCAATAGAGGTGATGTGAAGATCATCCGAGTTCCGACGGACAAGAATGTTGCTGATCCTCTGACTAAGCCACTCCCAAGGCCTAAGCATGAGAGTCAGACGACTGGTATAGGCATTAGAGATCTTAAGATGTAATCTTGATTCTAGTGGGAGTTTTAGTTTTATTTTAGTTATGATAAGATGCTCTTGTAAACATACTTTGGATATGTTTTATGAAATTTGATTTCAGCATTATTTATTGTGATCTAAATAATGGTCCTAAAATAAGTTTATGCCATATTATAGGTCATCAAGTTGAGGACTTGATCATGAAACCCTATAAGTTATATATGACATAAATTATGATGTGTCCCTAGTCGAGGTTGTCAAAGTGGGACAATGACAACCACGAGAGACTAGATTGTGAGGTGGCTGTTGACTAAGTTTCATGGAGTCAATGATATGAGTATTACAGTCAGTCACATAGATATATCTTGGTGAACATATGATCGGACATGACCCGCTAATGAGAAGTCTCCAGGATAGTTATATCTGTGTCATGATAGGTTCTCATTACGACTATAGAGTATAGTCCTTAGACCTGAGTTCATCATGCTTTCTTGCATATTAATTGATACACTTTGACCTTGTCAAACATCAACCGTAACTGGCGACTATAACGGCACTTTTCAGGTATATCATGAAGTGTGCGTTGAAATAGGGATGGAACAAGATGGGATTTGTCCCTCCTGAATAACGGGAGATAAATATCTCAGGGCCTATCGAAGATTTAATACTGAGAAAAATGTGTGGCCGCACTCAAACGAACTGTAGTTCAGTTGTTTGTAATGTTCAGTATAAGATCAGGAGTTCGATAAACACGATGTTGGCTTAATAAGGATGACACCAATCTTGCCTTATGCCAAATCGAGATATAGAGACAAAAGGATTATAGGAATTGATGATTCCAGTACAAGTGGGAGATTGTTGGGATAGTGTCCTGAAATCACACTTGTACTCACTCCTGATGATAGTTGTGTGTCGAGATCAGACATTCGTATAATACTGGGTTGTTGCAATGTTTTGCTAGAAGCCTCTTGCAATCTGTAAGTTGTAAACTTACTGCCAGTATTATATGATCCTATAGGGTCACACACCTAAGCAAACTGGAAGCTATAATATGGGAACGATCATTATGGTAATGATCAGGTTAATGTGTATTGGATACACGTTAAAATCGAGAAAATGGTGTTGTGTCGATCGACACAGCATGTGTGTCGGTCGACACAATTCGGGTTTCGAAAGGGTTTTTTCGATTTTATGACTCAAACAAGTCTGCCCCGTTAAGTGTGATTCTAGGTCGAATAAAACCTGGTGGTTTCGACCTAGAACAGTAACCGTCGTCTTTTTCTTGACAGAAGAAGCAGAAACACTAAAAACTCTCAGATCCCATAGATTCGGCACTAGCATCCCGTTTCCAGCTTGTGTGCGTGTGTATCTGGTAGAGGCAAGGCATCTACGTTGCTCACTGATCTCGTTCGCCAATTCATTCCGCTGCCAGTTCAAGGTAAGAACGAGGTTGGTAAATTTCAATATAACGAACCCTAGATCCTAGGGATCCAACAATTCAAAGAATGCTTTATAGCCTTGGTGTACCTTCTGAGATGATTGATGTATGTGTTGATAACTGCATGCTTTTTTGGAAATACGATGATAAACTGCAGGAGTGTCGTTATTGTAGAAAACCAAGATATAAGCATCAAGGAAGTGTACGGAACAAGGTATCGTCCCAAAGGATGTGGTACCTTCCTATAACGGACATGTTGCAATGGATGTTTCAGTCTGAAAGAACAAATTTTTCTATGAGATGGCATGATGATCATTCGCAGACGGATGGGACGATCACTCATCCTTCATATGCAAAGGCGTGGAAACACTTTAAGACGGTACATCCACAATTTTCCAGAAAGGTTGGAAATATATACCTTGGTCTTTGCACATATGGATTTAGTCCATTGGGTATGTTTGGTAGACATTATTATTTGTTGCCAGTAATATTGACTCATTACAATCTCCTCTCAACTATGTGCATGCAAAGAGATTTTTTTTTATAGTATTTTGGTCCTAGGCCTAAGCATCCAAAGTGGTCGCTCGACGTATTTCTACAGCCCCTGATACATGAGTTATAGCTGTTGTGTTCCACCGATGTTTGAACATATGATTATTCGAGGAGAAATAATTTCACAATGTGGACGGTTCTTATGTGGACGATAAGCGACTTTCCCCATATGGAATGTTATCAGGTTGGACTACTCACGAGAGACTAGGGTGTCCATATTGCATGGATATGACACAAGCGTTTCAGTTGAAACATGGACGGAAAACATGTTGGTTCGATTGTCACCGCCGTTTTCTACTAATCAATCATCCCTATAGGAAAAATAAGAAATTGTTTAAAAAAATAGAGCCGACCGTCCGCCACCGCCAGTTTATCTACTGGGGAACAACTTGAGGAGAAAACTGATCATTATGGGGTACATGAGACAGTTAGGCGCGGAAGAAATTTTCACACACCAGCTAATATGTCTGATGGATATGGTGAAAACCATAATTGGCCTAAGAAAAGCATTTTTTGGGAACTACCTTATTAGAAAGATCATCTACTGAGACAAATCTTGATGTGATGCATATCAAGAAAAACTTCTTTGATAACATCATGAATACACTGTTGAATGTTCCGCGAATAACTAAAGATAATGCGAAGGGGAGGTTGGACTTTCCTGATATATGTGCACGAAAAAAGTTGCACATCCCATCAATCGGAATTGTACCAGTTCCTATATTTTGGTTGACTTCAAAAGTTAAATCGGCCTTGTTCGATTGGGTGAAAACGGATGTTTTCTTCCTAGATGGGTATGTTTCTAATCTCTTTAGTTGTGTTGAACAAGAAAAAATTTCTCAACAATTAAGAGTCATGGTTGTCATGTGTTTATGCATATTACTTCCCTTTTCTTTTGCTGAACTCCTTCCCGAGAAAGTAAGTGAATAACTTGCATGTACGTCAACTATATAATGTTTGTAACTTTCGAGTAAGTGTTCAATTTATGTAAACTAATGTGTGTATATATATATGTGTGTGATTTTCTTGCAAGGTATTGGATCATTTTCCCGAGATCTCAGCACATGCACTCTGTCGGAAGATAACATTGCACAAATACATGCTAATGTTCCTATACTGTTATGTAATTTGGAGAAGATATTTCCGCCAACCTTTTTTGATGTCATGGAACATCTCCATATCTATCTCTCACATGAAGCAGAACTAGGTGGATCTGTTAAATTTTGGTGGATGTATCCCTTCGAGCATTTCATGAAACATCTTAAGGTGAAACGTCTCACTTTATATCATACAGAAGATCGAGCTTTTCATGAAACATCTTTAGGGGAAAGTCAAACAGAAGAAATGTCTCACTTTACATCATACTATTTCACTACAAAAGTCTAAACGTGTAAGGGAAGGCTGCAGCGATACGATGATGGTAGTGTGGGACGAGCATATTCGGTTGATTATGTTCCAATATATTATTAGTATGATCCCTAGGCTGGATTTGCAAGGGCTTTTGATCTATATGATAGGCTTTTGTTGCGCGGAAGGTGTTCAGTGAAATGCTTGAAAGAACTTAATTATATATTTTGCATACTTAGCCAATGGAAATGGATTCCTAAGATGTTTAATGTCTATATGAACTTGAAATGAATTCTTCATTGGTTATTAATCACAAATGGTAATTTGTTCTTGATAAGGAATTTATTAAAGGGATTAATGCATAGAGATAGGATTAGTATATTGATTAGTGTTATTGACTAAGGGATTAAGCTTGCTTGATGGTGTTGTGATTGATTAGAATGCATTCTATCTTGTAATTTAAAATTGGGAAATTGATTATTGCATGAATAGCATAAGAAGAGGATGGAAGTGTGATTAACAAATTTTATGATCATTTACCCATCATTTGCATGTGTGATTGTTTGATAAGCACCTCTGATCATCTCTAGCTAACTTTAGTTCCTTGACCTCATCTTACACTCGGTTTTCAATCATTGTCTTATCTTTGATTTTCTTTCTTTCTTGTTCTTATTTGCATTTTCGAATTTGTCTCTTCTTTATTGCTTTCTTCCTTTGCTTGCTTGTTCTTGATCATTTAGGTTGTTAGTTTCAAAACTCTTAACTTGAATTGGCTTAGCCCCTAAAGTTGTATACATTCCTTTTTCTCTAAACTTAACCCATTTAGATTGATAAACCTCATGTACTACAATGACAACTTAACTATTTTGAGGGATTGATAGTTCAATAACTTAGAAAAATTATATCAGATTTATTTTTAATTTTTTCCGAAAAGAGGCTAGTTACTACTTAATGCCTTGTAGTTCAAGTTTATTACAAACACAACCACTAAATCCACCCATTTCTTTGAGCCGGCCCAATTTTTATGGACTACCCGACCCCGTTCTTCTGAAATCTACCCTAATTCCCAAATAAAACTGTAATTTTTTTAATTACACCTTTCTTTCGGCTCACCTCTTGCTTCGCCTCCCTCACCAGAAACCAGACCTACGATGATCCTCTTTGTCGAATTTTTTGAAATCCGACGAGCCTCCGGCAAAATCATTCTCCTCTCTCTGTCGTATTTTGATTCCTCGTGTCGGTAAAAACCTTTGGTCTCCTCCATCAAAACCTTCACTCCTTTGTTGAAACCCTCCTTCGTCACTCTTCTTTTTTCCTTCACAATCCTTTATCTTCTTCCGCTTTCGTGTCGCACGATTTTTATTCAAAGGTAAATGTAAGATTCTTTCATTGGTTAGTTCGATTACATGCATGGTTAGTATCAAAATTGATTGTGACATGTCGAGTCCTTCCTCTTTTAGAAACGGCTAGAGTTAAAGACATTCAAGGGGAGTATGAATCAATTGAAGTGCGTGAAGAGGACCCGCGAGAAGATCCAGAATTGACTCGAGAAGAAGAGACAAACTCAGGTGATATTGATGGAAATTCAACAACTGGACCACGTGATCCTCCACGGTAAGAGTTAGAAGAAAGAAGAACCCGCCTGACGATGGATATGGTTCATCTAAGGTATGTACATCTATTGTACTTAGGAGTCTGTAGACTATTAGTATGACTATGACAATTTTGAAATGTTTTCTAGAAAACTAGTGAGACTATGACAACTTAGGATTTTTTTAAAGACAACTAGAACAACTATATCAATTTAGGAATATTCTCTAGACACCTAGTACAGCTAGAACAACTATGATTATTTGCATGTTAAGAATGTGTTTGAACTTTCATATTAAGAATGTGTTTGAATTTGCATAGCTTATACGGAGAAGAAGATGAGTACTTGTTTGTGCCAAATGGAGTCCCTATTAGGTATTCTCTGAGAGAGCACGCATGTTAGCCAGATTGGACTGCCAAAATTACCACAACAAGTCTAAGGAATTGGGGAGTTTGAAGTTTGTGGAGAATTTATTTGGAAGGTCATAAAATCAAAGTCACAAATGTCAAAGAGAAGCTGACAGAGATGGAAGGCAAGATCAGTGTAGAGAGGAAGAAGCTGACTGTCTTATATTTTTTGTGCAAGGTAATTAAAGCTAAGTCGAAGGCCGATGGAAACATTGACTCCTTCATCTCAAATTTGTTGATGATTTCCGAGCTTGGGAGACATTTCCATGGGGCCGTTTTACATTCGATGAGTCCATTGGCGAGATATGGCGCATTGTGAAGGGTTTCAAATGCTCTGTGAAACCAAATGCCACAGTTACCTTTGGTGGTTTCATTCTTCCTCTGGAGGTAAAAGCTGTAACTTCGTCATAATTTTCATTATAGTTTTAAGATTATATAATTTTATGTTTTGAAATAACAAGATATTAACTATATGTTTAAAATCTGGCATTTGAATATATTCCACACATTGGAAGCACATTTAGAGAAGAAGTACACGCATAGAAGAACTGTCCTATGTTGTGCAAGTATAAGTTCAGCAAGAGTTGCATGAATGGTTTCCCATTGGAAGACATAAACAAAGCGCGTGTATGTACTATTGTTAGATTTAGTGTTCAGACTTGGTTATTTGTGTACTTATTAATAGTTTGATTTTAAGTTAAATTCGATGATATATCACCTGCATATAAGAACCTGACACGGAAGAGAAATCTATGTTGGCACACATAATAGATGAACATTTTTATGATGGGATCGGTTTTATTGATCCAATCGTTGATAATTGGAAAAAGCGGCTAACATTAGAGAAAGAATATATGGTTGAAAGATTTGCATGAATTGGACATTGCTTCCCGAAGTGGCACTAAGAATGTTGATGATGAACATGTAAACCCCAAAGCTGATATAATCATGGAGAGGCTTGCTGAATTTGAGGAGAAGATCCTGAAGTTCAAGGAACTAGAAAGCATGGTGTCAGCACATCAAGAGAGAAAGTCGGAGCTGAGCCTAGGAAACATACTTAGACATCCCAAGGTGAACAAGTTAATCTATACAAACACCTCCATAGTCTGCCATATTCAGTCCTCCGGTTGTTTACAGTGGAGTCATTGACAAAGAAAATTGTGAGTTTCTTGATTTTTTAGAAATTAATTCAATTTATATTGTTGTTAATACATGACAACACTTTTGATGCAGATGAGTGTGCTGGAGGAGATGGTGAGAGGACTAGTGATGGTGTAATAGAAGGTGAGAATTATGGTGAGAAGGATGGTGATGATGGAATAGAAGGTGAGAATGATGGTGAGAAGGATCGTAAAAAGGATGGTGATGATTAGGGATGGGCAATCGGGTATCCAAATGGGTTCGGTTCGAGTTATTCGGGTTTTCGAGTATTCGGGTTTAGGCTCATTAGCCCCATTCAGATATGTAGCATAAACGGGTTGGGTTGGGTTCGGTTCTGGCCGGATTCGGGTCGGTTCGGGTTAATTACTGGAAACCCATAATCCAATCGGTTTTGAACGGTTTCGGGTAATAACCATACTATTATCTACTGTGCATAAATGTTCAACGACCAAATTTTGAACTTCAAAGTGTTTAAAATACGGTTGATGGTATGGGAGGTTCTGTCGAGATTTTAACATGTACTCACCTTATTGGACAATAAACAAACCAGGTTTGCAAAGCTCATGTACCTCGAGATGTGCTAGTCTCAGAGTAGCAAAAAAGTTATCAAACATATACGGAGTATACTAATGTTTAATCATATACTAGGATATTTGCTTTGATGCAGAATATGCATATATACTCACATGGTTATACTCTTATATATTTGTATTTGTGTCAATATGTTTCAGACTTTTCTTAAGGCATGAAAAACTGTAAGTCACGCAGGAAGTAGTGGCAAAACAAAGCTATATTTTTCATGTGAATTTTATATGGGTCATCCAATCGGGTTTCGGATTTAACCCGAACCAGTCCATAACCCAAAGTATTATCACCTATGTTCCAATCGGTTATTGTAAAGGATCCGAACCCGTACCGAACCGGCTTTTTCAGGTTGGATCCGGGTTTGGATTTCGGGTTCGGTAAATATGCCCACCCCTAGTGATGATGAAGGACAGAAAGAAAAAGAAGTTGAAGTAGATGAAGTACATGAAGAGGTATTAGCTGAAGAAGAAGGACATGAATAGGAAGACCAAGTATCTGAAGATGAAGAAGAGGAAGAGAAAGAGAAAGTAGCTGATGCTGGGAAAAAGAAAGGACATAAGAAGGGATCGAAAAAGGGGTCCAAGAAGAAGAATGAGAAGAATAATACCACTCCTACGAGACTTTGGAAGCGAACAAAACAAGCGTCGAAGAATACGGACACCATATGCGGCTGGCCAGAAGAACCCAATGAAGAAGTATATGAGTTGTGTTGGTTTTTTGAACAATGATTTATGTTGTGTTTTAACTTATGTGTTTTATCGTTTGGAACTTTTGTTGTATTTGATGAATTTGGTACTTTTGTTGTGTTTGATGGATTGAAGGCATTATGACTACTTTGTGTTGTTATCTGTGTTTATTAGGTGAAATTAAAATGGATTGTAGTTGAAAAGAAATAAGTCTGATTTACTTTAATACAAGTTTTCGGTACAACTAAGGTTCAAATGGGGTTCAACTGAGATAAAAAACCATATAAACTTATTTAAACCATACATAAATAGAAGACCTTTTCGAAAACCAAAAAATAAAGGTTCTTCATCCGCTTAGACAACCAAATAATGGGTTCATACATTAGACTTAGACAACCATGTAGAAGCTAAAAACAACACACAAAAGTACAATTGCAATTCCTTGAAGTAACTCCTTTAGCCTTCCAAACTCATCAATACTGTTCTGCAGTTGTTGACGTATTGTCTGCATCTTGTCTGCACCTTCTCATGATTTTTCCACATCTCGTCACCATATATCACGACATTATCATTTGTCTCTAAGTGTTCCATAGTCTGCATCTTCTCACGTGTATGCACCTCACGCGTATACACCTCCTCCATTGTGTCATCCCACCATTTACTAATGTGGTAACGATGTGTCTAGATATAGAGAGAAAACTCTATCAAACCAAGACCAATATCAACTGAGTACAACTGTTCTCACCTCAAATAGATGGCAAGTGTAGAATCTCCAACCTGGGTCTGTTTCATTGAAACATGTCTCCTCTTTCACTTTTCATCCAAAGGAACATCGGTTTGGGATCCCAAATTTTGCATCAACTCGGCAACAACCACTGGTATAACTTTCCTTTGAAGATGAGCTTTTAGTGCGTCTGAACATATCTGAAATGGGAAGAAATTGAAAAATATTAGGAACACTTACTTTTGAAATCAAGACCCTAAAGCAAAAACGAAACCGAAACCCTAAAGCAAAAACGAATCGAGGAGTCCAAAATATTGACCTGCTCGCTTGGCAAAATCGAAATCGCTTATCTATTTTCTCTATGTATCCCCCCTCAATTCTCTCACTAAAATAAGTGAAAATAATGAGAAACTCCCGAGTCTGAAAATAAAATTAATGGTTTTTTTAAAAAAATTAAAAATTCTTGCATGTGGTTTTAATATTCCAGCCTACGGTTTTACAAAAATTTAAAAAACCCGCAACACTAAATTAAACTTTGTTGTACCCATATTTATAGTTGTTCTTTCATCTTTTTAGTTGTACAATTGCGATTTTGGAGTAATTGAACATGGACCTTTATATAAATTTCGATTTTCGAATTGTCCATGTAATTTTATAGTATTACATATAATTTGAGATGTTTTCATAAAAAAAGTTTTGATAAATAACAAATTTTACCTCTTAACCATCGTAAGATGGTGAACCTATCCAAAGAGTTACATATTTCATAAGGTATGTTTTATGTTTTATGTGAAACAAAAATCTTTAGTTAAATATATTTTTTATTTTTTTAATTTAATGGTTTTCAGTTTCACTATACTTATAATTATTTTATAACATGTTCTTGGAGCTCTTTGGGAAAAACTATAGTTTTTTTTTTACATTTTCTACATAATTGTATACATATTGTTCTTATTTGTCTCAACTATATTTCCATTTTATGCCGTTATTTAAAAGTGTATAAATTAATTTGTAGTCTAAAAATAGTTAAACTTGAAGTTATTCAGTTAAACAAAAAAAAAGGTTCTGAGTATTTCAAAGTTAAAGATTTTGAATAGCTTGTGTTTGAACCTTAGAAACCTAGTTGTACCAATTTTAAAAACCCAAACATGTTGTTCTTATTTTTCCCAAGTAACACCATTAAGAAAACAGAAATACAACATAAATACATCACAAGTTTCCTTAAGTTACTTTCAGGATGCAACCACCTCTCCAAGTTAATACCATGGACATACATGTTACTCATCTTTCGTCGGCATTCTCCAGTGGATGGAAACATCTTCTCTTGATTCTTCTTGTTTTTTTTTGTAATCCGGAGGTAAGGGGACCAATCATTTTATATCAGCAGGAATACTACACTTAGACTCATGCGGTACTAGATAAAGTGTTCCGTAATAAGCCATTTCCCACGTCTCAATCAAGTAATATATGGAGCACAAATCATAGATACTGATATTCCCCATTTTCCCTTCATTCCTCACTCGTAAAATGGTTGCGGCAATTGCATGTACACAAGAAAACTTGTCAATATCCAAAGTTCTACACCTACAAATTTTCTTCAGAAAGTCCACCAAATAGGTCTTCCCGTCAAGTCCTATAACATAGTATTTTTTTCGGAAGCTGTTGATTCCATTCGCCAGTAAGTGCTTTGCCATTGCACATCGTGTGCACTTCATTCTCCACAAACAGAACCACTTCTTTGTATGCGCTGCAGAACCAATTTCCTTCCTATGTTTGTTAAGCCATTCAGAAAACTTCTAAAGAATAGCATCAATCATAGGTAATAAGGAGTACTTCCTTGCTTTCTTAAACACATTGTTCAGGGATTCTGTGGAATTTCTAGTGTCTAGGTTGTACCTATCTCCTTGAAAATAGGCTCTTGACCATTTTCCACCTCAAAAGGTTTACCTAGATACTCAGCCGCTTTGGGAAATCTGATCCTAATACACTCGGTTGAAGTCAACATGAGTATAGATATGAGCTCATTCAATGAATTTCATCGCAACTAGATCTTTGCTGAAGTTATTAACTTTTTCCATCACGTTTAGAGACAAATGCCAGATAGAAGGTCCATGCTGAAATCTTGGGTACACCTCACAAACGGACTTGGTGATGCTTGAATATATGTCACTCATAATAACCAATTCAGGACCATCTGGTATAAAAGTTTTCAAGTTTTCGAAAAACCACTTCTAGCTAGCATCTTTCTCAGCATCGATTACACCAAACACAATGGGGGGTAATGGTGACGATTAGGATTTTGTGCTGTCGCAAAAACTAGCATACCACCATATACAGTTTTAAGAAAGGTTGTGTACACAACTATCACTTTCCTTATTAAACTAAACCCTTCAATGCTAGCTCCTAGAGCGATGAATATGTAATTTTTTTTTCTCTATCCAACTTCACACTGGTTACTGTACCCGGATTAACCTTCTATAGCATGTACATATAAGATTACATTATCGTGTAGCTTTCTTATCGCACATTACTAACAGCTAGTTCCCTCTAAAGGTGGTCGAGTACGAGCACTTCACACCTAGTCTCCCTTTAACAAGACTTATGATACTCTTAGGAGCTGGGGTTTCCAGTTGACCTGGATAGTCTTCACGCAAAAAAGAAGCTACAATTCGCAGTGTGCCTTTCCTTCTACTGCTGCTACTAGTTGCAGTAACCCAAGAGCATGTATGCATATTTATGTATACTCTAACACTGAAATCATTTGATTTCTTTATTTTTGCAACACGTAAATACCATTTACATCATTCTTTCACTTGACGGAATTTAGCACAAGTCGCTCCGTATCAGACTAAACAATGGCGACACCCCAAAACAGTTCTTATTTGAAGCTCTGTCAACCAAATCTTGTACTGCCTCCTTCGAACTAAATTCTTGACCTAATTCAATACCCATACTATCATCCCATTTTTCAACATACTGACTTTTCTCAACATAATGTGGAAGCTCAACATATTCATGAATACCAGCTTTATCCAGTGGCTCTTCCACAGCCGCTAGTTCAACATGTGGTTCAACATGTGTGACATTCAAAATCTTTATTAACATCTTCTTCATAAGCTCTTCAATAATCGGTTCATTGTGTTGCTCCGGTACTTTACCACTTCTGTACATAGTTAAAACACCAGAATTACTTATATAATCAACTATGGCATTTGAAACCGGCACCTTATAATTCAACCCAATTGAAATTTCCTCAAACGCTCTTGAAAGTTGGTCACACATCCCATATGTTTGCCAAATCTTTGATAATCTCCACATTCAAAACAGACCTAAGTTGTTATTTTTCCAATGTCGTTAGGAAAATAAGAACATCCTCATCATCTGTAATAGCTGACGAGTATAGTGACTTAGATACCGATAAAATGTAACTCAATTTCAGCTTTGTCGTCGTTTTATCTACCCCAATCTTCTGGCAAAATTTCTACTAACTTCGCATATGTAAGCTCCTAGAAAGATGAAGTCCTAAATGAAATAGCATAGATTGAATTCCTAGAAGAAATCCATGTATACTCTTCTGAATAGTATCCTCCATAGTCCAAATTTATGTTGGTGTGCATGATGGTCTTTTCATCCCGTAAGTAGAATAAAATACTCAATTAGCAATTAAAAAATTAGTCACAGTAATACCAATTGTACCAGTTGTCCTATGTCAAATTTATACCATTTGTTCCAGCTGGCCGGCCTTTTATCAGTTATACCATTTGTTCCAGTTGACTTATCTCTCTTAATTTCATGAACTTCAAATCGGATTGGATTCGTAAAAATCACAGTGATTCAACAACTACATTCCACAAATTTATCAATGCAAAGACTTAACCATTACCCTAAATTTCGACTAAATGTCAAACCCAAAAAGATAGTTTTACATATAAATTCCCTAAAATAGTATATTCACCAAACACATCAATTTTGCTTACACAGATTCTACAATGTCGGAGGAAATTGGAGGAAGGAGGTGGTGCCGGAGGTGAAGTCCGCCACTGCTGGACAGTTTTCTTCGTGAAAATTCTAAATGGAGCAGCTCGATCTTATGGTCAGCTAGCTCGGGCTCGATACAAGAAGAAGCAGTAGCATTTCCGCATTAATTCAAAAAAAAATTCCAGAAATTTTTGTTTTTAATTATTAATATTATTAAAATAATATTTTTAAATCATATTCATTATGGGTAAAAGAGGAATATCACTTGTTCAAGGGTATGTAGGTCAATGGAGGAAATGGCAGATTTTTGTTTCACAAATAAGGGCAAAAGAGCCATTGATCCTACAGTGGTGGCTTGTGAGGGTGGCTCTTGAGGCTGCTCTTACACTTGGGACAATGGAAAAAGGTAATGGAAGATGTGATCTAGGTCATCGTTTAAAGATAAAAAAAAGTAATGGAGTGAGAATCCCCCCCCCCCCCCCCCCCCCCTCTCACTCTCTTAACCAAAATTCACCCCTATATTCCACGAAAGGAACATGGCACTTGTACTCGGAATCACCACGAGAACTGTACCTTGAACTGATTTTTGAACTCATCTTGAACAGCTTTTGGAAACTCTTCTGCACCATGTTGGAAAACACAAATAGAGAAAAACCTACTAACTAAAACAACATTAACTAGGTTCGAGGAGTCATGGTACCTTAAAACCCGAATAAGCAATATACAATTTAAATTATTTATTGGAAATATTCACCTTGTGTGACATTCTTAAATATAAGAAAGTTAACTAAAATCCGACAACAATAGAGTTCATATCATAGACCAAGGCGTAAATTTTGTTACAATGAGAAGAAAAATGCTGCTAAACACAATTGGATATGATAAGATATGTTTGACCACTCACCACAACACACAGTTGCAGCGGCTCCAACGCTGAGTGAGTGACTATCTGTCGTAAGGATGAAGAGACAATATCAGTGTTGACCATATACAAAAATGCGTTGACCAAATTCAGGAGAAGTTATAAAAAAAGAAAGTTCTCCTTAGAAAAAGGATCTTTTACAGTAGAGAAGACTCGTAATAAATGCATATCATGTGTTTGGTGAAGTCATATATTGTCGTTTTACAGATTTTTTTACCATGGTTCGTTCTTATCGAGTTTTAGGTGTTTTGGAGTCTTTGTAGGTTTAGCGTTAGCACTTTGGAGATTTTAAGAGTTTTTGGATTATGTTAAAAGATATGGAGAAAAGATCAAGTCATACAACTTAACTTGCTTCTTCAAGCTTAACTATAAAACTAGATTTTGACCCGCCGTTCGGCGGGTATAATTTTGTTTTGATGTTGATTGATATTATATATGTTTAAATAATATATTATATATGATAATATATTTTATAACATAATATTAATATTAATTTTAGATGTTTGAGATATATCGAACATATATATATATATATATATATAGATTTTATATAATGTATTTTTTTTTGTGAATGATAATGATTCCCGCTAAGAACAGACAATTACTATTGTTAATTTATATGTTAAAACTTGCTTTTAACATGTTATTCTCAGTTTTATATTTAAAGACATTTAGTGCACAACATCTTATAATACGTGTATTGATGAGTCCTTTTCAAAACTATAATGCACGTATTCTTAAATAAATATCATATCACTATACAAAAAGTATTATAGCTAATCACCCACCAGTCAATGGTTGACTGCAATCCATTTTCATCATCTTTAGGATTCATTATTGCCAATGAAATTACATCCTCTGGAAGCCTGTTATTACGACGAAAAACTCATGATTTTAATAAGAACACTTTTATTTGAATTGAATCTAATTGCAAAAATAAAACACTTACGATTTCCGGAAAGCTTTTATTTCCGGCAAATCTGAATTTATAAAGACTTGGGAAGCATCAAAAGCATTAGTTATCTGAAGTTGTTCTACAAAATCAGAAACAATAGATGTTTTAGTACATACATTATGAACAAATTAATCTAAAATAAACTTTTTTTTTATACACGCAAAGAAAATTTAGTTACCTCGGTAGTAGTTGATTTTCCCAAATCTTATCAAGCAAATCAAAATCCCTTCACCTGCTTCTAAGCAAGCATCCATTAATTGCTCAGCAAAACGACCCCATAGACAGCAAGGTAGGCGTTGATCTCTGAAATTTCAATATTATTTAGGTCACCAAATAGTTTGATTAATATTAACGTAATGAATTTGTATAGTATCTTACTGTGAATCCCGGAGCATGAACTCAAGCTTTTTCCTCTCTTTACCATTGCATTGAAGGGTTTGAATCTCTCCTACATCAATCACTTGGCCAAGAACATCTACAAACAACACAAATTCTAATTAAAATTTGATTGTATATGAAAATCTATATGAATTAGAAACGATAAAGATTACCAATGAGATAACAGTTTTTCAGCAGCCCACTAAAAATGGATTGAAAATCAGTTATGGAAATGAAATTGTCCACGGAGTTATACTGAGTTCGACTAATAGCCGTGTTGATTTGTACTGATGGTTTGTTGTCCTATATTGCCCATATGCTGGAGACAGAGAGAAATTCTCTATGACTCTCCACTCACCAATTGCAACCTTATTTTGAAAACTGTTGACAAAAGTTTTCTTACAAGTTGCATGGATCTTAGCCTGTATAAAAATGAATTTAATAGTATTAGTATTTTTATAAAATTGATAAACGATATGTATTGAATGATAAATTACCGTAGCATCTCCAAAAATGATTTCTAGAGTCTCTCCGGACTGAGAGGTGTATTGTTTCCACAGGTGCAAGACCTTGACGCGACATCGCCAACCAGTCTTGAAAGGCTTCACACTCTCAAGGTTAGTAAACTCATTATTAACCACTACCATAGCCGCCATTTTTTATGAGTAAAAGAAAATGAATTACTCTTGAGAGTAGAATTGTGAACGAATGAATTTTTTGTGTTTGTGTCCTACTCTATTTATAACGGGTCGCAAGAGATAGGGCACAAAGCGTTAAGATATTGAATATATGATTTCCTATAATCTTGCTTGATAGCCAAGATTTAAAGTTAAAAAGAAATAAGTCAAGATTTTAATATTCTTTTCTATAATTTCGCATCTTGTATAAAGTAAATATTCAATCGCCAATGTATAGAGTTCAATATTCATCTAAATGCATTGAGCTATATTAGGAACCAAAATATTTTGAATATACGATTTCCTAAAATCTTGCTTGATAGCCAAGATTTAAAGTTATAAAGAAATAAGTGGTGATTTTAATATTCTTATATATTATTTCGGATATTGTGTAAAGTAAATATTCAATCGCCAATGTATAGAGTTCATTATTCATCTAAATGCATTGAGGTATATTAGGAACCAAAATATTTTATTAAAATCAGGCATTTAATACTTGATATCAAAGATTTAAAGCAATTAATTATAGCACTAATTTAAAGCAATCAATTAAATTAGTTGCGATTTTGAAACAATTTGTTTTCCAAATTAAAATCATTGACGATTTTTATGGTAATGTTTTGTAAATGCAATATCATGATTGTAAATGTAAATGCAAAATCATTAATATGTGTCAATTTTGGTATATTAGGAAAAATAACCCAGCTTTTCAGTTTTGGTAACCTTGCTTTCGATTGTTTAAATGGGCTGGGCCTTTTTTTTATGTGCTTTCGATGGTGAGTTTACACACAAACCAAAATAAACCAGCTTTTCAATTTTGGTAACCTTTGTTTCGATTGTTTTAATGGGTTGGGCGTTTTTTTTATGTGATTAATGGACAAATTTATCCTTAATGAGTCACACAAAAACATTAACAATAGCAGTGGCATGGATTGTAAATAAACTGAAAAATCTGGATATTCTCTAAAGTGTACTTCTCCTTTAATAGTATAGATTCTTTAAAAATTCGAGAGCTTGCTGACGTGGCAAGGCAAAAATTGGCGATCGATTGGTTTTTCGTAAAACTTAAACTCCAAGGCGGCTCATCTCGCTGGCATCTCGACGGCATGGATTTAGGTGAGACAGAGAGATCATCTCTAAAGGAGGGGAAGTACAGAAGAAGGTTTGGTGGGCTTCAACAGTCCGAAGCTTGGGTTTCTTGATGAAGAAGGACTACCAAATTTGTATGGTTGATGGGTCTCCTTTGGTTGAGATTTCCAGAAGATGTGGATGCAGAGTCGACTCCTCTATGGGAAGACTTTGTTATCGGTAAGTTTCTGACAATGGCACCGCATATCGTAAGAGTTCACATTATAGTGAACAAGATTTGGCCACTTGGTGACAAGAGTATAAGGATTGGTGCGTATGAGGTAAATGATTCCTCTGTTAAGTTTCGGATAAAAGATAAGGCAACGATAAAAAGAGTACTTCGAACATTAGAAACGTCCCTATGGTTGTAACAAAGTGGTCGCTAATAGTGGAGGAAACAGAGTCTGCGATCAAATCAATTCCGATGTGGGTGACACTTAAAAATGTTCCTCAGAAGCTATTCTCTTGGGAAGGACTCAGTTTCCTTTCAAGTAAAATAGGAGATCCGAAGAGATTGCATCCTGATACTGAGCTCTGCAAGAGTTTTGAGGAGGCAAAAGTCTTCATTGAAGCTGACCTATCCAAAGAATTTCCAAAAAAAATGAAGAAGTATTGATTCTTTGGTTGAATACAAATACCCTTGGCTTACAGATTGGTGTACGAGATTGCCGGAAATGGGGAAATTTGGTGAATAAGTGTCTAGTCCAAGAGCACATCAATATTGTTCTGCCAAAACATTTGGACAAAGGTACTGGAAGTAGGCGAAACATCAACAGAGGCAGTGAATGACTCAGGAAATGTAACTGCCATGCCACACTGTGCTAGCGATGCAACTAGAAATGTTGAAACTCAAAGTGGTGTCAGATATACAGTTATATGTTCGGTGGGAAAAAACAAGTTTGGCCTGCCTCTACAAAGGATTTGGAGCCACTGTAACACCCCTGACCAGTTCTACGGACAATAGACAAACCGTAGATGTCACAAGTGTTGAATACTGCGAACGTTCCATCCATCCCCGAGAACAGGCCAGCCCGTCCTTGATATCCAACCCTCTCGGTGATATATCATGGTTTTTACCGGTTTTATGCCATGATATAAGTCTGTTTTAGTGTCTTTTGGTGTTTCTTTAGAGTCTTTTACATGTTTTATTAGGTACACACACGTTTGGAGCAAAAGTGGAGATTATGGAGCTATTTGGTGCATTTTGGAGTTTTGACCAGAGAGGTTGTGTTCACTGTCCAGATTTGAGATCTGTGTCGATCGTTGCACACCTGCATCGATCGATGCACAGCGAGTTGGGCCAGATTCTCGATGGTTTAATGAAGAATATTGATATTGCAAAGATGCCCAGAAGTTCCAGATATTTACACAGAAGCCCCAAGTCGTGTTTAAGCTATTTAATTAGGTTTTTAACTTCAGTTTTACATACGCTATCATAACTTAGAGCAGAGAGTTTTTTTAGAGCTTTTTGGGGATTTATCTGCTTGTCTGATTTCCTGTGAACGTCCTAGACTTAGCGCCCTTAGTTTATTTGCTTACAACCACAACCTGCTACTTATTTACTTTCTTGCTTGCTCTTTTTAGTTATTCAATACAATTTGCTTTTTGCTTTCTCCTAGTTTTAATCTCTTTAGTTCTAATCCTATCGTTGCCTAGAGTCCTCGTGGATTCGATCCCTAAGTACTACATTGATATACTGTGCACTTGCAGTTAGTATAGGGTAAAACTTACGACCTATCAAGTTTTTGGCGCCGTTGCCGGGGACTCTTAGAGTCTTCGATAGCTTCGAACTTAGTGTTTTTACTAGGATTTTTATTTTTATTTTTGTTTACTGATTTTTTTTCTTTTCTCTGTTTTCTCTCTGTCGCAGGTTTCATAATCGCATAGCATCGACCGTTGCACTTCCTGTGTCGATCGTTACTAGGCGATTGGAGTTGAATCGATCGTTGCACTGTTAGCATCGATCGTTTCTTGGCGATTACAGACGGTTTATGCAGACGCGTGATACCAGAAGTAATCCGAACACTAATCTCGTAAACCTCCAACTTGAAGAGCTTGCTAGACTAGAGAGGACTAACATAAGAGTTCAAAGAACAAGGATGGTTTTTGTTGAACGTGTTATCATAAAGCTTGATGTTCAAGGTACCCTGAGGGACCGACACAACAATCCGTACAATGCTGCTGGAGAACCGATAGATGCTGAAGGGAATGTTATCCCTGATCCTCCAGAGGAACCACAACAATAGGAGCAGAACCAAGGACAAGGCCAAGTACAGGGCCAAGGTAGACAGATGGTTTTCCATGAGAGGACTTTAGCTGATTATAACCGTCCGGGTGAGTTTCATGCTAACCGGTCAGCTCTTGTACTTCCTGAATTTGAGAGGAATGATTTTGAAATCAAGACCGTCTACTACTCTCTCCTGAGGCAGAAAGCCTTCCATGGCTCTCCAAGTGAGCAGCCGATGGATCACATAGATGAGTTTGAAGCATAGTCACTGGAATAAAGTACGATGGAGTTAACCAAGACTATCTGTTCCTCAAGATTTTCCCCTACACTCTGGCTGGAGATGCTGCAGCCTGGCTGAAACAACTTCCATCTGGGACGTTTGTTACTTGGGCCGCTCTGAAGAGTGAGTTCCTGCGTCATTTCTATGATGATGCTCGCTCAGATCAGTCCAGACAGGACATTCTTACCTTTACCCAAGGTACAACAGAGCCTATTAAGACAGCTTGGATGAGGTTCAAGAAATACCAACGTGACTGCCCGCACCATGGATTCACCGAGGTAACACTTTTAGGCATCTTCTTTAGAGGAATAAATCTTCCATATCAGACTGCGTTGGAAAACTAGAATTGCCAACTTTAACACTAGGACTCCTGCTCAAGCTAAGCAGTTGATAGATAATTTAGTAAGCAGTAATAGCTGCAAGACTACTGATGAGAGAAGGAAAAAGTCCGGTGGGAAGATTGAGAATTCTGAGATAGCTGATATTAGATCTAAGTTGGACACAGTTTGCAATCTTCTAGCTGGGAAGAAAGCTGTCCACTTTGCTTAGGTTGTTGAGATGATCAATGATGAAGAAGATTGTCAGGAAGAGGATGTGGATTACATCGGAGGATCTGGTTTCCAAGGAAACAGGTTTGGTAATCAGTCTGGTAATAGATTTTTCAGTGGTCAGGAGAGTGCTTTCACAAGCAATCAAAACTCTTCTGGCTTTGGACAGAATGCTGGTTTTCAGAAACCTTTCCAACAAGGTAATCAGAGGACTTATGGATCTTCCTCTTAACAAGCACCTCCTGTAGCTACTACTCATGAGAGTAAGATGGAGGCAATGACGGAGCAGCTGCTAAAGGGACAAACCAAGATTTCTGTGGATGTCAACAAGAAACTGGATTGGGTGTATGATGATTTGAATGGGAAATTCGAATCTTTGAGCTCACATGTGAAAAGGCTTGATGCTCAAGTTGCACAGACTGCTGGACATTTTAAGAGGGAAGATGGATATCTCCCAGGGCGAACTGATGCTAATCCCAAGTATCAATGCAATGCGGTAAAATTGAGAAGTGGTAAGGAGATGTCTCCTGGCCAGAAAAAGCAGTTGAGTATTGAAGAACTCGTGGAAACTGAAGAATTGGAAGATGGGATCGGTGATATTCGCAATGCATCGATCGACGCTACTCAGCAACGGTCGATGCAAAGCGAAAACGAAGAACCTGTCGCAACAAAGTCGCTCAGAACCGATCGACACAACACCAGTGACGATCGACACAAGGCGACTGCAGAGAGTTCAAAACCAGAGAAACCGAAGCAGTCGAGTGAAAGGGTTTACAAACCTAAAGTACCTTTTCCCAAAAATTCCAGGAAAGCTAGGAATGATAAACAGTATACCAAATGCAGGGAGATCATCAAACAGGTGAAAGTCGGAGTGCCTTTGATTGACTCTATGGAGACTTCTCCTATAACAAGGAGATGTCTTAAGGACTTGCTTGTTGGTAAGTGGTCTGATTAGGAGAGTGTGATGATGATCACGGAGGTATGTAGTGCGGTAGTTCAGGGCAGAATTCCTGAGAAGCTGAAAGATCCAGGGAGCTTTGTGTTGGATTGTGCTATCTACAGGGAAAGATTTGAAAGATCCCTATGTGATCTTGGTTCTAGTGTAAATCTTATGCCTTTCTCTGTTGCTGAGAGACTTGGGATGACTGACTTCCTACCTACTAAGATCTCACTGGTTCTGGCAGACAGAACAATTAGAATCCCTGAATGAGTACTAGAAGATGTGCCTATAATGATGGGTAAATGTGTGGTACCTACTGATTTTGTGGTTCTGCAGTATGGAGAGGAACCGAAGGATCCACTGATTTTGGGCAGGCCTTTCTTAGCTACTGCTGGTGCGATGATTGACTGCCAAGGAGGTAGAATAACTCTGAATGTGGGTGATCTGAAGATGAGTTTTGATATGGACAAACTGGTGAAGAGACCAACATCGACGGACAGAACTTCTATGTGGACACACTAGGTGATTTGGCTGCAGAGTACTTTCACAAGTCACATGCTGAAGATCCACTAGAAAGAGCTTTACTGAGCTCTATAATGGAGCTGGAACACCTGCAAGACGAGCCTGCAATCTGCTATGCAAGACTGATGGATTCTGCTGAGCAAGTGATGAAGTTAGAAGTGTCTGCCGCGACTTTGCATCGATCAACACAGACTAAGCATCGATCGTTGCAAGTCGACAGAGATTGGTCAGAGGAAAAGGCTCCGAAAATTAAATTAAAACAACTTCCATCGGGGCTAAGGTACGCGTTTCTTGGACCTAATTCAACTTATCCAGTGATTGTTAACGCTATTTTGAACAACGCAGAGCTCACTTTACTGCTAAGAAAGCTGCGCAAGCATCGCAAAGCTCTTGGCTAGTCTCTTGATGACATTTCAGGTATCTCTCTGGAGCTGTGCATGCATCAGATACATCTTGAGGACGAGTCTAAGACATCTGTTGAGCATCAGAGAAGGCTTAATCCTAATCTACAGGAAGTGGTTAAGAAGGAGATTATGAAACTCCTAGATGCTGGGATCATCTATCCTATTTCAGACAGTGATTGGGTGAGTCCAGTCCATGTGGTGCCTAAGAAAGGCGGAGTTACAGTTGTGAAGAATGAGAAGAATGAGTTGATCCCTACTAGGACTGTGACTGGACACATGATGTGCATAGATTACAGGAAACTCAATGCTGCAACAAGGAAAGATCATTTCCCTTTACCCTTTATTGATCAGATGCTGGAGAGGTTAGCAAATCACCCTTACTATTGCTTCCTCGATGGATATTCAGGTTTCTTTCAGATTCCTATCCATCCAGAGGATCATGGAAAGGCCACCTTCACTTGTCCATATGGCACATTTTCTTACCGTATGATGCCTTTTGGACTCGGCAATGCACCAGCTACTTTTCAGAGATGCATGATGTCCATGTTCACTGATATGATTGAGGACTTTATGGAGGTATTTATGGATGACTTCTCAGTCTATGGTGTTGGAATTGTGTCCAGTAATCTCTGTACTGTCTCTAGAAAGTAAGAGTATGTCAATGATCAGACATAAGTCATATAATACTGGGGGTCATGATGGCTTGCTAGAGTCCGTGTTGGAATTGTGTCCAGTAATCTCGGTACTGTCTCTAGAAAGTAAGAGTATGTCAATGATCAGACATAAGTCATATAATACTGGGGGTCATGATGGCTTGCTAGAGTCCGCTCATGATCTATAAGTCTTGGACTTATTGCCTTTATTATATGATCCCATATGGGTCACACGCCTAAGCTAACAGGAAAATGTGTAGGAACGGTTTAGCAGAAGTACGGTAAAAGTGCTAGGCATTTACTGTACTTAGAGAGAATAAAACGGTTTAGCCACTGTGTGTCGATCGATACACAAGGTGTGTCGGTCGACACAGTGCGCGAATGCCGTCGAGTTAATTGGTGTTTGGGCCAAATGGCCCAAACGGAACCGGACAAGTTTTATGAGATAAAACTCGAGTTCAGAACAATTAACCCTAGCCCCTAGCCGAAAACTCTCTCTCCCTCTGCGCCGAGTTCCTCAGTGGCCTAGCAGCCTTCTTCCTGATTGGTGTGCGTGTGTGAACCTCTGGAGGAGTTATCTCTCGGTGGCTCTCTGATCTCTGACATACCATCTCTTTCCGCTGCAATTAACAGGTATAAGGTGAGATCATCAATTGTTTCTATTCGAGAAGAACCTAGATCAGCATGTTTAGGATGATCTGAATCTGGAATTGAATCAGGATTGACTAAACATTCCTTCAGTGGTATCAGAGCTATTGGTTCTGGTTTTTCTTGTTTAGATTCAAGTTTAGGATTGTTTTTCTTGTTTAAAAGTGTTTTGAATCAACTACTGATAAGAGAAATCACTTAAGCAACAAGAATTGAAACCTAAACATATGAAAAAATCGCATGATCAAGCTATAATGATTTGATATGCGATCGAATCCGAGAGAATGAGAATCGGCCAGAATCGCATGGATCGATCGATACGATCGCATGGATCGGTCGATACAATCGGAGATCGCATGGATCGATCGATACGATCGCATGGATCGGTCGATACAGTCTATCGGCTAACCCTGTTAACGCGTGAAAGCATCGATCGATGCAGGATCGATGCAGGTTCGATGTTGGTGCATCGACCGATGCGGTTGGTGCATCGATCGACACGGTTAGGGTTTTGGCTCGGTTCCGTGCATGCGTGAGAGCATCGATCGATACAGGATCGATGCACGATCGATGCAGGATCGATGCTAAGAGCATCGACCGATGCGGTTGATGGATCGATCGACACGGTTGGTTCATCGATCGACATGGTTGGTTTAAGGCTCGGTTTAATATTTTGATTAAAATTAATTCGTCCTGGTTTAATAAACAGATTTAATAATTTTATTAAATCTGGTTAAACCGGGACAAGAAATCCAATGTCGAAAGAAATATTGGATTTTGTGCCTAAACCAGGATTTTCTAATTTGATTTGGTTGGACCAAATAAATTGAGAAAATCCGGTTTAGTAAATAACCGGTTGACAATTGTGGTCATCGTAGTAATTAAAATTTGGTTAGACCAATTTTAATGAACCAGACCGGTTATGTCATTTAATTGGACAATTGGGTCATGTCTTGGACGTGGACCAATTCTTGGGCCTCGGGCCAAGAAGTTAAAACAATTGGGCCAATTATTTGAGTCTTTCTTCAGATTAATTTAAAATTTATTTTATAAAATTATAAAGTCGATTTTAAATTAAAGTTTCCGAAATTTTGAAATTAGAAAGTTTCTTAAATTTATAGAAGTTTCTAGATTTGCATGATTCGGATTTTAAGAAATTTCTAAAGTTAGAAAGTTTCCGTTTTTGAAAGTTTCCAATTTTAGAAAGTTTCCAAAAATAGTAGGTTTCCAAAAATGGAAAGTTTCCCGAAATAGTAATCTTCTATTTTGGGAATAAATTTTTAAATAAACCTACGAACCTCAAATAATATCAAGCGTTGGATGTCTTGTCCATTCTATGTCAGCTGTCGAAGCCCATTCAATTGTATTCATGGCCTTACAGTGTGAGGGTGTCTGCTTTTGCGTGGATAAGACGGTTTGTGATTCATAAATGTCATTGGGAGTCCCAGACATTAATGATTACATGACTGTATAGTCTGGTTTTCTTGACTAGGCCATCGGGAGTCCCGGGCCTTGAGACATCAGAGTGGATTGGGCCTCGGGCCCAGATTCACAACCAAGAGTTATATCACGGATATAATTAGCCGATATAGGGCTTACCGATATAAGCTAAGGTTGGGTGACGGCCAGTGGCCCACTTTGATCTTAGTTATATGTGGATCTTGGAATCATTATATTCTATTGAGGGTAACTTATGTTATTGAATATAATGCGTGATTAATCATATTAAGTATAATACAAGATTAATCATATTGAACATATTAACTAAAATCCTTTTATCTTAATTTTCAGTTATGACTAGCACAAACAATCAAAACACTTTCTCGATCCGGTCTGTCCTTAAGATGGACAAGCTGAACGGATCAAATTTCTTGACTTGGTCGCGGAACCTGAGGCTAGTCCTCAGACAGGAGAGAAAGGACTATGTCCTTGAGAGAGCTCTCCCCGTGAGGATCGGGTCCAATGCTTCTCATGCAGTATATGATGCTTGGAATAAGCATTATAATGATGTGGTAGATGTGCGTGGTCTGATATTGGCTACCATGGACTCAGACTTGCGGAAGCAATATGAGAACATGGAGTCGCCAATAGAGATGATCAGCAGCCTGAAATTGAAATTTCAGGAGCAGATAAGAGTGGAGAGATACCAGTTGGTTAAATCTCTCACTAGCTGCAAGCTACCAAATGATCATCCAGTGAGTCCTCATGTCAGTAAAATGATGGGTTACATTGATAACCTGAGGAAACTGGATTATCCAGTTAGCCAAGAATTGGCAACTGAGATCATTCTGCAGTCACTGCCGTCAAGCTATGATAAGTTCAGAAAGAACTATATCAAGAAAGGCTTAACGAAGACGCTGACTGAACTGCATGATATGCTCAAGACAGTTGAGCCAAACGTGAAGAGTACCCTGTACAATCTCATGAATGAGAAGGGTAGGTTTACTAAACCTAATGCTGACAAGGGTGAAGACAAAGTTGTCCAGATTTTGAATCATGGCAAGCGTGTGTCTTCTGAGCCCGAGTCAGATACCTCTTACGTTGGTAAGTGCTGCTACTGTAAGGAGACAGGGCATTGGAAGAGAGATTGCATTAAATTCATGGAAGATGATGAGGAGTTAAAGTCGATGTATGAGACTACTTCCTCAGGTATTCATGTTATTACTTCAAGTTCTACCTTAAAGGTATTGGATACTGGTTGTGGCACTGATATTTGTGATAATATGCAGAGCCTAAGCAACAGTAGAACGTCCTTAAAGGTATTGGATACTGGTTGTGGCACTGATATTTGTGATAATATGCAGAGCCTAAGCAACAGTAGAACGTTGAAGGAAGGGCAAGTGAAACTACATGTCTGGAAGGAGCTTGGGATGCTGCCTCAGCCGTAGGGTTTTTCACTCATAGATCCCTTTGAGACTTGGTTTTGTATTAAGTAATTGCTACAATGTACCTGCTTTATGCAGAGTTGTCTTTCATTTTCTTGTAAGAATTTGAATGTTTTTCATTTTGATAAAAGACAAGTTTTGTTCTTTTGATCTTAATGAAATATTAATTGTAGCACCCTATTCATGGAATGGGTTTTATATCTTAAACCAAAGTGTGCCTAAATGTAACATATATATACCGAATTGGTTTAAATCTGATGAATTAAACCTGATTTTTCTTGGCATAAAGTCTTGGTCATATAGAGTAAGTCGAATTCAGAAATCCCATAGTCATGGACTGTTGGGCTCATTTGATAAAATATCTTATGAGACTTGAATTCTGTTTACTAGACCAAAAGGTAAAGGGCCTATCTTAGCCAAGCTAGAGAAAGGCCCAAAGGCTTATTGGACCTGGAACATACTCATGTATGTGGCCCAATGAGCAGTAATGCCAGAGAAAATCTCCTGTACTTCATTGTCTCTACTGATTACTTCAGTGAGTGTGACTGTGTTCATTAGATGAGACACAAGTCGGAATTCTTTGACATGGTCGAAAGAGTTCCAGAATGAAGTATAGGATCTGAATGACAAAAGTATTAAGACTCTGGATTAAATCACGAGTGAGAATACTTAAGTCATTGATTGTGTGATCATCTGAATGAGTGTGAAATCGTTTCACAGCTCATTTCTCCTGAAAACCTGAAGGTTTTTCTGTGAGAAAGAATCAGATCTTATAAGAAATGATTAAAGATGAGTCACACGAATCTTCCATGATATTATTTAAGAATAACGCTCTAAATTATCTAAGTTTACGCTGAAATAGTTCCACCAATATCAGTTGAAAGACACCATGTAAATGTGGATTGGAATCGATCCAAATACGTCTTTACTGAGTATTTGTAGTTGTGCTACTTCGCTGGTTGTCCTAGGGAAACCAAGGCTTGTTACTTTTACGTCCATTCTGTTTTCTAAGAAGAGAAGTTAATTTCCAAGAAGAACAGTGGGAGTAAAAGTATAACTCGAAGAAATTCGAGAAATACAGGAGGCTGCTTAACCTGTTGAGGGAGAGCAGCGGAAGGATTTACAGATTTCTGTAGAATCTACACCTGTGGATTATGGAGTTCGCAGATATGAATGAATCAGTTACTGATCCGAGAGTGATTTCTCGTCATTAGTTGAACCTGATAATCATTGAAATCTGCACCTCTGGAGCCTGAAGTTCGCAGATATGAATGAATCAGTTACTAATCCGAGAGTGATTTCTCGTCATTAGTTGAACCTGATAATCATTGAAAGTTCGCATGATCTGATGATCATTGAAAGCGACGAATCTGCGAAATTCAAAGAAGCGAAAGTGAGCCCGGACTCCGAAAAATTACATTTTATGTAAGTTAGCTTCATTGATCCATTCATGGATGGAAGCAAACATATCGGAGTTGGAATCTTCGTTCTGTTGAAGTAGTCAAGGTTTTGACTTGAACAGGAACGAAGCGGAACTGTGTGTTTACTAATAGATTAGTGGGAGCGATATTGCATTTCTCATATTGTATGTCGATGACATACTGATTCTCGGATATAACGTCCCAACGCTGTAGTCGGTAAAGGACTAGCTTGGGAGTTGGTTTAATGATTGACATGGGTAAAGCCATGTAGTTCTTGGATTTTGGATCTAAAGATAGAGATCCAAAAGAGCTGGTAGGACAAAGTCAGGATTCTTAAATTGACAAAGTCCTACACGTTTTGAGCAATCCAAGAAGGGTTTTATGCCAATGTCACATGGCATTACGTTAAGCAAGACACAGTGTCCTACGATAACTGCTGAGCTTAAATGCATGGATAAGATTCCATATGCGTCGGCAATTGGATCTATCATGTATGCCATGAAACGTACTTGTTTGATGTTGCTTTAATGTTAAGCAAGACAAGTAAAGACCAGTCAAATCCAGCAAAGAATCACTGGATTGCCGTAAAGAATGTCCTAAAGTATTTGAGGAATACTAAGGATAAGTTCTTGATTTACGGAGAAAGTGAGGTGCTACAAGTCAGTAGAGTCTGAAAGGCAAGTTTCCAACAGACAAAGATGATTTCCGGTCACAGTCCGGTTATATCTTGTGTCTGTCTGGCGGTGCAAGGCACTGTTGCTGACTCCATGACTTAAGCTGAACATTTCGCAGTTTGGATAGCAGCGAAAGAGGTTGTTTGGAAAGAAGTGTTCATCACTGAACTCGATGTGATTCCCAGCATAGATGAGACTAGCTGCACATCAGAGGTCCAAACACCTTGAGGATAGGTATAACCTATTCCGTGAGATAAATGACAGAGATGTTAAGTAGATCAGCAAGTTTCAAAGAATGAGAACGTTGCTAATCTATTAACGAAGCCACTCCTTAGGCCTAAGCACGAGTCGCGGACTGTTGCTGTAGGATAAGTGAAATTAAGATGTAGTCTAAATTTCAGTGGGAGTTATTAAAGGGCTTTATTTAGTTATTGGATATGTTCTTGAAACAACATTTAAGATGTTTAATGAAATTATTATTTCAAGATTATTTTAACTGTGATGAAATAATCGTTCCAAAATGATATGAACCATTTTATAGGTCATCGAAGTAAATGACTTGATCTTGAGTCATCGAAGTCATTTAGCTTGATCATGAGACCCTATATTTGATAGATGGCTTATATCATCCTGTCCCTAGTCGAAGGTTGTTGAAATTGGAACACCAACAACCGTGTGAGACTGGATTGGTACGTGACTTATGACAAAGTCTCAGTGTGTCATAGATGCGCGGCATCAAAGTCAGTACATAGGTGTATGTTGGGGAACATACGACCGGACAAGACCCGCTTATAAGAACTCTTCAGGATATTTATATCTGTGTCATAAGAGATTCTTACTACGACTATAGAGTATAGTCCTTAGACCTGAGTTCGCATGCATGTGACTGCACATGGACTGATGCACTTTGATCATTGTCTAACGCTGTCGTTCTGCGATAGTTATAAGGACCTTGTTTGGGTACATTATGAAATGAGTAGTTTACAGTGATGGAACAAGACGGGATTTGTCCCTCCAATATAAATGGAGTGAATATCTCTAGGCCAATCGGAGATTTGAATACTGGAAAATGCATGGCCATGCTCAAACGGACTGTCCCGAGTCGTTTGGATTGTCAGTATCGAATCAGAGTCCGATGAACAAGATTAGGCTTTATAAGGATGACACCAATCTTGCCTTATGACTAATCGAGATATTGTGACAAAAGGATTATGAATACAGAGATTCCAGTACAAGTGGGAGATTGTTGGAATTGTGTCCAGTAATCTCGGTACTGTCTCTAGAAAGTAAGAGTATGTCAATGATCAGACATAAGTCATATAATACTGGGGGTCATGATGGCTTGCTAGAGTCCGCTCATGATCTATAAGTCTTGGACTTATTGCCTTTATTATATGATCCCATATGGGTCACACGCCTAAGCTAACAGGAAAATGTGTAGGAACGGTTTAGCAGAAGTACGGTAAAAGTGCTAGGCATTTACTGTACTTAGAGAGAATAAAACGGTTTAGCCACTGTGTGTCGATCGATACACAAGGTGTGTCGGTCGACACAGTGCGCGAATGCCGTCGATTTAATTGGTGTTTGGGCCAAATGGCCCAAACGGAACCGGACAAGTTTTATGAGATAAAACTCGAGTTCAGAACAATTAACCCTAGCCCCTAGCCGAAAACTCTCTCTCCCTCTGCGCCGAGTTCCTCAGTGGCCTAGCAGCCTTCTTCCTGATTGGTGTGCGTGTGTGAACCTCTGGAGGAGTTATCTCTCGGTGGCTCTCTGATCTCTGACATACCATCTCTTTCCGCTGCAATTAACAGGTATAAGGTGAGATCATCAATTGTTTCTATTCGAGAAGAACCTAGATCAGCATGTTTAGGATGATCTGAATCTGGAATTGAATCAGGATTGACTAAACATTCCTTCAGTCCGCTCATGATCTATAAGTCTTGGACTTATTGCCTTTATTATATGATCCCATATGGGTCACACGCCTAAGCTAACAGGAAAATGTGTAGGAACGGCTTAGCAGAAGTACGGTAAAAGTGCCAGGCATTTGTCGTACTTAGAGAGAGATTAATGGGTCTGATTGAATCTAAAGGGATTTAATCAGATTGGTATTTGGGCCCAAAAGCCCAAAAGGAACTAGACAAGTTTTATAAATAAAACTTAAGTCTGAGTCCCACTAACCCTAGCCCCCTCTGCGATTTCTCTCTCTCTTCTGCGGCCTCCCCAGCTCGGTCTAGCAGCCTTCTTCCTGCTTGGTGTGCGTGTGTGAGCCTTTGGAGGATCCATCCCTTGGTGGTTCTGCTGATCTCTGACCTGTACCTTCATTCCGCTGCATAAAACAGGTATAAGGTGAGATCCATTAAGTTTCTAATCAAGAGAACCTAGATCTGCATGTTTAGGACTGTTGAATCTGAGAATTGAATCTGGATTAACACTAAACATTCCTTCAGTGGTATCAGAGCCAGGTTCTGTGGTTTTTCTTGTTTAGAATCATGTTTAGGATTGTTTAGAAGTGTTTTGAATCAATCATTGCTTGAATCTGATTTGTAAAACACTTAAGAAACAAGTTTAAAACCTAAACTAAATCGCATGGAACGATCACTAATGGATCGGTATGCGACCGAGAGTTGGCCGATCGGATGGTTTTGATGCACGGATCGATCATGGATCGATCGCGTGATCATGGCCGATCGATCGCTTGCGCGCGAGGACCGTGAGATGCTCGGCTGAGACGATCGCAGGTTGCGTGACCGAGCTGATCGCATACATCGATCGCGGATCGATGGTATGGATCGATGCTTGCGTCGCGTCCTGCCCGTCCCATTGTGACCGAGAGCCGTGCATCGTCCAGCACTGTCCCGCGTGATCGAGGCCGAGCATCGACCCGAACATCGTCCCGTCCCACGCCGTTCGTGCGATTGCGTGATGCTTGCATCGCGTGATGCTTACGGCTGCGACTGTCCCGACCGGTTAGGGTTTTGGCATGTAATGGTTCGGTTCGGTTTAAGGCTCGGTTTAAAATTTTAATTAAAATTAATCGTCACGGTTTAATAAACAGACTTAATAAATTTATTAAGTTCTGGTTAAACCGGGATAAGAAATCCAATGTCGAAATAATTATTGGATTTAGTGCCTAAACCAGTGGTTTTCTAATTTGATTTGGTTGGACCAAATAAATTGAGAAAATCCGGTTTAGTAAATAACCGGTTGACAATTGTGGTCATCGTAGTAATTAATTTTGGTTAGACCAATTTTAATGAACCAGACCGGTTATGTCATTTAATTGGACAATTGGGTTATGTCTTGGACATGGACCAATTCTTGGGCCTCGGGCCAAGAAGTTAAAACAATTGGGCCAATTATTTGAGTATTTTCTTCAGATTAATTTAAAATTTATTTTTATAATATAATTATTAAAATCGATTTTGAATTAATAAGTTTCCAAATTTTTGAAATTAGAAAGTTTCTTAAATTAGAAGTTTCTAGATTTGCATGTTTTGGATTTTAGGAAATTTCTATAATTAAAAGTTTCTAATTTTAGAAAGTTTCCAAAATTAGTAGGTTTCCCAAAAAGGAAAGTTTCCCAAAATAGTAATCTTCAATTTTGGGATGAAATTTTAATAAACCTACAAACCTCAAACAATATCAAGCGTTGGATGTCTTGTCCAGTCTATGTCAGCTGTCGAAGCCCATTCAATTGTATTCATGGCCTTACAGTGTGAGGGTGTCTACTTTTGCGTGGATAAGACGGTTTGTGATTCATAAATGTCATTGGGAGTCCCAGACATTAATGATTACATGACTGTATAGTCTGGTTTTCTTGACTGGGCCATCGGGAGTCCCGGGCCTTGAGACATCAGAGTGGATTGGGCCTCGGGCCCAGATTCACAACCAAGAGTTATATCACGGATATAATTAGCCGACGTAGGGCTTACCGATATAAGCTAAGGTTGGGTGACGGCCAGTGGCCCACTTTGATCTTAGTTATATGTGGATCTTGGAATCATTATATTCTATTGAGGGTAACTTATGTTATTGAATATAATGCGTGATTAATCATATTAATTATAATACGAGATTAATCATATTGAACATATTAACTAATAACCTTTTTATCTTATATTTCAGTTATGACTAGCACAAACAATCAAAACACTTTCTAGATCCGGTTTGTCCTTGAGATGGACAAACTGAACGGATCAAATTTCTTGACTTGGTCGCGGAACCTGAGGCTAGTCCTCAGGCAGGAGAGAAAGGACTATGTCCTTGAGAGAGCTCTCCCCGTGAGGATCGGGTCCAATGCTTCTCATGCAGTATATGATGCTTGGAATAAGCATTATAATGATGCGGTAGATGTGCGTTGTCTGATATTGGCTACCATGGACTCAGACTTGCGGAAGCAATATGAGAACATGGAGTCGCCAATAAAGATGATCAGCAGCCTGAAATTGAAATTTCAGGAGCAGATAAGAGTGGAGAGATACCGGATGGTTAAGTCTCTCACTAGCTGCAAGCTACCAAATGATCATCCAGTGAGTCCTCATGTCAGTAAAATGATGGGTTACATTGATAACCTGAGGAAACTGGATTATCCAGTTAGCCAAGAATTGGCAACTGAGATCATTCTGCAGTCACTGCCGTCAAGCTATGATAAGTTCAGAAGGAACTATATCAAGAAAGGCTTAACGAAGACGCTGACTGAACTGCATGATATGCTCAAGACAGTTGAGCCAAACGTGAAGAGTACCCTGTACAATCTCATGAATGAGAAGGGTAGGTTTAATAAACCTAATGCTGACAAGGGTGAAGACAAAGTTGTCCAGATTTTGAATCATGGCAAGCGTGGGTCTTCTGAGCCCGAGTCAGATACCTCTTACGTTGGTAAGTGCTGCTACTGTAAAGAGACTGGGCATTGGAAGAGAAATTGCATTAAATTCATGGAAGATGATGAGGAGTTGAAGTTGATGTATGAGACTACTTCCTCAGGTATTCATGTTATTACTTCAAGTTATACCTTATAGGTATTGGATACTGGTTGTGGCACTGATATTTGTTATAATATGCAGAGCCTGGGCAACAGTAGAACTTTGAAGGAAGGGCAAGTGAAACTGCGTGTCTGGAAGGAGCTTGGGATGCTGCCTCAGCCGTAGGGTTTTCACTTATAGATGCCTTCGAGGCTTGGTTTTGTATTAAGTAATTGCTACAATGTACCTGCTTTAAGCAGAGTTCTATTTCATTTTCTTGTAAGAATTTGAATGTTTTTCATTTTGATAAAAGACAAGTTTTGTTCTTTTGATCTTAATGAAATATTAATTGTAGCATCCTATTCAAGGAATGGGTTTTATATCTAAACCAAAGAGTGCCTAAATGTAACATAAATACCGAATTGGTTTAAATCTGATGAATTAAACCTGATTTTTCTTGGCATAAATGTTTTGGTCACATAGAGTAAGTCAGATTCAGAAACCCCATAGCTATGGACTTTTGGGCTCATTTGAATGGATATCTTATGAGACTTGAATTCTGCTTACAGGACCAAAAGACATAGGGCCCATCTTAGCCGAGCTATGAAAGGCCCATAGGCTTATTGGAGATTGAACATACTCATGTATGTGGTCCGATGAGTAGTAATGCCAGAGAAAATTTCCTGTACTTCATTGTCTCCACTGATTACTTCAGTGAGTGAGACTGTGTTCATTTGATGAGACACAAGTCGGAATTCTTTGACATGGTCGAAAGAGTTCCAGAATGAAGTATAGAATCTGAATGACAGAAGTATTAAGACTCTGGATTAGATCACGAGTGAGAATACTTAAGTCATTGATTGTGTGATCATCTGAATGAGTGTGAAGTCGTTTCACAGCTCATTTCTCCTGAAAACCTAGAGGTGTTTCTGTGAGAAAGAATCAGATCTTATTAGAAATGATTAAAGATGAGTCACACGAATCTTCCATGATATTATTTAAGAATAACGCTCTAGAAATATCTAAGTTTACGCTGAAAAGGTTCCACCAATATCAGTTGAAAGACACCACGTAAATGTGGATTGGAATCGATCCAAATTCGTCTTTACTGAGTATTTGTAGTTGTGCTACTTCGCTGGTTGTCCTAGGGAAACCAAGGCTTGTTACTTTTTACGTCCATTCTGTTTTCCAAGAAGGGAAGTTACTTTCCAAGAAGAACAGTGGGAGTAAAAGCGTAACTCGAAGAAATTCGAGAAATACAGGAGGCTGCTCAACCTGTTGAGGGAGAGCAGCGGAAGGATTTACAGATTTCTGTAGAATGTACACCTGTAAAGCCTGAAGTTCGCAGATATGAATGAATCAGTTACTAATCCGAGAGTGATTTCTCGTCATTAGTTGAACCTGATAATCATTGAAAGTTCGCATGATCTGATGATCATTGAAAGCGACGAATCTGCGAAATTCAAAGAAGCGAAAGTGAGCCCGGACTCCGAAAAACTACACTATGTGTAAGTTAGCTTTATTGATCCATTCATGGATGGAAGCAAACATATCGGAGTTGGAATCTTCGTTCTGTTGAAGTAGTCAAGGTTTTGACTTGAACAGGAACGAAATGAAACTGTGCGTTTACTAATAGATAAGTGGGAGCGATGTTGCATTTCTCATATTGTATGTCGATGACATACTGATTCTCGGAAATGACGTCCCAATGCTGCAGTCGGTAAAGGACTGGCTTGGGAGTTGGTTCTAATGATTGACATGGGTAAAGCCACGTATGTTCTTGGATTTTGGATCTAAAGATAGAGATCCGAAAGAGCTGGTAGGACAAAGTCAGGATTCTTATCCCGACAAAGTCCTACACGTTTTCAGCATTCCAAGAAGGGTTTTATGCAAATGTCACATGGCATTACGTTAAGCAAGACACAGTGTCCTACGATAACTGCTGAGCTTAAATGCATGGATAAGATTCCATATGCGTCGGCAATTGGATCTATCATGTATGCCATGAAACGTACTTGTTTGATGTTGCTTTAATGTTAAGCAAGACAAGTAAAGACCAGTCAAATCCAGCAAAGAATCACTGGATTGCCGTAAAGAATGTCCTAAAGTATTTGAGGAATACTAAGGATAAGTTCTTGATTTACGGAGAAAGTGAGGTGCTACAAGTCAGTAGAGTCTGAAAGGCAAGTTTCCAACAGACAAAGATGATTTCCGGTCACAGTCCGGTTATATCTTGTGTCTGTCTGGCGGTGCAAGGCACTGTTGCTGACTCCATGACTTAAGCTGAACATTTCGCAGTTTGGATAGCAGCGAAAGAGGTTGTTTGGAAAGAAGTGTTCATCACTGAACTCGATGTGATTCCCAGCATAGATGAGACTAGCTGCACATCAGAGGTCCAAACACCTTGAGGATAGGTATAACCTATTCCGTGAGATAAATGACAGAGATGTTAAGTAGATCAGCAAGTTTCAACGAATGAGAACGTTGCTAATCTATTAACGAAGCCACTCCTTAGGCCTAAGCACGAGTCGCGGACTGTTGCTGTAGGATAAGTGAAATTAAGATGAAGTCTAAATTTCAGTGGGAGTTAATAAAGGGCTTTATTTAGTTATTGATATGTTCTTGTAAAACATTTTATGATGTTTAATGAAATTATTATTTCAAGATTATTTTAACTGTGATGAAATAATCGTTCCAAAATGATATGAACCATTTTATAGGTCATCGAAGTAAGTGACTTGATCTTGAGTCATCAAAGTCATTTAGCTTGATCATGAGACCCTATATTTGATAGATGGCTTATATCATTCTGTCCCTAGTCGAAGGTTGTTGAAATTGGTACACCAACAACCGTGTGAGACTAGATTGGTATGTGACTTATGACAAAGTCTCAGTGTGTCATAGATGCGCGGCATCAAAGTCAGTACATAGGTGTATGTAGGGTACATACGACCGGACAAGACCCGATTATAAGAACTCTTCAGGATATTTATATCTGTGTCATAAGAGATTCTCACTACGACTATAGAGTATAGTCCTTAGACCTGAGTTCGCATGCATGTGACTGCACATGGACTGATGCACTTTGATCATTGTCTAACGCTGTCGTTCTGCGATAGTTATAAGGACCTTGTTTGGGTACATTATGAAATGGGTAGTTTACAGTGATGGAACAAGACGGGATTTGTCCCTCCAATATAAATGGAGTGAATATCTCTAGGCCAATCGGAGATTTGAATACTGGAAAATGCATGGCCATGCTCAAACGGACTTTCCCGAGTCGTTTGGATTGTCAGTATCAAATCAGAGTCCGATGAACAAGATTAGGCTTTATAAGGATGACACTAATCTTTCCTTATGACTAATCGAGATATTGAGACAAAAGGATTATGAATACAGAGATTCCAGTTCAAGTGGGAGATTGTTGGAATTGTGTCCAGTAATCTCTGTACTGTCTCTAGAAAGTAAGAGTATGTCAATGATCAGACATAAGTCATATAATACTGGGGGTCATGATGGCTTGCTAGAGTCCGCTCATGATCTATAAGTCTTGGACTTATTGCCTTTATTATATGATCCCATATGGGTCACACGCCTAAGCTAACAGGAAAATGTGTAGGAACGGCTTAGCAGAAGTACGGTAAAAGTGCCAGGCATTTGTCGTACTTAGAGAGAGATTAATGGGTCTGATTGAATCTAAAGGGATTTAATCAGATTGGTATTTGGGCCCAAAAGCCCAAAAGGAACTAGACAAGTTTTATAAATAAAACTTAAGTCTGAGTCCCACTAACCCTAGCCCCCTCTGCGATTTCTCTCTCTCTTCTGCGGCCTCCCCAGCTCGGTCTAGCAGCCTTCTTCCTGCTTGGTGTGCGTGTGTGAGCCTTTGGAGGATCCATCCCTTGGTGGTTCTGCTGATCTCTGACATGTACCTTCATTCCGCTGCATAAAACAGGTATAAGGTGAGATCCATTAAGTTTCTAATCAAGAGAACCTAGATCTGCATGTTTAGGACTGTTGAATCTGAGAATTGAATCTGGATTAACACTAAACATTCCTTCATATGGATCATCTTATAATGAGTGCTTAGATAATCTGTGCAAGGTACTGACTAGATGCGAAGATAAGCACTTGGTTCTTAATTGGGAGAAATGTCATTTCATGGTCAGAGATGGCATTGTACTTGGACATAAAGTGTCTGAAGCAGAAATTGAAGAAGACCGCGCTAAGATTGAGGTAATGACCAGCCTTCAGGCGCCTGATTCTGTAAAGTCTATAAGAAGCTTTCTTGGACATGCTGGGTTCTATAGACGGTTCATCAAAGACTTTAGTAAGATTGCTAGGCCACTAACTGCTTTGCTGTGTAAGGATACCAAATTTGAGTTCAATGCAGATTGTCAGACTGCATTTGAATAGATTAAGCAGGCATTAGTGAGTTCTCCAATAGTTCATTCACCTGATTGGGATCTACCTTTTGAGGTTATGTGTGATGCAAGTGACTATGCTGTAGGAGCTGTTCTGGGGCAGAAGATGGATAGAAAGCTACATGCTATCTATTATGCTAGTAGGACACTAGATGATGCACAAAGAAACTATGCCACTACAGAGAAGGAGCTGTTGGCTGTTGTCTTTGCATTTGAGAAATTCCGCCCCTATCTTGTTGGCTCCAAGGTGATTGTGCACATTGATCATTCAGCCCTGAAGTATCTGATGCAGAAGAAGGATGCTAAGCCAAGATTGTTGAGATGGATTATGTTGCTTCAGGAGTTTGACATTGAAGTGAGGGACAAGAAGGGGGTTGATAATGGAGTTGCTGATCATCTTTCAAGAATGCTGGTTGAGGAAGACGTGCCTATTAATGATTACTTGCCTGAGGAAAACGTCAATATGGTCGGGACAGTGTTTCATACGGATTTGGGCAAAAATCTGCAAAACTGTCGGATAAATTGCACTGCGTCGATCGATGCCACATCTGTGACGATCGATGCAGGTGTCGAGGATGCGACGATCGATTCAACCTTATGCGATGATCGTTGCAATGCGGAAACAGAACTAGAACCTTTCACGGTTCAAATTGGAGACTTTGTCTTCGAGGTAGGTGATGTCGCAACCACTGATCGACCCTGGTACGCGGATATAGCTAATTACCTGGCCGCAGAGACTAAACCAGATGATTTGAAGGGGTATGCAAAGAAGAAGTTCTTCAATGAGCTCAGACGATACTACTTGGATGAGCCTTATCTCTACAAACACTGTTCAGATGGTCTTTACAGGAGATGTGTTGCTGAATCAGAGGTTCCAGACATCCTATTCCACTGTCATGGTTCAGATTATGCTGGACATTTTGCTACTTTCAAGACTGTGTCTAAAGTTCTGCAAGCAGGTTTCTGGTGGCCTACGATGTTTAAAGACACACATTCTTTTGTCTCCCAATGTGATGCATGTCAAAGGAGAGGGAAAATCAGTAAGAGGCATGAAATGCCTCAGAATTTCATTCTTGAGGTTGAAGTTTTTGATTACTGGGGCATTGACTTTATGGGTCTTTTTCCCTCATTCTATGGAAATAAGTTTAACTTGATTGCTGTGGACTATGTATCTAAGTGGGTAGAAGCAATAGCTAGTCCAACCAATGATTCTTCGATGGTCATTAAGCTGTTTAAGACCATCATATTCCCTAGATTTGGAGTACCTCGGATTGTGATTAGTGATGGAGGATCCCACTTTATTAATAAGGTCTTCGAGAAGCTCCTAAGAAAGCATGGAGTTCATCACCGAGTTGCTACTCTTTATCACCCTCAGACTAGTGGACAAGTCGAGGTCTCTAATAGACAGATCAAGGAGATCTTAGAAAAGACAGTTGGGAAGATAAGGAAGGATTGGGCAGCAAAGCTAGATGATGCATTATGGGCTTACCGGACAGCATTCAAAACACCACTTGGGACCACTCCATTCCATCTTTTGTATGGAAAAGCATGTCATCTGCCAGTGGAGCTTGAGCACAAAGCATCATGGGTTGTAAAAAAGATGAACTTTGATCTTAAGTCTGCTACAGAGAGGAGATTGGTGCAGCTTAATGAGCTGGATGAGATTAGACATCTTGCCTATGAGAACTCAAAGCTGTACAAATAGAGGACTAAGGCCTATAATGACAAAAAGATTGTCTCTAGACAGTTTGCACCCAACAATGAGGTACTTTTGTATAACTCACGTTTGCATTTATTTCCAGGTAAGCTGAAATCAAGGTGGTCTGGTCCTAAAGATCAAAGAGGTGCGTCCCTACGGAGCTATTGTTCTAATCAGTAAGGAAGGTAATGAATTCACTGTGAATGGACAGAGGGTGAAACATTATTGGGCTAAAGCCGAGATTTCAGTAGGTCAGATTCTACCTCTGGATGATGCATCCTCTGCCTAGATCAGCTGAAACGTCAAGCTATTGACGTTAAAAGAGCGCTGAGTGGGAGGCAACCCACTGTTTCATTTTTTTTGCATTTTGATTTTGGTGTTTTTGTAGGATTTTACGTTTTGTTTATGTTTTTGGTGAGTTTTGTCTGCACTTCTCGGCCAAAATCGCAATGCGTCGATCGACACACTCTGTGTCGATTGTCACAACACGAAAAAAATCGCATTGCAGTGATCGTTGCGGTCATGAGCAACGATCGACACACGACGAAAAATCGCCTAGAAACGGTCGATGCATGTGCGACAGAGGTAAAAATCAGACAGAACTCAAACATCCATAACATTTTTTGCTTTCTTTTTACCAAACCTTTGCTTGACACTACTGGGGACAGTGTGTCTTAAGTGTGGGGGAGGTGATACTGACTTTATCTTTCTGTTTTCTTAGATTCAGTCCAATTTTCAAAAAAAATTGTTTTATTGAGTCAAAACCAGTTTAAGTAGGAAACAGTGAATTTTTGCGAAGATTAACAACATCTTGCAGGAACTTAAGTAACCATTGGGATGAAGTTGCAGGATCTATCTATGACTA
The DNA here is from genome assembly GCA_030180135.1 of Orychophragmus violaceus. NCBI lineage: Eukaryota > Viridiplantae > Streptophyta > Magnoliopsida > Brassicales > Brassicaceae > Orychophragmus > Orychophragmus violaceus. Next base: position 32,466,702 of record CM058231.1, on the reverse strand, counting down.
TTAGAAAACCCAACACGGATCAACCTACTAAGGACACCCACATCACTTCAGGTATCAGAAGATATTTTTACTGACTTCACCTTAATACTGACTTAATTTTCTCACCTAAGGGCCTAGTATACCTTGTGTCGGATTCCTTTGTTAGTTCTGACACAGCCTGTAAACATGTCCTATTTGGTTCCCTTCTCCCCTTCCATAAAGTAAAAAATAATAATAATAATAAACTGAGGATGAGTTAGTAACTCCGAAGTGGTCACGGGAGTAGTAGCAAACACTATTACCTCCTGTGCGATCTATGGAATGTGTCCGAAGTACACCCCTTAACGGGAAGAGCACTGATAAAAAAAATGATACCCAATGGGGAAAAATCAGAATGCTAAGGAAGGGAAAAAAGAAGAAAGGGACCAGAGAAATATAGTATGGCGGTCTAGAGCTGGTAAAGTAAGAGTCCATGTGCCCTTTGATCGATACTCCTTAGGTGAGACCGCACTTAAATACTTGCAGAAGTCAGTAGGGTGAATTTGAATGCGTGAATGTGATTGTGGAGTTTACTTAGGACAGTTGAGTTTACTTAGGACAGTTGCTAAGTGTGGGGGAAGTATATGTTGGTCTTGATATCTTGCAAGTGATTCTTTCAGTGGATTACTAAGGGGAATCTGAGTGTTGTTGCTTCTAGGACAAAAAGAGTTTCTGAAAGTTTTCAAACCTCTTCACCATGTCTAGTTCTTTGTTTTGCTTGAGGACAAGCAAAGGCTAAGTGTGGGGGGAGTTGATATATCATGGTTTTTACCGGTTTTATGCCATGATATAAGTCTGTTTTAGTGTCTTTTGGTGTTTCTTTAGAGTCTTTTACAGTTTTTATTAGGTACACGCACGTTTGGAGCAAAAGTGGAGATTATGGAGCTATTTGGTGCATTTTGGAGTTTTGACCCCGAGAGGTTGTGTTCACTGTTGAGATCTGTGTCGATCGTTGCACACCTGCATCGATCGATGCACAGCGAGTTGGGCCAGATTCTCGGCGGTTTAATGAAGAATTCTGATATTGCAAAGATACCCAGAAGTTTTAGATATTTACACAGAAGCCCCAAGTTGTGTTTAAGCTATTTAATTAGGTTTTTAACTTCAGTTTTACATACCCTATCATAACTTAGAGCAGAGAGTTTTTTTAGAGCTTTTTGGGGCTGATCTGATCCTGTACTACACTTTGTTTTGGAGAAGTTTTCAAACCCCTTTATTATTCTAATCTCTTTTATGATATCTATTATTTCATTGATTATGTCTTCATATTCTATGTTTGAGTAGTTTCATAGTTAGGTTTAGGGTTTTTCATAGGGATTTCATGATTTGCTAGATATAATTAATTCAGTTAAGGATTCATATCAATAGAAGTTCTTCAAACTAAATTGTGTTTAATGCTAGTTCTAACCTGATCAATTAGAATCTAGATCTTAGGTTGCTAAATACGACACGACAGTGTGGTTTAGAATCTTAACTATTTAGGTTGAGCAATTTAATTACTCGCAAAGGAATTTGGTTTAATTAGATTGTGAACATATCGAACTTGAAATTAAAGCTGGTTTAATCTGTTAGTAATTGCAAAGGAATTTGGATTTCTGCACTTAGACTTAGAGAATTCTCGCAACGACAGTTGGTTAATTCTACATCTGTGTTTGAGTTCTAGAACTGAGCTTAGTTAGATCATGACTGAATGATTTATCTGCTTGTCTGATTTCCTGAGAATGCCCTAGACTTAGCGCCCTTAGTTTATTTGCTTACAACCACAACCTGCTACTTGTTTACTTTCTTGCTTGCTCTTTTTAGTTATTCAATACAATTTTCTTTTTGCTTTTTCCTAGTTTTAATCTCTTTAGTTATAGTCCTATCGTTGCCTAGAGTCCTCGTGGATTCGATCCCTAAGTACTACATTGATATACTGTGCACTTGCAGTTAGTATAGGGTAAAACTTACGACCTATCACTCGGCTAAGGCCTAAGGCTTGCCAACCCGTACCAAAGCCGAGAGTTGTGTTAGTTTGGACTAAACTCATATCATTGGAACCGTGGAGTTTAAGAAATTACGTTTTATTAATACTATGTAGGTTCCATTACAAAACGTTACCCAAAAACAATATTGTTTATTGTGCACAAGTCAAAAATCCTACATAGTACAAACTCCACGATCTTCACACTCACAACGCGAAACTACATTAGCGGCCTACCGTTCGAACTTTCCCTCCAGCCCGTCTATGGCTTCCTGTGAGACAAAAGTAGTATAATGAGCAACCTAGAGTTTCCCAACGGGTCCAGGACCCTCTAACATACATTAGTGCCTAATCCCATCCCATAGCTGAAGCACAATGCATCAACCATCTCGCAGGCATCAACATGCAACCATAATATCAAAGATATGCACAACGCGGAAGCATATAAACAACAATGCATAACATGAATCCTATCATGAATGCATAACACGTCTAGTATCTCTAGACACCTCAATCTCAAAACATGCGAAGGCCTCCTAGTGCACCGGATACTCCCCCTACACACGTGACTACTCTCAGCCATTCACCACAAAGGATCATGGTCCGACCATCACACCCGATTAGGGGGATCTTGATCCCTCGGGTTCCCCATTACGAAGATTTCTATCTCTCAGGCTCATGTTGTCACACGATACTCGGCCAAGGGAGCGACCCAAGTACCGTCTGACCCTTCTCCGAGTCCACGGAGGAACACAATGGGAGCACCGAATACACTTATTCTAGAACACTCACACAAGCTCTAGAATGCAACAACTAGGACTCACACATGCCCTAGGACAACTAGAGCAATACAAAACATACCCTAGCACAAACACAATCAACTGGTCCGCGGTGTCCCTTGTTACCACCCACATCCACATGCATATCACAAGATTTGTCTCACACACGTTACTGTGTAAGGTCATGCAAAGAATCTGAAGATCACGGCAGCCACTACAACCGTCTCAACAACGGAAGGGAGACTTACGTGGATCCGAGATCTCACAAAGCTACCACATCCTCACCCATATGGGAAAACATCTCGTCACTTTCAAACATGCAGGCAATCTCTATCTCAAAGAATCTAACACATATTCGACGAGAAACATTCATATACCAAGTCAACACAAAGATTGTGCATGCAACCATACCAACGATTAAAGCATGCCATAATACCGCAATGAAACTAATCCACAGAATCAATGGGTAAACAACTCAACACGCCCATGCCTTAACCGAAATATCTCAAACAACGATGCATGCATCAATCAAACAACTTAAAACGGATAGAACCTCAACCATGACGCAGGTAAATCACATAATGCACTTAAGGATAAATACTCCAAGTATTTCAATCCTTAAGGCGTAACCTGCACTCAGCCCATTAGTCTAACTACAGGGACTCACCCTTTTTTACGGCTTGTTTCTTACTCCGGGATTCTTCTTGGATCTAGACACAAAGATCATATGTAAGAAACTGATTAAGGTAAGTTTCAGACACTAAATCTTCTCAGGCCTAAAGCTTACCGACCACCGCAGATAAATCTGCATCCGAACGCCCATCGGATCCGCTAACCGAGCATCAAAACACCCCCGGGATCACCCACGCCCAAACCATCCCTCTCCCGCATTTTCTCACTTTATCTCTCTAACTTAGACGTCCTCTCTCTCTAAAAGTTGGTTTTCATATCAGAAAAAGAGAGAAAATGGTTAAGGGTGGGTTTAGAATTTATAGGAAGGCTGGTGTTGGTAAATCGCAACAAGTGGTAGCCATGCATCGAACGGTCAATGCATCGCGACAGTTTTTGTTCCAGCAACACAAGGTGGTTCTCTGGTGGTGACACACGCCTATTGTCATGCACTGTGACACTTGAAATCCCCTAGTTGTGACACCCTTCCTTCCCATGCGCATAAACACTTAACCATTCTCGCATCGCGACACCCAGTCACGTCCATGCATGAAGAGACTTACCAGCTTTCTGGTCACGACACCTCGTGACATTCATGCGTTCTGAAAGCTCTACAGTACCTTTTCTGATCACACATTTCCTGCATGTCCACGCCCAATCATTTTTCCGTCCGTTCCATCTGTAACGATGCATCCGACTTGATGATACTTGGATATCATGCAATCCGTTCGGTATTTTCACATTCCGCTTCGACCAAACTTCATATTTTTCCTTTATTTAACCTTCTCAAGTGATCCCACATTATTCTGGAACTTTTGAATTTTTGACCGTTCCTCGGCTATTCTTCTAGTCCTTCAACCAACTCTGATTCTGTTCGTCCCATTCGAATTCTGACTTGACCAAAAGTCTTAGAATGACCTCTTTTGCTAATGCCGTCAATTTGACATTGATCGCACAACGTTGAATTTTGGTCGATCTTCGTTCGTCCCATCATGGCCGGTCGTATCCCTTCTGCGGCTGTTCTACTCCCTTGAGAGGGTCATTACATTATCCCCCTTTTAATAGAATCCTTCCCTGAATTCTAACACTTGGAGATTATACTACGCTTCCGTTGCGCCGATACCACAAACTTAAATAACATCGCTCCTTAAGCTATGGCCATTCCTGATTTTGGTTCGGTATCCTCCCGGCTTCGAGGCTGCAGCTCCAACTATCATATTACTACTGCACCCTGATTTACTTTCATATTATACTAATCTTCTCTTTTTCTCATCTTTACCTCCGTCGGACCTCCTTTCAACCTACAACCTTCCGGTCCTTCCCTTTTCAGTAAAGACTCCTCAGTCTTCCTTCTGGTTAACTATTACTCTTTATTGTTCTATCATCTTCCCTTCGCATCAGTTCCTCTTTGTTATCATCCTTGGTTTCTTGCGCAGCCGCCTCTTCCCTTTACTACGGTTTCACCCTTTTTGTCCCGTTAAAATCTTCTGCTCTAAACTGACCTCCTCCTCTCTTGAGTCACTATGTTCCTTGCAAATTATTATAGAATTACTCTATCTTCTTTCTTCACGCTTTTCCTTCTTGGTCTCTATATTATTCCACCAATTATTCTTGCATAGGATCCCTCTTACCTTTACCTCAACCGTTGTTGATTCGCCTTCTCTTTTCTCGGGATTCCTATTATCTAAATGTGATCCTTCTCGTCTTGGTTACTTTCCCATAGCTAGTGTTTCCCTTAATCACTTTTTGTCGTGTCCATCTTCTTTGGCGATCCTCCTCGCTTTCCCGTCCTTGTCAACAGTTTCGGGTTCACTCTTATCCTTCCGTTGGCACAATACTCATTCCGTGAACCTTCTCGATCTACTGATTATCCTCACGGCCTTTGTCAATCCTTCAATGTCTCCACAGTCATTCCTTCATCAAGAAACTCCAGGCTTTTTTCCAATCACTTAGGACTTCTTGGCTTCTCCTCTTCTCTAATCCGGCCATAGCACTCCTTAAACTTGATTTTTCCTCCATGTCCTTCTTCACCCTTAGACGATCTTTAAACTGCAGATCATTATCCACTCCTTTCTTACCTTTATCCTTCTTCGGTGATACCACCATCGATTCCACCATTTATATCTCGGTCTTGTCTCTTGAGATACAAACGAAAGGAACTACTTTACTTCTTATCTCCCCGGTTTTATTTTATTACTAATCTCCGCTGCTTGGTTTGCGGACACAATCCAATGGCTATGACCTTCCCGAACACTTCCCATACCAACATATGCGGTCATTGGAATCCTTCCTCTATCATCCAAAGCTGTAACTGAGAGCTTTGGATCCTCTTAATCTTTCCAAGTCGTCCTACAGGCTGTCAACATACTTCACGTTTCACATCATCATCCCGAGAGGGGATTCAATCTGCTTCTCTTCCTTACCTCATTAAGTAACGCCTTTCACGATCCCTTTTGTCTCCTTGGACGTGGCTTCAATCATTGCCTTGTCCATTTCCTCCTCTTTATAATCTGGGTAAAGACTCCTCCTAAGTCTTTTCATCATCACTAACCCTGAGTTTAGACCGCCTCAGCCCAAACTCCTCTCTCTAAGCGCCATTACTCGTTAAAAGCACCTTCATCACTATCTGTCCGGATTCTCTACTTCTTCTCTTCGGCTCACTTCCTCCATAAGACCTTGAGTCGTCACTTTTCCCAAAAGCGACTATGCACATTTCGGTCCGCGACCCTCTCTTACAAACACTTTGCTTGGTCTTGACCACCCATTAATTGCTTGCCAACTGTTCCTCATGATCTATGGCTTCCACCAAAAATCTCTCAGACTGATCTTACTGACTTGTCGTCTTCCACAAATACATCTCTGGACGATCTCCCAAATCTGACATGTCGCTTTCAAAAAACAGCAATTGGTTGATACTCTCGATCTTCCACTCTCTCCACACCACTGAACAATCCACGAGCCATGCCACAAACCGGCTTAAGGTTTATTGGGTTACCTAAAATGTTACCACTTCACAATCCTACGGTTTTTGGAAACTCTATCCAAGAAAACCTACGGATTCTCACTTCAGACACAACCTAGGAAGTTCTTGACATGCAAAATAATACACACCTTATTATTTTCATGCATTCGGTCACCCAAACTTCCTAGCACATCCCGGTTTCATATTATAATCCGCATATAATATAAACCACACATTAATCAACATGCCAACTCAAACACACTCAAAAGGGAGTTAGCACCCATACGTACCTGAATCGGGATCTTAAAAAGATCATGAAGGTTTAAACTTATACTCTAAGGATTTACCTCCCTTTGGCCGCGCCACTTCGGCCTGCTCCATCAGCAACTTCCCGATGATCCATGTGGATATTGGGCTCCTTGGCTTACCTCCGTTCAATCTGCTTCTGTCCGCTGCATCGAACAAAGGTAAGTCCTAAACCCAACCTACCCATCTATCACCGGACGTACCGGTTTCCTAATGTTGTGAGTGCGATTTCCACATGTATCCATGAATAAGGCGATTTCCACATGTATACGTCGGAGGTACTTGTGATCGTAAATTCTCTCATCATGAATAAGGCGATTTCCACATGTATCCATAATCATGTATTCCGGAAACAGAATTTGGGAGAGAGATTTCAAAGAACTCCAAGTTACACGTAAAAGCAACTCGATCTCAATTAAATGATAATCTTTGATTTGATATTCAAATAGCCTTAGGTCTACATAAAAAAAATATATATCAATATATATAAGACTGTAACACCCGTATCTTCCTCTCTCGAGACAGCGTGCTACAAATCCTTACTTACATCTCAAGTAACTCCACTAACTCCACTAACCAAAATAATCCAACAATGCAATAATTGAAATAAACTAAAATGAAATCATAAAATAATGTCTAAAATAAAATAAGAAAAATCAATGAAAACCTTAAAGCATCCAATCGAGTAAGGTGTCCACCTAGTCGTAAGTCTCACCTTACAGGGGAAACTAAGGAACGAGGAGAGAGTAACATGGGAGTCACTGAATGAGGTATGTGATGCTAAACATGCATGTCCACTGACTCTTTCCTAGCACTTCAAATAATACCTAGCCTAAACACGAACAATCAAGGAACCTAAATCACCCAAGCTTAGCAAACAATCATCCTATGCGAATTAAGTGATCGCCCACACCTCCCGAAGAGGCTTCATGATGGATGGTGTGTGTACAACACCTCCAGAGGAAGCTTTCTCAATCTTAGGACCCTGACAACAAATCGACTTATGTTGTCGTGTCCCCGCACACAATATGGTCCAAGTAAAAAACTTTGTCTATGCACCCCTATAATTTCACATATTCATCAACATAACAGTTTAACCAAAAACACAAAAGGTGTTGAATCATCTATATTCCTACCTTCAATTTAACAAGTAAATCTAACTAGAATCAATCAAATAGACCAATCACGTTCAAATACTAAACTAGCAATAAAAGCGATTATAGACTAACTTCATGAATTATTGGATTAGCCATCGCATTAGTCTAATAGAACCAGGAAAACTACGATTGAAGAAATAGAGGTCAAAGCAATTGCGATAAAGAAACACAACTTTGGAAAATGCGATTGGAAATAAAGTTTCCATAAATAGACTTGCCATAAATATACTTTCTATAATTGGAAAATATTAAAAAGGAAACTTTTCTAAAATGTAAATAGGGTTTTCGATTAGGCAGAAAACTTATTTGGAAATTTATGACCATAACTTGGAATGGTTCTCAAAAATCAGATCTTGAAAAATGAGTTCAATTGCTTCGCATTGGTATGGAATTCACTCCCCGGGTATTCCTTGTTCACCGACAAAATTATCTCCAAGTTGCTTGCTTACAGATCCGACCTACACAGATCCGCCTCGGAAAAACACATATTACAATGAAATAAAAACCCTAAATGACAAACCGCTTGCGGCTATAACTAGATATGAGGGTTGCATAAAAATTTACAAAGTTTTAGCTTGATACGATTCAATTTGCCCATTCTTTTCTCTTTTCCCTAAAATGGGTCTGATCATAGATCCGCACTGCACAAAAAAAAATATTTTAGAAAATGGCTGTAACTTTTGAGTATACCGATCCGGACAAACTTGGCCTTTATGGAAAGAAGAGAATCGAGGCTTACCAATTGATAGTTCACTCGTCTCATGGATCCACACGGTTCTCTTGGAAATCTCCTCATAAGATAACAACCATAATGGATAACAAGAATTCGACAAGGCTTCGTTGGAAAGTTTTATGTGCGGGGAAAAAGAAAGAGAAGAATTGTATTGATAGCGAGAAGGTACCTAGGTTTTTCCCTAGATTAACAAGAATTTCTGGGTCAAGTAAAGCGGGCTGTTACAATTCTTCCCCACTAACAGGGTGTTCACTCTCAAATTCAGTTCCTGACTTGACTGTTTGCTTTCATCCCCAAAAAAATATCGGTAATATAACCTCATCTGATTCTCGAACTCACATGCTTCCTCTTGAATTTCGTCTCTCTCCCAACAGACTATGACCATCGCAGTCATTTTCACTTGAACTTGCTTTCATGACTCTCTAGAACCGCTACTGGTTGGTTAGCGCTGACAGATCCTTACTAAAATCGCTTGGCGGCTGCTGCAAAGTAAGCTTTGACTCTTTAACAACCTGTCTAAAAACTAACACATGAAACACATTGTGGAAGCCGACCAACTCTAATGATAAGTCCAAACAATAAGCTAGTGAACTAATCCGGTAAACAACATGTACATCTACATAATCTTCTTTATATTTCGAGTCTTAGTACCTCCCTGAAATGTACTCATTTAAGGTATACCAAGTAACCCACCTCGAAATCCAAACGCTCATGCGCTTGTCTGCATAAATCATCTGACGGTGGTGGGATTTCTTTAGCCGCCTTTTGAGAATTTTCACTAGCTATACCGTCTCCTGAACCATTATTGGTTCTAAGTCTCTGCGCTCCCCCACCTTTGAAGAATATAGTGGTGTACGACACGTCCTAACATAATAAGCCGCATACGGTGCCATCTCAATGCTCGAACATAAATTGTTGTTGTAAGACAACAACAATTAAACCAACTGATTTTTTAAACTAAATAACCGATCGGTTCGATTAAACCAAAATGAACCAAATCAGTAACCAAAATTAAATTTTTAATTTTACCAATATAATCGAACTTGATAACCTAGCTAGAACAAAAAGAATCATAATATAACCAAATTATTTTTGTAACTATTAATTTATTATTTAATATTTAATATTTAAGTGTAAACAAGATATATTTTTAACTAAGTATTCAATTTCTTTTGTTTGAAAAAAAAAATAGGAAAACGCCACAATACAAATCTAACCACACCTTATACGTTTGATGTTTCTTCAAGTAAGGTTTATGTGTAATATGAAACACACTTTACTTTTCTTTTCTTTTTTAATTTTTTTATTTACATTGAAACACACTTTGATTAAAATGGTAAATGGTTATATTTTTTTAATGCAATATGTTTTACCTAAACCACACTATACATTTAAGACCTAACTAGGTGATAGTCCCGCACGATGTGCGGGCATTATTATGTTTGTTAGTTAATTTATATGTATTTTTCCGTTTAGTGTCAAAACAAAACATGATATATAAGATTTTTTACTCGGTCGAGACGTTATAAAATTTAATTCATAATTTTGTATGCACATCGGAATTGTTACACTCGGATGCATAAAATAATAATTATATACACATACAAATAATAACTATAGAATTGTATGTATGAAAAAAACTAACATGGGTGTAGTAATTCCGATGGAATCTAATCAGCCTAGGTGATCGGTGCGGGCACTAAACTATATGGTAGTTAACCTATGTTGTTTGTTTCGTTTGTGTCAAAACAAAACGGGTTATAAGGTTTAATTCATCATTTTATATGCACATCCGGATGTAAATACATTTGGATGCATCGTTTACATAATTATATACACATCCAAATTTTATGCACATTTGAAATGAATAACATCCTATAACAAACCAGCAAAACAATTTTATTAAAATAAAATAACCCATAATTCGTTTTCTCCAATTGAATCCAACACTTCCAAGCTATTTAAGAAAAAAAAATTCTTGCAAAATTTAAATTTGTGTATTTTTCTACACGTTTATATGGTTTTACAGATGTTAAAATCGGTAGACCGAGCTGTTTAGAACAAATTCTATATACAACTCATTTAAACTCGTCCGTTTAAACCCTTGAGTAGTAACACATGCCCACGGCTCACCAAACGACAACATCAACAACCTTGAGACTTACAGAGAGACACTCTCTCACCTACCCATAACCCATAACCAAGACTTCAAAATCCGATAAGAAAGAACCTAAGAAAGTTCTCCTAAACCTCTTACGGATGCGGTAAGGACGCACTTAAGACCGTCTAAACTAAACCTGCCTAGAAATCTACACGAACCCAAATCTCCAACGAAGCCTAGATAATCCAAATAACCGATCAACCGATCTAAAACATAAAACCCGATTGAAAAGCGCTCTAAACGAAAACAAGTTAACCACATAGATCTAAACTGAGAAACTAAGACAAAAACCATACCACTAATTTATCCTAGTAGCAGATGTGATTAGAATTATACTAAACCGGTCTAACCTACACCCACCCATATCTGACCAAAAAGAATCAGCAACCCAACCAAAACGGATTACCTCGGATCATCGCAAAAACGACGGCGAGGCTGTGATAACAAACAATCGGGTCGAGGAGGAAAACAAGTGTGTCGTCATCACACGGAGATGACTGACCGGAAACTGAAACCGCCGGCGAAAAACCTCAAGAGAGGAAGCGGCGCAGAGCTCACGTCGAGCCAGGAGCGAACGAACCACCACACGCCGAAACCAGTGAAAGCCGTAGATCACCACACCTCGAAGGAACCACCGCAGAGAAGAACAACACCGTGGACAGAGAACACTGTCGTCGATTGGTCACCGGATACGAGGCGCTGCTCGGCCAGAAATAGGGAAGAGAGGCAGCGACAATCGTGAACAAGAAACAAAGACCGGACCTCTCCGGAAACGTCATAAGGAATCGACGCCCGCCGGAGAAGAGAGAAGCTCGGAAACGGTGGTTTGGCGGCACTTCAAAATTTGAGCCTAAAAACGTTTCACTTATGGTCTACTATTCAGATTCTATATTTTCTGTGTAGTATCTATTTATTTGTTATCTATAAATCAGCTTTATACAAAAAAAAATTACCGGTTGCTACTCTTTTACATTATGCCCACTACAACCACCAACATTTGGAATCCATCCACGTGATATCCGACAAAATATACCCACGTGATTTGGCGAACAAATATCGCTTTCTACATCGAACAAAGATGGTGCAATAATTAATAACAACAAAATAAACTAATTTATATAAAAACAATAGAATAAATTAATTAATGCAGCATATATCGCTATATATATATATATATCGGACAAAGATGGTGCCGTCATCATTAGCACTATTGCCCACTACAACCACCAACATTTGGAATCCATCCACGTGATTTCCGACAAAATATACCCACGTGATTTGGAGAACAAATATCGCTTTCTACATCGAACAAAGATGGTGCAATAATTAATAACAACAAAATAAACTAATTTATATAAAAAACAATAAAATAAATTAATTAATGCAGCATATATCGCTATATATATATATATCGGACAAAGATGGTGCTGTCATCATTAGCACTAGTTCTGCCTATTTTGTCGTCAAGTATACCCTGTTTACAATCAGTATTAATCAATTTATTACTTAATTAATGGAATTCGGCCAGAAAAATCTTCAACTTTGCACGAATGGCCAAAACAGACACAAATTTTCGGGCTAACCAAAAAAACACTAAACTTTTGTTGACTATCAGATAAAATAACAAAGTTTCTGTTGACTTGCCAAATAAGCACACCGTTATTTTTTTTTAACAGAATATTAAACTCCGTTAACTCAACGTTACAGCTACTGTTAAACTTGATATTACTATAGATAAAACGACGTCGTTTTGAATATGTTACCTTTAAAAAAATGGCATTTTACCTTGTTTGAACTTGTGACCCGTTCCATCTAACAGATGATCTATTGCCACTAAACCAAAGGCATTTTTGACAAAGGTTGAAATTGTTTGTATTTATTAACTACCAACGAATTTTATTGTTTTGTTTTCTAATAAAAACGTATTTCACAGGGTTCGAACTCGAAAACCTTGTTTGAACTTGTGACCCGTTCCATCTAACAGATCTATTGCCACTAAACCAAAGGCATTTTTGACAAAGGTTGAAATTGTTTGTATTATTAACTACCAACGAATTTTATTGTTTTGTTTTCTAATAAAAACGTATTTCACAGGGTTCGAACTCGAAAACCTTGTTTGAACTTGTGACCCGTTCCATCTAACAAATGATCTATTGCCACTAAACCAAAGGCATTTTTGACAAAGGTTGAAATTGTTTGTATTTATTAACTACCAACGAATTTTATTGTTTTGTTTTCTAATAAAAACGTATTTCACAGGGTTCGAACTCGAAAACCTTGTTTGAACTTGTGACCCGTTCCATCTAACAGATGATCTATTGCCACTAAACCAAAGGCATTTTTGACAGAGGTTGAAATTGTTTGTATTTATTAACTACCAACTAATTTTATTGTTTTGTTTTCTAATAAAAACGTATTTCACAGGGTTCGAACTCGAAAACTTGTGGTTTCTGTGGGGGCGTACTGCCACTAAGCCAAAGACATATTCAAATGATATGCGAAATTTTTTATTTTTATTAACTGCTAACGAGTGTACATTTTTGCCAAGAACCCTAATTTCTCAGAGTACCCAAATTGATTTGGGAACCAATCCTGTTTAAGGGAAATTCCCAAGCTCACTCCCAGATCGAGTATGTATCTGTAGGATTCGATCCAATTCCTCTTACTAATCCCGTGATTACCGTCTCCGATTAAGCCTGATGAAGCTCTACGGTTTTTTCCTAATTTCCTAACCAAATACGGATTTAACCCGGCAATGGTTCCTGTTTCGGGTCTAAATGATACAGTGCCTTCCATGGATGAGGTGGAATTTGTGATTTACAGTGATTGTATGAAGAAGAAGATGAACAAGCACATAAAATTCATGAAGCGTTGGACATCAATAGTGACAGATACAGAACTGAATACAATATAAGAAATTCTAATCCAAATTGAACCAAAAGTCTTTGCTAGTTCAGTGGCAGAATACCTTTCTCTTATAACTAATACACCTGAGTTCGAATCCACTTAAACACATTTTTTCTTTTCTTTTTTTTTCTTCTTAAAACGACGCCGTATCCGGTTTTCATTTGATCTGTTAACGTGGAGTTAATGGTGTTAATATTATCTGTTAAATCTGCTAACGGCGTGCTTATTTGGCAAGTCAACATAAACTTTGTTATTTGATCCGAAAATCAACAAAAATTTAGTGTTTTTTTGTTAGCCTGAAAGTTTGTGTCTGTTTTGGCCATTCGTACAAAGTTGAAGATTTTTCTGGCCGAATTCCCCTTAATTAATAATTTTGGTTTATATTTACTAGTAGGACTTGTTTTTTGTCGTCAAGTATGCCTTGTTTACCATATGCATTTGTTAATATTTCTTTCGTTTCTTAATATAGAAAGTTTTAGTGAAAGACATTTTTCTTTCTTTTAAACAAAAAAAATATTATTTAATATTTTAATTTTTTCAAAATTTCCAAAAATCTTCTTTAATTGTATTTTAGTTTTCCAAAATTTTCATATTAAAATATAAATGTGAAAAATTCCTATATTTTGAAAAAAAAACTAAAACTCTAAAATATCATATATTAAGAAATGGAGACATGTATTAATATATAACATAACTTCTTGTTTTAATCTAAAAGTTGAACAAAAGCGCATACATGTTTTCAGGCTCAATAGAATAGAGAAACCTATACAGTCTCTTGACACTATTAAGAAATTCCTCATCGTAAATCATATTTCTAGAATCAGATTGAACAACTGACTCAACACTCTCATACGGTGTTTAGGATGCTTCTTCACTATTAATAACTCGATCTAAGGTATCCATAATATCACAACTTAGATAACTTCGTTTCTCACCTAAAATGTATACTTCAATCATCATAAGAAAGCGATTTTACATTTATAATAAAGTTTTTATTAAATATTGAAAAACAAATTAAAATAGAAAACTTTACCCAACAAACGTGAAAACATATCGTTTAGTATTCCAACATCATCGTTCCTTGGACTAAATATTGCCCTATTATGAAAGAATTTGAAATTAGTTTCCATGTGAAATGAACTTCCATAAATCTCATCTACAATTGCTTTTATAGGATTTTTGCAATCCATAATCAGCAAATCATCAAGAATATCAATCTAATGTTTCCTACTAATATTCTCGTTTATCTTCTCATCCCTAATATCCAAAATCCATTTGAAAAAGACTGTGAGCTCAAGCATTTCATCATTATTATCTCCAGAAATAAGCCGCATGTTTTGTGTAAGCCACAATACTTTGCAGTGACACCAAAACGCTAAAACGCTGATGAACTTAAAGTTACCATAACAATCTCCGACCTTCCAACAATAGGGATCACTAAAAATATATGTCAAAAGTCTCCTCCAAAGGCTATAACTTTACCCTTCAAAATGTTTGTCAAATTTTAGTATATCACGCCTTGTTCTATCAATAGTGTCAAAACAATTTTTTTCTCATCTTGTCACCTCCAATATAATGAGGTTAGCTTTTCAAATAAAATCAGCAAGATTTGATTTAGATTTTACCGAGCACGTCGAAAACTTGTTGACCACAATCAGAATTTCAAATCTCGAGTGCGCAGTCTGACCCCTTTCTAAGAGCAATGTAATAATTCCGCTCGATGCAACATTGAGGACAATAAAGCCTTTTGATCGTAATTTAGCTCTTTACAAACTCCACAAATAAGTTTTTCCAGTACCACCAGAACCGTAAAAAAATATACATCCTAGATCAGTTTTGACAGCATGTAAAATCTCTTTGTAAACATGCCTCTACTTATATGTTATTGTGACTAACATATTTTCATGTTTACGTCGGAGGTACTTGTAATCGTAAATTCTCTCATCATGAATAAGGCGATTTCCACATGTATCCATAATCATGTATTCCGGAAACAAAATTTGGGAGAGAGCTTTCAAAGAACTTCAAGTTACACGTAAAAGCAACTCGATCTCAATTAAATGATAATATTTGATTTGATATTCAAATAGCCTTAGGTCTACATAAAATATATATATATATATCAATATATATAAAAAGAATGTAACACCCGTATCTTCCTCTCTCGAGATAGCGTGCTACAAATCCTTACTTACACCTCAAGTAACTCCACTAACTCCACTAACCAAAATAATCCAACAATGCAATAATTGAAATAAACTAAAATGAAATCATAAAATAATGTCTAAAATAAAATAAGAAAAATGAATGAAAACCTTAAAGCATCCGATCGAGTAAGGTGTCCACCTAGTCGTAAGTCTCACCTTACAGGGGAAACTAAGGAACGAGGAAAGAGTAACATGGGAGTCACTGAATGAGGTATGTGATGCTAAACATGCATGTCCACTGACTCTTTCCTAGCACTTCATATACTACCTAGCCTAAACACGAACAATCAAGGAACCTAAATCACCCAAGCTTAGCAAACAATCATCCTATGCGAATTAAGTGATCGCCCACACCTCCCGAAGAGGCTTCATGATGGATGGTGTGTTTACAGCACCTCCCAGAGGAAGCTTTCTCAATCTTAGGACCCTGACAACAAATCGACTTATGTTGTCGTGTCCCCGCACACAATATGGTTCAAGTAAAAAACTTTGTCTATGCACCCCTATAATTTCACATATTCATCAACAAGCAATAACAGTTTAACCAAAAACACAAAAGGTGTTGAATCATCTATATTCCTACCTTCAATTTAACAAGTAAATCTAACTAGAATCAATCAAATAGACCGATCACGTTCAAATACTAAACTAGCAATAAAAGCGATTATAGACTAACTTCATGAATTTTTGGATTAGCCATCGCATTAGTCTAATAGAACCTGGAAAACTACGATTGAAGAAATAGAGGTCAAAGCAATTACGATAAAGAAACAAAACTTTGGAAAATGCGATTGGAAATAAAGTTTCCATAAATAGACTTGCCATAAATATACTTTCTATAATTGGAAAATATTAAAAAGGAAACTTTTCTAAAATGTAATTAGGGTTTTCGATTAGGCAGAAAACTTATTTGGAAATTTATGACCATAACTTGGAATGGTTCTCAAAAATCAGATCTTGAAAAATGAGTTCAATTGCTTCGCATCGGTATGGAATTCACTCCCCGTGTATTCCTTGTTCACCGACAAAATTCTCTCCAAGTTGCTTGCTTACAGATCCGACCTACACAGATCCGCCTCGGAAAAACACATATTACAATGAAATAAAAACCCTAAATGACAAACCGCTTGCGGCTATAACTAGATATGAGGGTTGCATAAAACTTTACAAAGTTTTAGCTTGATACGATTCAATTTGCCCATTCTTTTCTCTTTTCCCTAAATTGGGTCTGATCATAGATCTGCACTGCACAAAAAAAAAAATATTTTAGAAAACGGCTGTAATTTTTGAGTATACTGATCCGGACAAACTTGGCCTTTATGGAAAGAAGAGAATCGAGGCTTACCAATTGATAGGTCACTCGTCTCAAGGATCCACACGGTTCTCTTGGAAATCTCCTCATAAGATAACAACCATAATGGATAACAAGAACTCGACAAGGCTTCGTTGGAAAGTTTTATGTGCGGGGAAAAAGAAGGAGAAGAATTGTATTGATAGCGAGAAGGTACCTAAGTTTTTCCCTAGAGTTATCAGCATTTTTGGGCCAAGTAAAGCGGGTTGTTACAATTCTTCCCCACTAACAGGGTGTTCACCCTCAAATTCAGTTCCTGACTTGACTGTTTGCTTTCATCCCCAAAAAAATATCGGTAATATAACCTCATCTGATTCTCGAACTCACATGCTTCCTCTTGAATTTCATCTCTCTCCCAACAGACTATGACCATCACAGTCATTTTCACTTGAACTTGCTTTCATGACTCTCTAGAACCGCTTCTAGTTGGTTAGCGCTGACAGATCCTTACTAAAATCGCTTGGCGGCTGCTGCAAAGTAAGCTCTGACTCTTTAACAACCTGTCTCGAAACTGACACATGAAACACATTGTGGAAGCCGACCAACTCTAATGATAAGTCCAAACAATAAGCTAGTGAACTAATCCGGTAAACAATAGGGTATGGTCCCATGTACATCTACATAATCTTCTTTATATTTCGAGTCTTAGTACCTCCCTGAAAAGTACTCATTTAAGGTATACCAAGTAACCCACCTCGAAATCCAAACTCTCATGCGCTTGTCTGCATAAATCATCTGACGGTGGTGGGGTTTCTTTAGCTGCCTTTTGAGAATTTTCACTAGCTATACCGTCTCCTGAACCATTATTGGTTCTAAGTCTCTGCGCTCCCCCACCTTTGAAGAATATAGTGGTGTACGACACGTCCTAACATAATAAGCCGCATACGGTGCCATCTCAATGCTCGAACATAAATTGTTGTTGTAAGACAACAACAATTAAACCAACTGATTTTTTAAACTAAATAACCGATCGGTTCGGTTAAACTAAAATGAACCAAATCAGTAACCAAAATTAAATTTTTAATTTTACCAATATAATCGAACTTGATAACCTAGCTAGAACAAAAAGAATCATAATATAACCAAATTATTTTTGTAACTATTAATTTATTATTTAATATTTAATATTTAAGTGTAAACAAGATATATTTTTAACTAAGTATTCAATTTCTTTTGTTTGAAAAAAAAAAGGAAAACGCCACAATACAAATCTAACCACACCTCATACGTTTGATGTTTCTTCAAGTACGGTTTAGGTGTAATATGAAACACACTTTATTTTTCTTTTCTTTTTTTAATTTTTTATTTACATTGAAACACACTTTGATTAAAATGGTAAATGGTTATATTTTTTTAATGCAGTATGTTTTACCTAAACCACACTATACATTTAAGACCTAACTAGGTGATAGTCCCGCACGATGTGCGGACATTATTATGTTTGTTAGTTAATTTATGTGTATTTTTCCGTTTAGTGTCAAAACAAAACATGATATATAAGATTTTTTACTCGGTCGAGACGTTATAAAATTTAATTCATAATTTTGTATGCACATCGGAATTGTTACACTCGGATGCATAAAATAATAATTATATACACATACAAATAATAACTATAGAATTGTATGTATGAAAAAATTAACATGGGTGTAGTAATTCCGATGGAATCTAATCAGCCTAGGTGATCGGTGCGGGCACTAAACTATATGGTAGTTAACCTATGTTGTTTGTTCCGTTTGTGTCAAAACAAAACGGGTTATAAGGTTTAATTCATCATTTTATATGCACATCCGGATGTAAATATATTTGGATGCATCGTTTACATAATTATATGCACATCCGAATTTTATGCACATTTGAAATGAATAACATCCTATAACAAACCAGCAAGACAATTTTCTTAAAATAAAATAACCCATAATTCGTTTTCTCCAATTGAATCCAACATTTCCAAGTATTTAAGAAAAAAAAAATTCTTGCAAAATTTAAATTTGTGTATTTTTCTATACGTTTATATGGTTTTACAGATGTTAAAATCGGTAGACCGAGCTGTTTAGAACAAATTCTATATACAACTCATTTAAACTCGTCCGTTTAAACCCTTGAGAAGTAACACATGCCTATTTATAAGATTATGTTAAACTTTAATACAAAATATAGAAATGTCAACTTTGATTTTTTTCATCTTGCAAGAATTATTTATTGAAAAAAAAATTTTCGTTTTCCTTTTCAAATTTTTTATTTGGGTTTACAAATAGATGTTAAAACAGGCAACCTGATTCGTTTAGACTCGTGATTGTCCCGCACGCATGTGCAGATATTATTATGTTTTTAGTTAATTTATGTGTATTTTTCGCTTAGTGTCATGACAAAATGTGATATAAGATTTTTTTTTCTCGTTCAAGATAGTATAAGATTTAATTCATAATTTTATATGCACATTGGAGTTGTTACATTCAGATGTAACAATTCTGATGAAATCTAATCAGCCTAGGTGATCCGTGCGGACATTAAACTATTTGTTAGTTAACATATGTTGTTTGTTCAGTTTATGTCAAAACAAAACGGGATATAAGATTTAATTCATCGTCTATATGCACACTCGGGTGTAAATACATTTAGATGAATCGTTTACATAATTATATACAATCAGAATTTTATGCACATTCGAAATGAATAAAATCCTATAACATATCATCAAAATATTTTTCTTTAAATCAAATAATCCATAATCATTTTATTCGACTGAATCCAACATTTCCGAGCTATTTTAAAGGTTTTTTTCTTGCAAAATTTAAATTTGTGTATTTTGTATACATTTATATGGTTTTACAGATGTAAAATAGGTAGATAGAGCTGTTTAGAACCATTTATATTTACATCTCATTTTGACTCACACGCTTAAACCTATGAAGAGTAACACACGCCTATTTAAATCCGTTTAGATTTGTTTATAAAATTATTTTAAACTTTAATACAAAATATAGAAAATTTTACTTTTGAATTTTTTCTTCTTGCAAATATTATTTATTGAAATATTTTTTGGTTTTGATTTTTAAATTTTTTATTTGGATTTACATAGAGATTATTTTGTAAATGGATTAATATGAAAGTTCTGTAAATAAAATAATTTTAAACACAACAGATATATCTTTTTATTAAAATGAAAATGTCATTGTACCACAGTCACATTGTTTTAAAACATGATATATATGCATTCCCTATTATTGTGTATATATGTACCACGCTCAATGATTTATATGTTATATGTGTACCACGTTCAAGAATTTATATAAAACCATAAAAGATAGATATGCATTCTCTAATTAAAGAGCACAGTTGATTCGTACCACGCTCACATAACATTTTGAGCACAATGACATCTTCTTTGAGAACTAAAGAGCGCAGTAGTAAATGGATTAATCTCTACATAAAGAAATAATGATTTATGTGATACTAAAGTATGAAATGCCGACCAAAAAAAAGTATGAAACAAACTTAAATGTGCCGATATGGCAATATGATAATGATATTAGCACAATTGGGAACTTTTAACTTGGCAATACACAAATTGTAAATTTTGTTCCCTCAAAAATGATAATCTTAAAATGGGATTGTCAAAACATTTAAACACAAAATAATATCTTATTTGAATCATAGTAATTGTAATGATAAAAAAATTAATACTTTTTCGTTTTGCTTGTTATAAAATAAATTTACAAAATCATAAATAACACAACAATTATTTAGATTATAGGTTCACTGTTTACCATCAAATCCATTGCTTACCACCAAATTCATGTCTATAGTAATAGACAACACTTATTTGGATTATAGGCCCATTGGAACAAACGGGATATGTGATGTTAACTAACAACGTTTTGGCAACAACCTTCAATCGGACTCCAAGATCTCAACTATAAATTCACCTTACATCATTAAACCTTAGCCTTGTGATAACCGAACTTTTTCTTTCATGCGTCCAAGCTAATAACACAGAATTAAAAACAAAAACATAGAAATTCATATAAAATCGATTATGAGTAGGTAATAGAAATGACAACGGATCATCTTAAAAAACTTTCAATGATCCGGAAAAAATTGCCATAGCCAATGAAAAACAAAAATAGAGAGAAATTTTTTTGAAAAATATGAAAAATACAAATGATTATGTTTCTAGGCCACCTTAAGCTCACCTTATATAAAATTTCACAAAATTCTCAAGAAAGCTTAGTATATGTAATAGAATATTTTATTTCAAATTCGAACTAATAAAATATTAAGAAGATATTGTGCAGTTTTTTAAGAAATGAATTAATTAACTTTTAAATTCAAATTTATATGTTTTGATTTTTAGATACATTCACTTGAATTTTGAATGTTTTATATATATGGAAATATTTACTTTTCGAAATGATTTGACATTTAGTTTAGAAATATTTACTTCCAAAATTTGATTTTCGAAATTATAGGACATTTATTGTTGATGAAAGAATATTCTTTATTTAAAACATGATTATTTTGTAAATAGATTAATATTTTCATAAATAAAATAATTTTAAACACAACATATATATATATATATTTTATTAAAACAAATAAATCATATTTAGCACTTATGAATTGATTCGTACCACGCTCATATTGTTTTAAAACATAATATATATGCATTCCCTATTGTTGTGTATATGGGTACCACACTCAATGATTTCTCTTATATGTGTACCACGCTCAAGGATTTATATAAAATCATAAAAGATAGATATGCATTCTCTACTGATACATTTTAATTAAAGAGCACAATGGCATTTTCTAAAGAGCACAATTGATTCGTACCACGCTCACATAACCATTTGAGCACAATGACTTCTTCTTTGAGAAATAAAGAGCACAATAGTAAATGTATTAATATCTACATAAAAAAATAATGATTTATATGATACTAAAGTATGAAATGCTGACCCAAAAAACAGTATAAAATGCTGACTAAAGTATTATCATTGGCGATATGACAATGATAATAGCACAAATGGGAATTTTTAACTTGGCAATACACAAATTGCAGCACATCTTAAATTTTGTTCCCTCGAAAACAATAATCTTAAATTGAGATTGACAAAACATTTAAACACAAAATAATATCTTATTTGAACCATTATAAAGATAAAAAAATCAATATTTTTCGTTTTGCTTTTTTATAAAAAAACTCTGCAAAATCATAAACAACACAATACTTATTCGGATTATAGGCTCACTGTTTACCACCAAATCCATCTCTATAGTAATAGGCAACCCTTATTCGGACTATATGCTCATTGAGACAAACGGGACATGTGATGTGAACTAAGAACATCTTGGCAACAACATTCAATCGGACTTTTAGATCTCACGCTCCTTTTTATACAAAATCTCAAACGTATGTTAATTCACATCACATCATTAGAACTTAGCTTTGTGCTAACCGAGCTTCTTCTTTGATGGGACCAAACAAACAAAACAGAAAAAAGCCAAAAACATAAAAATCCTTTCAAAACCGATAAGAAGAAGAAGCAATCGATAGAAATGAAAATGATCATTTGACCGAAATTTTGATGATCCGGAAGAAAATTTCCATGGCCAATGAGAAAGAAAAAAAGAGAAAGCTTCTTGAAAATTTGGAAGATGCAGACGATTGTGTTTCTAAGCCACCCCAAGCTCTCCTTATATAGGATTTCACAAACTTCTCTAGAAAGCTAGGAATATGGCATAGAATTTTTTTTTTTTAATCTCGAACTAATAAGATGTTTTTTTAACGAAATGAATTAATTAATTGACATTAAATCGAGTTGATGGCATTCCTGTAAGTAAATCGAACCCCAAACCCATTTGTTTATTTTTGGGCTTGCCATGTCACACTTCTACGTCATCATTATCCGCCTCTAGAGCACTCTCGTGACGACACATCAGCATTCGCTCAAAATTACTTCTCATTTAAAGATATAGATTCTAAACTCAGTTATTTATTTATTTATTGTTGTTACTTATTCTGAGTTAAAATCTTATACTTGTTATTATTAATTTTCCTCCGGACTAAAAAAATTTCCTCCGGACTGAGTATAATCCATCTTATGGTCTACTATTCTTTTTTTCATCTGAAGGGATTATATTCATATAACTGAAAACCGAGAGTTTGATATAAGATCCTAAATAAAGGAAACTAAAGCCCAAACAACGGGTAACAAAAGCCCAAACAACGGGCAACTATAGCCCAAAGATCTGGCTGTTGGGATTATGTCTTGAAATCATATTGTACTTACTCTAAAGATAGTTGTATTGTCGAGATCGGACAATTCATGTGATACTGGGTAGTCATAATGTTTTGCTAGAAACCGCTTATGACAAATGAGTTGTAACTCATTTCTAGTATCGTGTGAACCTACAGGGTCACACACCTAAGCAAGCTGGACACACTTTGTGTGGGATTGATCATTGGCATATGATCTGATCAATGTGTATTGGATACGCATTGAATTGAGTTTAGAAGAGGTGTGTGGATCGATGCAATGAGTGTGTCGATCGACGCAGGTTTTCGAATGGGTGTGTCGATCGATACGGTATGTGTATCGATCGATGCACAATGGGCCTCGAGACTGACGTTTCAAATTAATGACTTAAACGAGTCGGGTTTGACCCGTAGGTCATTTTAATCATCCCAGGTCGATATATAATGTTTTATATGATCGACCTGAGCCCTAGCCGTCAGTGTCGCTTCTCAGAGAGAAAGCAGAGACACAGAAACTCAGAGAATCCCAGGAGATCCGATCACCGGTACTAGCATCCCGGCGGATTCCAGCTTGTGTGCGTGTGGACCACGATAGAGGCGCAACGATTGAGGCGCTCTAGATCTCGATTACCTGCTCATCCTTCCGCTGCCAATCTCCAGGTAATCACGAGGTCAGTTCTTAGATTCAATCACCTAGACCCTGGATCCTAGGGAATCCCAACAGTGGTATCAGAGCCATAGGGTTTAATAGATTGAATCAGTAGCCTAGAATTCGATTAAATGGCATTTTGATTGAATTGATGCTAGCTAGGATTCGTTTTGTTAATAAGAATCTCGGATTTGTTAATATCGAAAACGAAGAACTGTGTTTTCGCACAGCATCGATCGATGCACTGGGTGTGTCGATCGATGCAGCGCGAAAACGGCAAAACTGATTTAGGGTTTTCGCACAGCATCGATCGGTGCACTGGGTGCATCCATCGATGCAGCGCGAAAATGCAAAAGCAATTGTGTTTTCGCATAGCGTCGATCGACACAGGTTTGTGTCGATCGATGCACTGCGAATTCGCCTATTAAAATTTGGGTTTCGATTTAGAAATCGCACTGTGTCGATCGACACACTGGGTGCATCGATCGACACAGGCTGTGCGAAAGGATAGATCGGTTCAATTAGATTGAACCGGTTATCTCGCATGGTTATGTCGGTTTAATTCGATTAAAATTCCCTAATACCCTACTGTATCGATCGACACAGGTTTAGTGTCGGTCGACACAGGCCTTGCGATTGGTTAATCGGTTCAATTGGATTGAACTGGTTATCATGCTTGGTTAAGGTAGATCAGATCGGTTTAAATTGGATGAACTGATTCAATTGGATTGAATTGGTTATCTCAATTGGTATAAACCGATTGGTTAAGATCAGTTTGATTGGATAAGTCGGTTCAATTGAGTTGGACCGGTTATCGCGATTAGTTAAAACTGGTTGAATTGGTTCAGTTGGATGAACCGGTTGAATTGGATTTAACCGGTATCTCGATTGGTCTATAACCGGTTCATTTGGTCATTTACCGGCTCAATTGGATTGACCGGTTACCTGGTTGGTTAAACGTAATCGTTTGGTTTTGAACCAAATGATTAAGAAACCGAACCAAATGACCTAGCCCACTTCAATTAGAACAAGCAAAACTTAATTAAAATTAGAAGTAAAATGTTCTAAACCTGTCTAATACACATTGGATGTGTGTTAGATCGAAGCTTGGTTATTCAATATGGTCAACTGTCAAGACTCGTTTCGTTGTTGGATAGTCTTGCCAAGAGCTTGGTGTCCACAATTACATGAGTAAGGCAGGTAGTAGTGTTGATGGTCTTGCAGTGCCTAAACATCAACACTTACATGACCTAAGAGATTGATTTGCTAAACTTTTGGGTTTAGTTTCCTCAACTAAATATCAAGTGACCTTGATGTCTTGCCCAATCTTGTCTACTGTCAAGACTTGTTTCGTTTTTTTGGATAGTCTTGGAGTCCTTGGTATTCACTGCTACATGAGTAAGACAGGTGATCATTGATAGACTTGCAGTGCGACTGTCAATGATCACTAGACTGAAGAGATTGATTTACTTGACTGGGCTATTAGAAGTTCTGGGCCCAGAGACGTCAGAGTGGATGAGACATGGATTGTCTCATCTGCGACCAAGAGTTGTACTGGGTACAATTAGCAAAGGTTTGCTTACCTAGATTACTAAACTCTGGGTGATGACGAGTCGTCCACTCAGATTTTAGTGATGTATGGATCTTGGATCATTATATTCATAGAGGAAACATTGTTTGAATATAATGCGAGTTTTCTTATTAGATAAGATTTCTCATCATATACATAACTAAATCTTTGTTTTTTCTTGGATTTTAGCTTATGTCTATGACTACTTTCTCGTTGCGATCCGTCCTTGAGAAGGACAAGTTAAATGGATCCAACTTCCTGGATTGATATCACAATTTGAGATTAATCCTCAAGCAGGAGAGTAAGGACTATGTCCTTGAGAAAGCTCTTCCAGAAAGGCTTGGGGCCAATCGCTCGAATGCAGTATATAATGCTTGGAATAAGCATTATATTGATGTGGTAGATGTGCGTGGTCTGATGTTGGCTACCGTGGACTCGGACTTGAAGAATCAATACGAGAACATGGAGTCGCCAATAGAGATGATCACCAGCCTGAAACTGAAGTTTCAGGATCAGGCACGAGTTGAGAGATTCCAGATGTTGAAGTCTCTCACTGGGTGCAAGCTACCAGAAGATACTCTGTTGGGATTCCCTAGGATCCAGGGTCTAGGTGATTGAATCTAAGAACTGACCTCGTGATTACCTGGAGATTGGCAGCGGAAGGATGAGCAGGTAATCGAGATCTAGAGCGCCTCAATCCTTGCGCCTCTATTGTGGTCCACACGCACACAAGCTGAAATCCGCCGGGATGCTAGTACCGGTGATCGGATCTTCTGGGATTCTCTGAGTTTCTGTGTCTCTGCTTTCTCTCTGAGAAGCGACACTGACGGCTAGGGCTCAGGTCGATCATATAAAACATTATATATCGACCTGGGATGATTAAAACGACCTACGGGTCAAACCCGACTCGTTTAAGTCATTAATTCGAAACGTCAGTCACGAGGCCTATTGTGCATCGATCGATACACATACCGTATCGATCGACACACCCATTCGAAAACCTGCGTCGATCGACACACTCATTGCATCGATCCACACACCTCTTCTAAACTCAATTCAATGTGTATCCAATACACATTGATCATATCATATGCCAATGATCAATCCCACACAAAGTGTGTCCAGCTTGCTTAGGTGTGTGACCCTGTAGGTTCACACGATACTAGAAATGAGTTACAACTCATTTGTCATAAGCGGTTTCTAGCAAAACATTATCACTACCCAGTATCACATGAATTGTCCGATCTCGACAATACAACTATCTTTAGAGTAAGTACAATATGATTTCAGGACATAATCCCAACAATCTCCCACTTGTACTGGAATCATCTATTCCCATAATCCCTTTATCGCTATATCTCGATATGGCATAAGGCAAGAAACTGTGTCATCCTTATTATAGCCAACATCATGTTCTTTTCTTTTTTTTTCTTCTTAAAACGACGCCGTATCCGGTTTTCATTTGATCTGTTAATGTGGAGTTAATGGTGTTAATATTATCTGTTAAATCTGCTAACGGCGTGCTTATTTGGCAAGTCAACATAAACTTTGTTATTTGATCCGAAAATCAACAAAAATTTAGTGTTTTTTTGTTAGCCAGAAAGTTTGTGTCTGTTTTGGCCATTCGTACAAAGTTGAAGATTTTTCTGGCCGAATTCCCCTTAATTAATAATTTTGGTTTATATTTACTAGTAGGACTTGTTTTTTGTCGTCAAGTATGCCTTGTTTACCATATGCATTTGTTAATATTTCTTTCGTTTCTTAATATAGAAAGTTTTAGTGAAAGACATTTTTCTTTCTTTTAAACAAAAAAAATATTATTTAATATTTTAATTTTTTCAAAATTTCCAAAAATCTTCTTTAATTGTATTTTAGTTTTCCAAAATTTACATATTAAAATATAAATGTGAAAAATTCCTATATTTTGAAAAAAAAACTAAAACTCTAAAATATCATATATTAAGAAATGGAGACATGTATTAATATATAACATAACTTCTTGTTTTAATCTAAAAGTTGAACAAAAGCGCAGACATGTTTTCAGGCTCAATAGAATAGAGAAACCTATACAGTCTCTTGACACTATTAAGAAATTCCTCATCGTAAATCATATTTCTAGAATCAGATTGAACAACTGACTCAACACTCTCATACGGTGTTTGGGATGCTTCTTCACTATTAATAACTCGATCTAAGGTATCCATAATATCACAACTTAGATAACTTCGTTTCTCACCTAAAATGTATACTTCAATCATCATAAGAAAGCGATTTTACATTTATAATAAAGTTTTTATTAAATATTGAAAAACAAATTAAAATAGAAAACTTTACCCAACAAACGTGAAAACATATCGTTTAGTATTCCAACATCATCGTTCCTTGGACTAAATATTGCCCTATTATGAAAGAATTTGAAATTAGTTTCCATGTGAAATGAACTTCCATAAATCTCATCTACAATTGCTTTTATAGGATTTTTGCAATCCATAATCAGCAAATCATCAAGAATATCAATCTAATGTTTCCTACTAATATTCTCGTTTATCTTCTCATCCCTAATATCCAAAATCCATTTGAAAAAGACTGTGAGCTCAAGCATTTCATCATTATTATCTCCAGAAATAAGCCGCATGTTTTGTGTAAGCCACAATACTTTGCAGTGACACCAAAACGCTAAAACGCTGATGAACTTAAAGTTACCATAACAATCTCCGACCTTCCAACAATAGGGATCACTAAAAATATATGTCAAAAGTCTCCTCCAAAGGCTATAACTTTACCCTTCAAAATGTTTGTCAAATTTTAGTATATCACGCCTTGTTCTATCAATAGTGTCAAAACAATTTTTTCTCATCTTGTCGCATCCAATATAATGAGGTTAGCTTTTCAAATAAAATCAGCAAGATTTGATTTAGATTTTACCGAGCACGTCGAAAACTTGTTGACCACAATCAGAATTTCAAATCTCGAGTGCGCAGTCCGACCCCTTTCTAAGAGCAATGTAACAATTCCGCTCGATGCAACATTGAGGACAATAAAGCCTTTTGATCGTAATTTAGCTCTTTACAAACTCCACAAATAAGTTTTTCCAGTACCACCAGAACCGTAAAAAAATATACATCCTAGATCAGTTTTGACAGCATGTAAAATCTCTTTGTAAACATGCCTCTACTTATATGTTATTGTGACTAACCTATTTTCATGTTTACGTCGGAGGTACTTGTAATCGTAAATTCTCTCATCATGAATAAGGCGATTTCCACATGTATCCATAATCATGTATTCCGGAAACAGAATTTGGGAGAGAGCTTTCAAAGAACTTCAAGTTACACGTAAAAGCAACTCGATCTCAATTAAATGATAATATTTGATTTGATATTCAAATAGCCTTAGTTCTACATAAAATATATATATATATCAATATATATAAAAAGACTGTAACACCCGTATCTTCCTCTCTCGAGACAGCGTGCTACAAATCCTTACTTACACCTCAAGTAACTCCACTAACTCCACTAACCAAAATAATCCAACAATGCAATAATTGAAATAAACTAAAATGAAATCATAAAATAATGTCTAAAATAAAATAAGAAAAATGAATGAAAACCTTAAAGCATCCGATCGAGTAAGGTGTCCACCTAGTCGTAAGTCTCACCTTACAGGGGAAACTAAGGAACAAGGAAAGAGTAACATGGGAGTCACTGAATGAGGTATGTGATGCTAAACATGCATGTCCACTGACTCTTTCCTAGCACTTCATATACTACCTAGCCTAAACACGAACAATCAAGGAACCTAAATCACCCAAGCTTAGCAAACAATCATCCTATGCGAATTAAGTGATCGCCCACACCTCCCGAAGAGGCTTCATGATGGATGGTGTGTTTACAGCACCTCCCAGAGGAAGCTTTCTCAATCTTAGGACCCTGACAACAAATCGACTTATGTTGTCGTGTCCCCGCACACAATATGGTTCAAGTAAAAAACTTTGTCTATGCACCCATATAATTTCACATATTCATCAACAAGCAATAACAGTTTAACCAAAAACACAAAAGGTGTTGAATCATCTATATTCCTACCTTCAATTTAACAAGTAAATCTAACTAGAATCAATCAAATAGACCGATCACGTTCAAATACTAAACTAGCAATAAAAGCGATTATAGACTAACTTCATGAATTTTTGGATTAGCCATCGCATTAGTCTAATAGAACCTGGAAAACTACGATTGAAGAAATAGAGGTCAAAGCAATTACGATAAAGAAACAAAACTTTGGAAAATGCGATTGGAAATAAAGTTTCCATAAATAGACTTGCCATAAATATACTTTCTATAATTGGAAAATATTAAAAAGGAAACTTTTCTAAAATGTAATTAGGGTTTTCGATTAGGCAGAAAACTTATTTGGAAATTTATGACCATAACTTGGAATGGTTCTCAAAAATCAGATCTTGAAAAATGAGTTCAATTGCTTCGCATCGGTATGGAATTCACTCCCCGTGTATTCCTTGTTCACCGACAAAATTCTCTCCAAGTTGCTTGCTTACAGATCCGACCTACACAGATCCGCCTCGGAAAAACACATATTACAATAAAATAAAAACCCTAAATGACAAACCGCTTGCGGCTATAACTAGATATGAGGGTTGCATAAAACTTTACAAAGTTTTAGCTTGATACGATTCAATTTGCCCATTCTTTTCTCTTTTCCCTAAATTGGGTCTGATCATAGATCTGCACTGCACAAAAAAAAAATATTTTAGAAAACGGCTGTAATTTTTGAGTATACTGATCCGGACAAACTTGGCCTTTATGGAAAGAAGAGAATCGAGGCTTACCAATTGATAGGTCACTCGTCTCATGGATCCACACGGTTCTCTTGGAAATCTCCTCATAAGATAACAACCATAATGGATAACAAGAACTCGACAAGGCTTCGTTGGAAAGTTTTATGTGCAGGGAAAAAGAAGGAGAAGAATTGTATTGATAGCGAGAAGGTACCTAAGTTTTTCCCTAGAGTTATCAGCATTTCTGGGCCAAGTAAAGCGGGTTGTTACAATTCTTCCCCACTAACAGGGTGTTCACCCTCAAATTCAGTTCCTGACTTGACTGTTTGCTTTCATCCCCAAAAAAATATCGGTAATATAACCTCATCTGATTCTCGAACTCACATGCTTCCTCTTGAATTTCATCTCTCTCCCAACAGACTATGACCATCACAGTCATTTTCACTTGAACTTGCTTTCATGACTCTCTAGAACCGCTTCTAGTTGGTTAGCGCTGACAGATCCTTACTAAAATCGCTTGGCGGCTGCTGCAAAGTAAGCTCTGACTCTTTAACAACCTGTCTCAAAACTGACACATGAAACACATTGTGGAAGCCGACCAACTAATGATAATTCCAAACAATAAGCTAGTGAACTAATCCGGTAAACAATAGGGTATGGTCCCATGTACATCTACATAATCTTCTTTATATTTCGAGTCTTAGTACCTCCCTGAAAAGTACTCATTTAAGGTATACCAAGTAACCCACCTCGAAATCCAAACTCTCATGAGGTGGGTTACTTGGTGGGGTTTCTTTAGCTGCCTTTTGAGAATTTTCACTAGCTATACCGTCTCCTGAACCATTATTGGTTCTAAGTCTCTGCGCTCCCCCACCTTTGAAGAATATAGTGGTGTACGACACGTCCTAACATAATAAGCCGCATACGGTGCCATCTCAATGCTCGAACATAAATTGTTGTTGTAAGACAACAACAATTAAACCAACTGATTTTTTAAACTAAATAACCGATCGGTTCGGTTAAACCAAAATGAACCAAATCAGTAACCAAAATTAAATTTTTAATTTTACCAATATAATCGAACTTGATAACCTAGCTAGAACAAAAAGAATCATAATATAACCAAATTATTTTTGTAACTATTAATTTATTATTTAATATTTAATATTTAAGTGTAAACAAGATATATTTTTAACTAAGTATTCAATTTCTTTTGTTTGAAAAAAAAAGGAAAACGCCACAATACAAATCTAACCACACCTCATACGTTTGATGTTTCTTCAAGTACGGTTTAGGTGTAATATGAAACACACTTTATTTTTCTTTTCTTTTTTTAATTTTTTATTTACATTGAAACACACTTTGATTAAAATGGTAAATGGTTATATTTTTTTAATGCAATATGTTTTACCTAAACCACACTATACATTTAAGACCTAACTAGGTGATAGTCCCGCACGATGTGCGGACATTATTATGTTTGTTAGTTAATTTATGTGTATTTTTCCGTTTAGTGTCAAAACAAAACATGATATATAAGATTTTTTACTCGGTCGAGACGTTATAAAATTTAATTCATAATTTTGTATGCACATCGGAATTGTTACACTCGGATGCATAAAATAATAATTATATACACATACAAATAATAACTATAGAATTGTATGTATGAAAAAAACTAACATGGGTGTAGTAATTCCGATTGAATCTAATCAGCCTAGGTGATCGGTGCGGGCACTAAACTATATGGTAGTTAACCTATGTTGTTTGTTTCGTTTGTGTCAAAACAAAACGGGTTATAAGGTTTAATTCATCATTTTATATGCACATCCGGATGTAAATACATTTGGATGCATCGTTTACATAATTATATACACATCCGAATTTTATGCACATTTGAAATGAATAACATCCTATAACAAACCAGCAAAACAATTTTATTAAAATAAAATAACCCATAATTCGTTTTCTCCAATTGAATCCAACACTTCCAAGCTATTTAAGATTTTTTTTTCTTGCTTGTATTTTTCTATACGTTTTATATGGTTTTACAGATGTTAAAATCGGTAGACCGAGCCGTTTAGAACAATTTCTATTTACAACCCATTAAAACTCGTCAGTTTAAATCCTTGAGAAGTAACACATGCCTATTTAAATCCGTTTAGATCTATTTATAAGATTATGTTAAACTTTAATACAAAATATAGAAATGTCAACTTTGATTTTTTTCATCTTGCAAGAATTATTTATTGAACTTTTTTTTTTGATTTTCCTTTTCAAATTTTTTATATGGGTTTACAAATAGATGTTAAAACAGGCAACCTGATTCGTTTAGACTCGTGATTGTCCCGCACGCATGTGCAGATATTATTATGTTTTTAGTTAATTTATGTGTATTTTCGCTTAGTGTCATGACAAAACATGATATAAGATTTTTTTTTCTCGTTGAAGATAGTATAAGATTTAATTCATAATTTTATATGCACATTGGAGTTGTTACATTCAGATGTAACAATTCCGATGGAATCTAATCAGCCTAGGTGATCCGTGCGGACATTAAACTATTTTTTAGTTAACCTATGTTGTTTGTTCAGTTTATGTCAAAACAAAACGGTATATAAAGTTTAATTCATCGTCTATATGCACACTCGGATGTAAATACATTTAGATGAATTGTTTACAAAATTATATACAATCAGAATTTTATGCACATTCGAAATGAATAAAATCCTATAACATATCATCAAAATATTTTTCTTTAAATGAAATAATCCATAATCATTTTATTCGACTGAATTCAACATTTCCGAGCTATTTTAAAGGTTTTTTTTCTTGCAAAATTTAAATTTGTGTATTTTATATACATTTATATGGTTTTACAGATGTAAAATAGGTAGATAGAGCCATTTAGAACCATTTATATTTACGTCTCATTTTGACTCGCACGCTTAAACCTATGAGGAGTAAGACACGCCTATTTAAATCCGTTTAGATTTGTTTATAAAATTATTTTAAACTTTAATACAAAATATAGAAAATTTTACTTTTGAATTTTTTCTTCTTGCAAATATTATTTATTGAAATATTTTTTGGTTTTGATTTTTAAATTTTTTTTGGGTTTACATAAAGATTATTTTGTAAATGGATTAATATGATAGTTCTGTAAATAAAATAATTTTAAACACAACAGATATATCTTTTTATCAAAATGAAAATGTCATTGTGCTCTTTATTAAAACAAATAATAATATTTAGCAATTATGAATTGATTCGTACCACACTCACATTGTTTTAAAACATGATATATATGCATTCCCTATTATTGTGTATATGTGTACCACGCTCAAGGATTTATATAAAATCATAAAAGATAGATATGCATTCTCGAATTAAAGAGCACAATTGATTCGTACCACGCTCACATAACATTTTGAGCACAATGACTTCTTTTTTGAGAACTAAAGAGCGCAGTAGTAAATGGTTAATATCTACATAAAGAAATAATGATTTATGTGATACTAAAGTATGAAATGCCGACCAAAAAAAAGTATGAAACAAACTTAAACGTGCCGATATGGCGATATGATAATGATATTAGCACAATTGGGAACTTTTAACTCGGCAATACACAAATTGCAACACGGCTTAAATTTTGTTCCCTCAAAAATGATAATCTTAAAATGGGATTGTCAAAACATTTAAACACAAAATAATATCTTATTTGAATCATAGTAACTAGATTTTGATCCGCGTTGAACGCGGAATATTATTTATATTTATATTTTAATTTTTTTTTAACTGCTTTTTGTTCTAGATCATTTGGTTACATTTTACAGTATTTTATTTATTTAAGTTTTTTTTATTATGAAGATTTTATCTTGTTTTCAGAGTATTTTTAAATTATGTATTTTGTATATCAAGAACATAATATTTTTATATTATCATTAAATATTTTTGGGTATTTTGTCATTGAGTTTTATTTGTATTTAGTAAATGATAAAAATATGCAAACAAAAAACACCTAAGAATAAAGAAGATTAATACATGATGGCAAATTTAGCATATAATTATTAATCATGTTAACATTTTTATTAGTAGGATATAAGATAGCTCCATCATTCTAAAAACTTGGATCATTTGGATCTACAAACTCGTTGTGTAATAAGCATCAGTTGTTAGTAATCATTTATATTAAGATCTTTTTGAAGAAATAAATTATATTTTTTACTTGTTTAGACTTAATTTATTTAAATATGTTTATATTTATGACCCGTTTAAATCCACCCGTTTAAACCTGTCAGTGGTCGTTTAAACTCGTTTAGACCTGTTTATAATTTTATTTTTATTTTTAATTTTTAATACAAAATACATAAAATTAACTTTTCATATTTTAAAATTAATATCAAAATATGAAAAATATAAAATACAAAAAATAATAATAATGAGTTGAATTCACCATATGTTTACTTTTCACATTCTTCTAAAGAAATTGAGTTAAAAGAGGAGCAAGATAGGTGCTTTGATTATAAGAACTTTAGCTTTGATTACAAACATTTCCCTTAATTGTCAAAGAAAGGATAAACCTTCTTCGAGTCTAAGTGCCAAAACCCTAAACCACACAGACCTTCTCAGCCAATTCTTCTTTATTTTTGCTTGCATTACTTAGAACATTGACAGAATCATAATTGTCTTCGATAACTGAATGCACAAACGATCTTATACATACCTTATCAACTTAAGATTCTCATTATCCAACTACACTTTTGTGCATAGCCAAAATTGCAAGCTAACATGAAATATATATTTAGTAGCTACAAATTAGAAAATTATTTATAAGTTTTCGGAAATAATTTGATTATTTTCATAAATAGTTGTATATTATAAATTAAATTTCTGAAAATCTGAAGATTTTAAACAAATTTGCATAAAAGAATTTGGAAAAAGAATTTAATAGAAAATAATTAATTGTGGAATTATGAAAATTAAATCACTATAGATATTTTTATTTGTTAATTTTTTTTTGGTTAAAAGTGATTTGTGCGTAAAAATAAAAACATTTAATAGGTTGGTTATAAATAAATGAAGAATGAAAATTTCAATATTTCAAAAGGTCTTGGAGTAGATTAAGAAAAAATTAGGAAAATAATTTAGGGAAGGATATATATTAAATGATAATATTGATTTTGAATGAAAAAAATAAATTTGGTTCGATTTATTTTTATTTGAATAAAATAAATATATTTAAAATCACTAAATTTTAGAGGATATAGTATTATGTCTATTAAATCACCTATAATTTAGAGGGATATTCCCTTATATTCTCTACATATCATTGTAATTTGTTTTTTAATATGATTGATTTTAGTATTTTGTTTCCTAAAATGTAGGATTTTTTATGCTATAGAAAAAATAATAATTAGACGGTTAAATTTTATGGAAATATATTTAATAATGCAATTAATTGAGTATAGTAAATGATAATGGCATACTTAGTAATTAAATAAAAAAATTTGGGCATTTTTTATTTTGTACTGTTGTTTTAATAGTATAGATAGTAATGATAAAAAATCAATACTTTTTCGCTTTGCTTGTTATAAAATAACTTTACAAAATCATAAATAACACAATAATTATTTAGATTATAGGTTCACTGTTTACCACCAAATCCATTGTTTACCACCAAATTCATGTCTATAGTAATAGACAACACTTATTCGGATTATAGGGCCATTGGAACAAACGGGACATGTGATGTTAACTAACAACGTTTTGGCAACAACCTTCAATCGGATTTCAAGATCTCAACTATAAATTTACCTTACATCATTAAACCTTAGCCTTGTGATAAACGAACTTTTTCTTTCATGCGTCCAAGCTAATAACACAGAATTAAAAACAAAAAACATAGAAATTCATATAAAATTGATTATGAGTAGGTAATAGAAATGACAACGGATCATCTTAAAAAACTGTCAATGATCCGGAAAAAATTGCCATAGCCAATGAAAAACAAAAATAGAGAGAAAACTTTTTGAAAAATATGAAAAATACAAATGATTATGTTTCTAGGCCACCTTAAGCTCACCTTATATAAAATTTCACAAAATTCTCAAGAAAGCTTAGTATATGTAATAGAATATTTTATTTCAAATTCGAACTAATGAAATATTGAGAAGATATTGTGCATTTTTTTAGGAAATGAATTAATTAACTTTCAAATTCAAATTTATATGTTTTGATTTTTAGATACATTCACTTGAATTTTGAATGTTTTATATATATGGAAATATTTACTTTTCAAAATGATTTGACATTTAGTTTAGAAATATTTACTTCCAAGATTTTATTTTCGAAATTATAGGACATTTATTGTTGATGAAAGAATATTCTTTATTTAAAACATGATTATTTTGTAAATAGATTAATATTTTCATAAATAAAATAATTTTAAACACAACATATATATATATATTTTATTAAAACAAATAAATCATATTTAGCACTTATGAATTGATTCGTACCACGCTCATATTGTTTTAAAACATAATATATATGCATTCCCTATTGTTGTGTATATGGGTACCACACTCAATGATTTCTCTTATATGTGTACCACGCTCAAGGATTTATATAAAATCATAAAAGAGAGATATGCATTCTCTACTGATACATTTTAATTAAAGAGCACAATGGCATTTTCTAAAGAGCACAATTGATTCGTACCACGCTCACATAACCATTTGAGCACAATGACTTCTTCTTTGAGAAATAAAGAGCACAATAGTAAATGGATTAATATCTACATAAAGAAATAATGATTTAGATGATACTAAAGTATGAAATGCTGACCCAAAAACAGTATAAAATGCTGACTAAAGTATTATCATTGGCGATATGACAATGATAATAGCACAAATGGGAATTTTTAACTTGGCAATACACAAATTGCAGCACATCTTAAATTTTGTTCCCTCAAAAACAATAATCTTAAATTGAGATTGTCAAAACATTTAAACACAAAATAATATCTTATTTGAACCATTATAAAGATAAAAAATCAATATTTTTCGTTTTGCTTTTTTATAAAAAAACTCTGCAAAATCATAAACAACACAATACTTATTCGGATTATAGGCTCACTGTTTACCACCAAATCCATTGTTTACCATCAAATCCATCTCTATAGTAATAGGCAACCCTTATTCGGACTATATGCTCATTGAGACAAACGGGACATGTGATGTGAACTAAGAACATCTTGGCAACAACATTCAATCGGACTTTTAGATCTCACGCTCCTTTTTATACAAAACTCAAACGTATGTTAATTCACATCACATCATTAGAACTTAGCTTTGTGCTAACCGAGCTTCTTCTTTGATGGGACCAAACAAACAAAACAGAAAAAGCCAAAAACATAAAAATCCTTTCAAAACCGATAAGAAGAAGAAGCAATCGATAGAAATGAAAATGATCATTTGACCGAAATTTTGATGATCCGGAAGAAAACTTCCATGGCCAATGAGAAAAAAAAGAAAGCTTCTTGAAAATTTGGAAGACGCAGACGATTGTGTTTCTGAGCCACCTCAAGCTCTCCTTATATAGGATTTCACAAACTTCTCTAGAAAGTTAGGAATATGCCATAGAATATTTTTTAATCTCGAACTAATAAGATATTCAAAAAGATATTATGTTTTTGTAAGGAAATGAATTAATTAATTGACATTAAATCAAGTTGATGGCATTCCTGTAAGTAAATCGAACCTCAAACCCATTTGTTTATTTTTGGGCTTGCCATGTCACACTTCTACGTCATCATTATCCGCCTCTAGAGCACTCTCGTGACGACACATCAGCATTCGCTCAAAATTACTTCTCATTTAAAGATATAGATTCTAAACTCAGTTTATTTATTTATTTATTGTTGTTACTTATCTACTATATATTATTGCGAAGAGCCATGAGAATAAATGATGAGTCATTGATGACATGGATGAATCTCAGCCAATAACAATTATGACATCATTGATGACTGGGCTTAAGTGAAAGGTTTTGATTGGTCGAGAGCCTTTTGGATATTAAAAATAAATCAAAATTCGTTTAGGAAATTTTCTGATTAAAAAATCAAAAATCGAGAATTAATCTAATTTTGAAAATTAAATGTCGTTTCCTAAAGTTACGAAATGTAATCTTAACTTCTTACCATAATTTTAGATTACAGTTTATATTTTTTTCTTTCCATAAGTTATTTCCTTTCTTTTCAAATTTAAACTAAATTCGACATGTAGCAACTAATAATTGACAACATTAATTGTCAAATTTGAAGAAAAAAATATCCCAAAGAATATACTAATCTTCTAATAGAAGCTTTCGAAATCTTTTGCAACCCTAAAAATGATGATCCTATAAATACAGCCTCTACCAGACTCATATCACTCACATCTCGAACCATTCTTTTGTTTTTGAGTTTTTATTGTTTTAATTTTGTTTCTGTTGTTTTGTTGATTTTGTAGATATGAAACCTACAATGCCAAACAATATGGTATCTTTCTCACTTGCTATTAACATGCTGCTTAATTTATTATATGGTTTCGATCGTTTTTCTAGGTATATAATATACCAAGCCATACGATAGGTAACTATCTCATTGCACATTATCATGCATATTATTTTGTTTTGAGTCATGCTTATTATTTTGTTTTGAGGTTTTTATTCATTTGCAGGTATGTAACATAACAAGCCATATGTTAGGTAACTATTTAATTTGTATTTACATTTTTGTGATTATTTTGTTTTTAGGTTATTATTCATTCGCAGGTATGTAACATAGCAAGCCAAGTATTAGGTAACTATTGTATTTGTATTAACATTTTTGTAATTATTTTGTGTTTATTAATTTAAAAGGTTGGATTCATATGAAGGCAAATGATAAAAATCTAAAGGCTGATTTTTTTCTTTCTATCTCTAATTTGTATTTGCTAGATAACTACTCATCAATCTGTGTTTGTTACATTTCGCACGGAACAAAGGCCAAGGACGAAGTCAATGAAGTCTTCAAGCGATTTTTCTTTTATAGTAGATATTGTTTTCTATGTTCTTTTGAATTCACAGTTGTATACTTTTTTCTTGCATTACTAAAGCATACTTGATTAATAAAATAATTATTTTCTTATTTATTTGTCCATTTAATCCTTTAGTTTAGTATTCTATATTCTTCTTAATTGTATATATTTGAAGTAGAAGATGATTAGAACCATGTTTATGAACATCTATTTTTGTCTATTTAATCATTTACTTTTTAATCATTCGAAGATCCTTAATACAATAATTTTTTAGACATATTAAGCCATATACAATTTGATTATGGTTATTAAGTTTAATAATATTATTCATTCGTCTGTCTTCTTCATCAATATTGTTATTACTCAACAAATAACTATAATAATCAATATAAACATAAGTTACCTATTATACGTACGCCAAATTCTCACGCTGAGCGCGGGATATCAAATATTCTTTTTATAATTATATGCGCCATTAAAAGATTTGGTAGACTCAAATCCGATTTCAAAATATGACACTATGATCTGCATTTTTCTAAATAGTACAAATTAGTATAAATAAAGAAGCTTTTTGATTATCTATCCGTTTTCACTTTTTTTTAAGTAACTTTCCTTAGTTAAGAACTAAAATAATATTTTCATACTCTCTATCTTAATTAAAGCAATAATTACGAGTTCAAAATATAATTACTTAACTAAGGAAACCAAATATTATTTTTATAATTAAATGCGCAATCAGAATATTTCGTAGCTTCAAATCCGGAACTGATATTTAAATTTCTAATAGACCTACTTTGTTTGGATTTTCACCAAGAGCGCGATATCACTTATAATTTCAAAATTAAAAAAAAAAATCGAGATTGTCAAGTTATTCTCTAGAAACCATGAAGAGAGGTTGTAACGAATCTGACAAAGAAAATGATTTCGGGTCACCTCCATTACAGAAACGTTAGTATATTTTATTATACGATTTGGTTTGTAAACATGATATGATAACCTTTTATACGATTTTATGCAAGGTGGGAGAAAATTCAAGAGTAAACAGATGTCACCTCCTCTTCTCCCAGGTTTGGGTTCGATTACAAATACAACAATAACTTAATATGCAATGATTCATTGATATAATAATACTTGATTTAAACAGTAGATAGAGCCTCAGCCAAATCTTCGAGTGCATCTTCATGTATGACAAATTGTCCGAGCAAAAATGGGATTGGATCTATCACTCTGATGCTTGAAATTACCAATTGTATAAATGATTCCGGGTCACTTCCGTTACAGAAACGTGAGTTTATTTTATTATACAATTTTGTCAACAGACATTATATGATAACCATTTATACTATTTGATGCAAGGTGGGAGAAAATGGCAGAGTAAACCGATATCACTTCTTACTCAGAAAGGTCTGGTTTCGATTTAAAATACTGAAACATACGTTAAAAATAGGTCATTCATTGATATAATTATATTTGATTTATACAGTAGGTAGACACTCAGCCAAATCTTCCAGTGCATCTTCAAGTATCACAAATGGTCCGAGCAATAATGGCATTGGATCTATCACTCCGATGCAAGTGAGAAACAATATTCCTCCTCAAATAACACATTTTTCCAATGTGTCTCACAGAAATCACGCCAAAAGTCGTGGTACTTTTTATTTGATTGCCTCAATAATATTTGGTTTCAAAATTCATCCACATTTAAAGCTTTACACTAACTGTATATTTTGCATGGAATTGTAAGCTAATTCATCTCAAATAAAAGGGAAAGAGAAATGCTGAAATACATTTGTTCCGTCATCGGCAACTGTTGATGAAACCCCGTCTAATGCTCCCCCTATAACCGAGATTAATTACCATCCTCAAGGTATACATTGTTATACTATTTATTTAAGCATAAGCTTCACTTTTTTGCCAAAATTATTAGTATGAAATTAGTTTAACTATATTGACAAGAATCTATTTCAGCTTTCGCAAACATGTATGCCGATATTAGTGAATCTGATGATGAAGATAATGCAAGCGATGTAGATTCAACTGAAGATGATATGGATGATGCATCACTTCAGATAGAAAATGATGTAAATACCCAAGATGCCTTAGACGATATGACCGGTATGTTTTAATATCTTAGGTGTTTCACATATCATATTAACAACACCCATATATTTAAACATTATTTAAAAAATTATTAATAGGTTACTTTGACGAAGGAGATTTTTCTTATAAGTGCCAATATTGTGGAGCATACATGTGGTATGGAGAACGAATAGGAAAAAGATATAACCAAAAGCAGCCGGATTTTACAATGTGTTATAAAAAAGGAAAAAATCGTCCTACCAAAGCTCCAGAATCCTCCAATGGCGTTATTGGAATTGCTTCTGAATGGTAGTAAATTGTTCAAACATTTTTGGGAATTCATTCGTGCTTATAATATGATGTTCGCGTTCACCTCACTTGGAGGTAAGATTGATCATACCGTCAACGATGGACGTGGACCATATGTTTTCAAGATGCATGGCCAAAATTATCATAGAATTGGTGCTCTTTTCCCGAACGTTGGAGAATGTCTTAAGTTTCTGCAGCTATACATTTATGATACGTTAAATGAACTTACTAATAGAATTGCGGCATACGGGTAAGTTTTTTTTTAAATATGCAACTCCTAAATTTTAGGTAAGGATTGTGCCAAATCTTTTCTTGGTATATTTTGTAGGGGAGATAACGAAAGGGATGTTAAAAAAACTGAGGATTCAAATTGTCGAGATCTTGAAGAATATGTTAGATGAGGTTAATCCTTATGTTGCCTCATTGAGGGCAGCCAGAGATCGATTTGATATTACCAAAGATACCGATTTTCGTATCAGATTCATTGAAAGTAGAGCAAAAGATGCAAGGACTCACAATTTGCCAACTAAAGATGAAGTGGCTGGACTTATTCCTGGAGATTTTGTTTGTAACATGGAGACAAGGGACATTATATTGGAGACAACTGATGGGGGATTTCATAGGATTAGTGAACTTCATCCAGCCTACTTGCCGCTCCAATATCCAATTATGTTTCAATATGGAGAGGATGGTTTCAGATTACAGATTCCAATATGTTTGACAGATGATAATGGAAGGAAGAGGAAAGTAATTTCTATGCGGGAATTTTTTGCATATAGAATTTGTGAAAAAGTTGGCGAAGCTCCTACAATAAACAGATGTGGAAGATTGTTTCAACAGTTTTTGGTTGACGTATATACGATGATTGAATCCAACCGGTTGCGTTATGTCTGGAAAAACCAGAAAAATCTTCGCTCAGAAAACTACGAGAAAATTCAGAAACTTGCTGAGGCGGGAGGTGTTAATCTTCTTAAACAAGGCCAGCGCATATTTATTCCATCAAGTTTTACAGGTGGTTTTAGGTATATGCAACAGCATTATTTAGATGCAATGACTATCTGCAAATACTTAGATTTTGCAGACTTTTTCATTACTTTTACATGCAATCCTAAGTGGCCGGAGATAACCAGGTTCATGGATGAATTTAGATTGACCATCGAGGATATACCAGATATGATATGTCGAATCTTTAAAGCTAAACTTGACAGATTGATCATGGAATTGACCCAAAAAAAAAGGCGGTGTCTTTGGAAAGACTGCTGGAGGTATGTATTTAACTTCCTCATTATTTTCCTTCTCATCATAATACCCTACATATTTTTTTGATATTTTGTAGTATAACTTCATGCTTGATAGAATAAAATTTTTAAATTTTTGTAAACATTCTTCTTTTGTTCTTATATTACAACAATGTACACTATTGAGTTTCAAAAAAGAGGATTGCCACATGCCCATATTCTATTATTTATGGAAAAAGTTATAAATTCCCAAAGACAGAAGACATAGATAAGATTATTTGTGCAGAAATACCAGACAAGTTTACACAACCCAACTTATATGCCGTTGTGTCGGAATGCATGATGCATGGTCCATGTGGAAATATGCAAACAAGAGTAGTGTTTGTATGGTCAACGGAAAATGTTCGAAGAAGTATCCAAGGCCGGTAAACAATAGGACGACAATTGATACAAATGGTTTTCCTTGCTACAGACGAAGGGGTGATAAAAGATTGGTAGAGAAGGGGAAATTTCAACTTGACAATGGATATGTTGTTCCATATAACAAGAAACTTATGCTTCGGTATCGTGCACATATTAATGTCGAATGGTGTGTCCAATCCCGAGCCATAAAGTATTTGTTTAAATACATTCATAAAGGTCTTGAT
Source organism: Orychophragmus violaceus (assembly GCA_030180135.1). Lineage (NCBI taxonomy): Eukaryota > Viridiplantae > Streptophyta > Magnoliopsida > Brassicales > Brassicaceae > Orychophragmus > Orychophragmus violaceus. Next base: position 32,422,875 of record CM058231.1, on the reverse strand, counting down.
TATGTTGCGACTACTGTTGAAAAAGAGAACGAAGATGGTGTTATTGACGAAATTGAGCACCACTACAACTGCAGGTATTAAACACTTTTGTTTCAACACTTTAGTTTTTTGTTTAACATGTACCATAATATTTCAATTCATTTTTCACAATCTTTGATTGATAGATATCTTTCACCACCAGAAGCTACATGGCGTATTTTTGCGTTCCCTACATATTTTCGTACAGTGGCTGTAGAGAAACTTGGTTTTCATCTTCCAAACCAGCAGATTGTCTTCTTTGATGAATTTGAACCCATTGAGACTCTGTTAGTCAAAACCATTGCTATTCAATCTATGTTTCTCGCTTGGATAATTGCATGCAGAAAATATCCTAATCTTGCAAAGGATATCACTTATTCTCAATTCCCAACCAAGTTTACATGGGTATCTAAAGAGAGGTCATGGAAACCAAGGCAGAAAAACTTGGTTATGTGATTGGAAGGATTGCTCATGTGAGTATAGCTTGCGGTGAGTTGTATTATTTAAGAATTCTTCTTAACTATGTCAAATACCCGCAATGCTATGAGGATATAAGGACATTTGAAGGTATTGTCTACCCTACTTTTAAAGATGCATGTCATGCTTAGGGTTTGCTAGATGATGATAAAGAATTTATTCTGGCAATTGAGGAAGCAAGTGAATGGGCAAATGGAAATTACCTTATGGATTATTATGTCTAGATGTTAATAACAGATAGTATTTCCCATCCTTTGGTCGTTTGGAATTCAACATGGGAATATCTAACCGAAGATATTCTAATCGTTGAAAGAAGAAATCGTCGAAATCCTGGTATGCAGTAAAAATCGTAACTAAATTATTGTTGTTTGTTTTCACTGTTTGTAATGGTTTTTATTTCATTTTTTTTTAACGATATATTATCTATTATCTATGCTAATCAAATCTTGAACAATGTTTTGATAATGCAGATTTGATTCTAACTAATGATCAAAGGAAAAACATAGCATTGACAAGGATACAAACAAAGTTGGAAAGTTATGGTGGATCGCTTACAAAATGGCGTGAGATGCCACTACCAGAAGATTATGAAGAGTACCACGGCAACCGGCTCATAGACGATGAGCGAAATTATAACCGTGAGGATGAAAGAAAATAAGAAGAGAGGCTTCTTGCCATGATAACGGACGAGCAAAGAATAGTATATGAAACTATATTGGATGCAGTTGTGAATGATAAAGGAGGAATTTTTTTTCTCTATGGGTTCGGAGGTACGGGTAAAACATTCCTATGGAGTCTATTAAGTGCTTCTATTCGTTCCAGAGGTCTTATTGTGATTAATACTGCTTCAAGTGGAATTGTTGCGTTGTTGTTTAAAGGTGGCAGAACAGCGCATTCACGATTTGCAATTCCGATCAATCCAGACGAGTTCACAAGTTGCCATATGACGCCAGATTCCGATTTTGCTGAATTGATGAAAGTTGCCAACCTTTTAGTGTGGGATGAAGCTCCTATGATGAGTAAACATTGTGTGGAAAACTTGGACCAAAGTTTGCGCGATATTATTAGAGACAAGGATGATAGGCCATTTGGAGGAAAGGTTGTGGTTTTTGGTGGTGATTTTAGGCAGATTCTTCCAGTAGTTCCCGGGGGAGGAAGATCAGAAACTATCTTTGCAGCTTTAAACTCTTCTGAATTATGGGAATCATGTAAAGTTCTGACACTTACGAAGAACATGAGATTGCTTGGTGTAATTAGTGATCAAGATGCGGAAGAGTTGAAAACATTTTCAGAATGGTTACTGAATATAGGCGATGGAAAAATTAATGCTCCCAATGATGGTGTCGTTGAAATCGATATCCCTGAAGATTTGTTAATAACCGAGTGTGAGAAACCAATCGAGACAATAGTTAACGAAGTTTATGGTCCGGACTTTGTTAACTCAACAGATGGTCAAGTCTTTAAGAACAGAGAAATACCCATCCATACGAACGATAATGTTGATGAGATTAATGATTATATGCTCTCCAAGTTGTCAGGTATATAACAATCTTACTTATTGGAATCTTTTAGCCCTATTGTTCTAAATTATCTATAACATTGTCTAACATGTTTTGTTTTTTAATAGGCAAAGAAGTGACATATCGAAGCTCGGACAGTATTATACCTTCATACGCTGCTATAGATGATGATACCAATTATCCTATTGAGTTTTTGAACAACATAAAGGTGCCTGGATTACCCAAACATTGTTTGAAGCTAAAGGTTGGTGCTCCAGTGATGTGCTTGCGTAACATTGATCCTAATGGTGGTCTTTGAAATGGAACAAGGCTACTTATTACTCAGCTCATACCTCACTGCATGGAAGTAATGATTTTAACTGGTAATAAATCCGTTATTGGTCGTAAAATACTTCTAAACAGAATGTATGTGACACCATCAGATACAAAGTTTCCATTTAGGATGCTACACCGACAATTTCCAGTGGCGTTGGCATTTGCAATTACCATCAATAAGAGTCAAGGTCAAACACTTGAGAATGTCGGTTTGTATCTTCCCAAACCTGTGTTTTCACATGGTCAGTTATATGTTGCTTTGTCTAAAGTGAAATCAAGGTCTGGATTGAAGATTCTTATTACAGATGAAGATGGAAATGTGGTGAAAAAGACAACCAATGTTGTATACAGGGAGGTTTTTAGAAATCTGACTCAGTAGATCATTAGTAGAGTTCCCTTAATGTTGCACTTAGATGGTTTACTTTTTTTTTGTTTTGACTTATCATTAGTTTTAATTCAATTGTTTTGGTTTTTTTTAATATGATAATCAAAATCTTTAATTGGAATGTATCATATGAATTCATGACTAATGATTTTTTGAATCAATAATTAAGTCAAACAAAATTTATTGTCGTCTAATAATGATACATTTCTACAAAATTGGAATATAAGATACAATATTGGGAAAGGTTGAATAAGGAAGGAAAGTAAAAAAATCGGCAATTAAAATAAACTTTTGTTATCTTTACAAATTTGATCATAAATTGATTTGACTAAATCCTGCAAACAAGAAAAATTTATTTTAGATTTTGTCCGATATGGTAGATATCATAACAGTTTCCGAGAATATTAAAATAAGAATAATATTAAATGATCATATTTAATGCAAAATATTCTTTGATTTCTCTGTTACAAACAAAACAATATTACGTTAGAGATAGATTCGTGGTTTTATTCCTAATTGTGTTATTTTAGTAATTAAAAATTAATTCTAAAAACTACTAATATTCGTTATTAATGATTTCGACATATCCAAACACTCAATTAAGAAATTTAAATTTTATAGTCAATCATAAAAAATCTTCACCACCTCATTTAAAGCAATAATAAAACCACAACTACCACTACAACTTATTTATGAAGAATTACATCTTTTCATTTATAAACGGTTGCCTAATTTTTTCCCAAAAGGTACCAAATCTACTATATTTACCATCTTTTCTTTTCTCAAAAAAATCTATTTCTTTCCTACAAATAATGGAGAACTACACTCTTTTATGGGACGTAAACAACACCAAAAACGACTGGAAATGTCGTCTGAAGGTCATTAGAAAGTGGTACACAAACGTACACCCAAGTGGTCTTCAAGGTCATGTCATCTTCTGTGATGAAAAGGTTTGTTTTTTGTCGATCTATTTAAGTTTTATAATCATGTAACATATGATCTCAAATATTAGATTCGTCTACTAATTTTTCCTTACAAAAATACATGTTTAGGGTTTCAAGGTGGAAGCAACAATACCCACTAATGTCTTTCACAAAATAAGCGAAAATTTTGTTGAGGACTCATGGAAGTATGTTCAAAACTTTGAAGTCATTTACAGTCAAGATGATTCGAGAAACACTACTACTGCCAAACAGATTGTTATAAACTCTCAGACTCAAATTTCCAACTGCGTTATCGTTGTTGATGATAATTTCTACGATTTTGTTGGATTGGAACCAATATTAGATCGGAAAATATCATCTAAGCACACTATTGGTATGTTTCATTGTAAAAATCTTGATATTTTTTTATTTTATTTTATTTATTATTCATATATTTGTATTGTAGATGTTATTGGATGCATCAAATTTGTGGGTCATCTGGAATCCTGTGACAAGGAGAGGATTAACAGGAGGCAGAACTCCTCTGACTCGGTGAAGCAGATTTGGTTCGGTCTGAGGGAAATGAAGTAAGAATCTAAATGTTTTTGTTACATTGATCTTTATGTGCAACCATTTACGCATCCATTAACATGTACCATTTCCGTTATAATTTGTCTATTTTTATTTAAAATAACAAATTTATAATCTTAAAATTGTAGTGGAACCTACATAAAATGTCTTGCTAAGGGTCCTCATGCAATGAAGTTTCATGAATACTGGCATACATCCGGAAATTATGAAATTATGTATTGAGGTTTTGGAGGGTCAATGCTACTTTTGGTAAGTACTTATGATTCCTAAACATGAACATATCAGTTAATATAGTTTTTCTGTAAATCATAACAGTAGTATCTAAAGTTTTTTAAAAATGTTTTATCGCCTAGGTACACCTTATGTAGAAGATTCCGGACTGATTTCTCAAATCGAATTTGATCCTGAGTTGGAAGAGGTTAAGGAGATGAAAGAGTGGTATGTTTTTCAATAATTACAATATTGTAAATGTATTTTGATGTTTTAGACTGTAAGACCTTTTTTTCTTTTTAGGGCTCGCTGGACAAAAGCCACCGGAGTTAATTTCAAGCCATGATCATCCGCATCTTATCCAATCTCTTTTGAATTTTAGAACTTTTATTCGGTTTGTAATATTTTAAATTGATTTTGACTTAATGCCCAACTATGGTTTTTACTATATTCTATCGTAAGACATTAGATTTTATCTTATTTATTATGACTCTTTATTCTGCATACTTTAGTTATGATTTCGGATTAACAGTTATTGCTAGAATTATCGAAGTAGTAATGTAAACTGTTATGTATATAATCAAAATCTACTATATGAACGAAAAAAATTATTCAATGAGCAACTAATGATACTTTCAACCCAAAGTGCATTATACAGAACAATTTAAAACAAAAAAAATATTAGCTAAATAAAAACTATTGTCTAATTAAATTAAAAAACTTAAATGTGGTTTCCTAAAATTACGAAATGTAATCTTAACTTCTTCCCATAAATTTGTTGTTCAGTTGATATTTTTCATATTTTATTTCTTTACTTTCCAAATTCAAACAAATTTCGAGACTAAAATCTAGCAACTAATAAATATCACCAATAATTACCAAATTAAGGTGACAAAAATATCACAAAGAATATACTAATCTTCTGATAGAAGATTTCGATAACCAATATTTCGATAATATGATGATCCTTATAAATACAGGCTCTACCATACTCATATCACCCACATCTTGAACCATTATTTTGTTTTAATTGTTTCTATTGTTTTCATGTGTTCTTCAAGTTTCGTTGATTTGTCTTCCATGAATCCAAACATCAGTGAGTGGAGAATTCGTATTAAGATATTGAGGAGATATGTTATCAATTTGGGAGCTAAACAAACGATTGGGTTAATATTGGTTAATGAGCAGGTTTTTCTTAAGTTATATATAAATTTTTATTTCCAATAGTTACTTTGTTTTTGTTGTACTAAACTACAAAGATACTGTTACAGAGAAATAAAAAACATGGTATTGTAGATTGCCATCTTTATATAGACCAATCGTTGGATGTCTTGGTTGAAGGGGTTTCTATAATTGTTTATGATTTTTGCCTTATACTGGCTGGTGGAGATTTTAAACCGACGTCTCATTGATTCGAAATAAAGTGGAAGTGGACAACATATGTTGAGAGGATTACTTCAATAAGCAAGAGAAATTTCTATGATTTTGTTGATTTTTATCATATAAAATCGGGGTATCATGATGGTATTCATTCTGTAGGTGTGTACGATAACTGTGTTTGGTCGTTTGTATTTTTTAACCGAGCACGTTTATTTGTTATCTTAATGTGAATTCATACAGATTTAATTGGGCGTGTGGATCATTTGATTGCTTGGTGTTGCGATTCCATAACCTTTCATCTAGTGGATGCTGGGTTAGTCTGTTTTGATATCAACATATGTTGTATAATTATATGTGTTATAAATATGTTATTAGATTTTACCTAATAGGAAGTGTCACTTGCTCTGTGAGCTCGGTGGCGACATGGCTAAGGGGTTTCAAAAATTTTACGAAGATAATGATGACTACGTTATGGTTTGCATTTTGAGGTTTACGAAGCTTATTTTTAGAAACCGTATGTTTGGAAGACTTTATTTATCTACGAATTGTATTAGTTGTTATAGTTTTATTATTCACTCATTTGTAAAAACATTAATTTGATTACAACATCTGCTGGTGATTGTGTTCAAATTATTATGGACGGTGCAATACGTGAAATTGCAGAGTTTAAAAAAAATTGGCCATCATGAATGATCCTTTTGTGGATATGAATTATCCATAATATCTACTCCTTTATTCTTTGCATGTTCTTTGGTATGTCCAAATTTAATAGGAATAAATGATTCTTTTGTGGATATGATAACTTTCTTATCATTATTCAGGAAAAAATATTAATGACCGAAATGCGTTACAGACAAACTCATTTATTCAATGCATATAACATGAAGCTAAATATATTGAATGCGGTTATTTCCTAGGCGGTTTGTTTAAAAAAAGCATCTTTAAAGATGTAAACAGTCTCTTGAATTTCTTAGATTAATTGAAAAAAACTCAGTTCTCTTCTTCTTAATATCCAAAACCTTTTTAAAAAAATTTACAAATTTAATAGAAGAAATCTATGGAGAGATACAATCTTCTTTCAGAGGTTAACCGATCAACAGAAGATTGGCATTTTAAGGTTAAAATGGTAAAGGCATATGAGTATCACGTTCACGGCCAAGGGTTATACCGTAATTTTGTTATCGCTGATGAAATGGTAAGTGAAAACATAAGCTTTGTTTCTTAAAAATTATAAGTAGTGTATATTAACTTTTGATATCTGTAAGGCATTTCGATTTATATAAACTAATTTGAATCATTGGTGGTTTAGGGTACAAAGATGGAATTGGTTCTTGCTCCAGAATATTCTTCCGACTATATAGGTTTAGAGGGAGAAGAAGGGAAGTGGATTGTCATACGATGTGTCAAGGTTGCCTATGATCCATCAAGATTTCGTGCAACGAAGTCTGAATACATTCTCTGTATAAGTTCTGGATCTAGCATCCGAAGAATAATAGTTGCCATTAATGATAAACATTTCTTTGATTTCTTAACTATCAAAGAAGTCCAAGATTACTCAACTCCTACTAATGTTTCTGTTGGTATGCATGTCAGTTTTTTGGGTGTATAACTTTTTATTTTATTATTTACTGTTCTAACATATTCATGTATTTTGCAGATGTAATGGGTTTGCTGTTCAGTTCAGGACCCATGGTTGTAGACGTTGATAACCCTGCAACATCAAGAAGAATATTTCATATCAAAGACTCACGGTAATATAAATTATTTGGTTATAGATCAGTAATTGTTCTTTGTATAATATTCAAATACTATTTGTAAGTTATTTTTGCTTACATTTTGAAGGGGTAACAAGTTAAGATGTATAGCTCTAGGTACACACGTCCATGATTTCACAAAGAGCTTAGATGCTTCTAAGCGTGATGATGTTATTTGTGTTTTGAGATTCTGGAAGATAAACCGTTTTGGAGGTAATATGCATCGTTTTACATGTATCATTTTTTGTTTTCTAAAACATGATTATGTAATTTATTTGGTTAGATTTTTACTAAAATGTAATTTTTTCCAGGTGATACTTGAGATGTTGAAGTAGAGACTCAAGATAGATTGTCTGATATTCTACTCAACCCTCTATTACCTGAAGTTAAAGATATGCTGGATGAGTTTAAACACCTTGAAGCTTCCCTTGCGAATGAAAGAGATGTCCCTGGCAGATAGTTACCATTTCTTATTGTTGAGTGCTGCTTTTTGATGTTTATAATCTAAAGTTATTTACGTTATTTAGACAAAAAAGTTTTCATCCAATACATTATCTACTAACAAGACTATTAACAATTCATGTTCAGTTTTGTAAATTTTCCATGTAATTACAACCTAAAATCCAAACACTTATTTTTTTTTTAACATGGATTTCTCTTTCTATGATCTTATGTAGATCTTTTGGATTTTCTACTTCCTCTGTACATTTATTATGACTTGATTTGAAAACATAGGTCATCATGACCCCATTCTTAGCATCCAATTTAATTACTTTTTAGGTTCAGTTTTACACACGGTTTAAGAAAATGTAAAATTGTTGTGTCGATTCATTAGAGATTTTTTGGAGTCGTCATTATTAGAAACAAAAACATATATTTATTTGTATGTTTCTTAAATTGATACTATATTTTTGTTTAGTTTATGACATCTATCAATTTGAAACTTTTTCCAAATCAGATTTCTATCTCACCACAATAGTAACCAAAAGTTAATACTGTTGAAATAGCTACCCATATTTTAATATAAATATAATATAATTCTACTATAATAGAAACAAATATATATTCACAATACAACTAATTATACACTTAATCCATAAACTTACATATTTTCATCTATATAACTAACTATTATTATATTCAAATGAAACATTTTCTTAATACCAAAATTGTAATTCATCGACAAAAAAATTAACCCGCACAAAGTGCGGACGAATCATCTAGTTCTGAGTTAAAATCTTATACTTGTTATTATTAATTTTCCTCCGGACTAAAAAAATAAAGTAAAAAATTTCCTCTGGACTGAGTATAATCCATTTTATGGTCTACTATTCTTTTTTTTTCATCTGAAAGGATTTTATTCATATAACTGAAAACCGAGAGTTTGATACAAGATCCTAAATAAAGGAAACTAAAGCCCAAACAACGGGCAACAAAAGCTCAAACAACGGGCAACTACAGCCCATAGAGCTGGCAACAAAACCCATAAAGGGTTACTAAAACCTACAGCTAAAGAAAAAATAAATCGATAGCACAAGAATTAAGCAAAGCAACTCAAGCTTGGAAATTGTGGTAACCGTAAAGGAAGAAAGAACGAGATAAGTCGACGTAGCCCACGGCTCACCGAACGACAACATCAACAACTTTGAGACTTACAGAGAGACACTCTCTCACCTACCCATAACCCAAAACCAAGATTCAAAATCCGATAAAAAAGAACCTAAGAAAGTTCTCATAAACCTCTTACGGATGAGGTAAAGACGCACTTAAGACCGTCTAAATTAAACTTGGCTAGAAATCCTACACTAACCCAAATCTCCAACGAAGCCTAGACAATCCAAATAACCGATCAACCGATCTAAAACATAAAACCCGGTTGAAAAGCGCTCTAAACGAAACCAAGTTAACCACATAGATCTAAACTGAGAAACTAAGACAAAACCATACCACCAATTTATCCTAGTAGCATATGTGATTAGAATTATACTAAACCGGTCTAACCTAGACCCACCCATATCTGACCAAAAAGAATTAGCAACCCAACCAAAACGGATTACCTCAGCTCATCGCAAAAACGACGGCGAGGCTGCGATAACAAACAATCGGGTCGAGGAGGAAACCAAGCGCGTCGTCATCACACGGAGATGACCGACCGGAAACTGAAACCGCCGGCGAGAAACCTCAAGAGAGGAAGCGGCGCAGAGCCCACGTCAAGCCAGGAGCGAACGAACCACCACACGCCGAAACCAATGAAAGCTGTAGACCACCATACCTCGAAGGAACCACCGCAGAGAAGAACAATACTGTGGACAGAGAACACTGTCGTCGATTGGTCACCGGAGACGAGGCGCTGCTCGGCCAGAAATAGGGAAGAGAGGCCGCAACAATCGTGAATAAGAAACAAAGACAGGACCTCTCCGGCAACGTCATGAGGAATCGACGTCCGCCGGAGAGGAGAAAAGCTCGAAAACGGTGATTTGGCGGCACTTTGAAATTTGAGCCTAAAAACATTTCACTTATAATCTACTATTCAGATTCTATAGTATTTATTTATTATCTATAAATCAGCTTTATACAAAAAAAAAATTACCGGTTGCTACTCTTTTACATTATGCCCACTACAACCACCAACATTTGGAATCCATCCACGTGATTTGCGACAAAATATACCCACGTGATTTGGCGAACAAACATCGCTTTCTACATCGAACAAAGATGGTGCAATAATTAATAACAACAAAATAAACTAATTTATATAAAAAACAATAAAATAAATTAATTAATGCAGCATATATCGCTATATATCTATATATATATATATATATATATCGGACAAAGATGGTGCCGTCATCATTTGCACTAGTTAATAGGTCTGGCTTATATTTTGTCGTCAAGTATACCCTGTTTACAATTATTAATCAATTTATTACTTAATTAATAAGTTTGGTTTATATTTATTAGTAGGACTTGTTTTTTGTCGTCAAGTATGCCTTGTTTACGATAAGCATTTGTTAATATTTCTTTTGTTTCTTAATATAGAAAGTTTTAGTGAAAGACATTTTTCTTTCTTTTAAACAAAAAAAATATTATTTAATATTTTAATATTTTCAAAATTTCCAAAAAAACTTCTTTAATTGTATTTTAGTTTTCCAAAATTTTCATATTAAAATATAAATGTGAAAAATTCTTATATTTTGAAAAAACTAAAACTCTAAAATATCATATATTAAGAAATGGAGACATGTATTAATATATAACATAACTTCTTGTTTTAATCTAAAAGTTGAACAAAAGCAGAGACATGTTTTCAGGCTCAATAAAATAGAAAAACCTATACAGTCTCTTGACACTATTAAGAAATTCCTCATCGTAAATCATATTTCTAGAATCAGTTTCAACAGCTTACTCAACACTTTCAGACAGTGTTTGTGATGCTTCTTCACTATTAATAACTCGATCTAAGGTATCCATAATATCACAGCTTAGATAACTTCGTTCTTCACCTAAAATGTATACTTCAATCATCATAAGAAAGCGATTTTACATTTATAATAAAGTTTTTATTAAATATTGAAAAACAAGTTAAAATAGAAAACTTTACCCAACAAACGTGAAAACATATCGTTTAGTATTCCAACATCATCGTTCCTTGGACTAAATATCGCCCTATTATGAAAGAATTTGAAATTGGTTTCCAAGTGAAATGAACTTCCATAAATCTCATCTACAATTGCTTTTATAGGATTTTTGCAATCCATAATCAGCAAATCATCAAGAATATCAATCTAATGTTTCCTACTAATATTCTCGTTTATCTTCTCATCCCTAATATCCAAAATCCATTTGAAAAAGACTGTGAGCTCAAGCATTTCATCATTATTATCTCCAGAAATAAGCCGCATGTTTTGTGTAAGCCACAATACTTTGCAGTGACACCAAAACGCTGATCAACTTAAAGTTACCATAACAATTTCCGACCTTCCAACAATAGGGATCACTAAAAATATATGTCAAAAGTCTCCTCCAAAGGCTATAACTTTACCCCTCAAAATGTTTGTCACATTTTAGTATATCACGCCTTGTTCTATCAATATTGTCAAAACAATTTTTTCTCATCTTGTCACATCCAATATAATGAGGTTAGCTTCTCAAATAAAATCAGCAAGATTTGATTTAGATTTTACCGAGCACGTCGAAAACTTGTTGACCACAATCAGAAATTCAAATCTCGAGTGCGTAGTCCGACCCCTTTCTAAGAGCAATGTAACAATTCCCCTCGATGCAACATTGAGGACAATAAAGCCTTTTGATCGTATTTTAGCTCTTTACAAACTCCACAAATAAGTTTTTCCAGTACCACCAGAACCGTAAAAAAAACATACCTCCTAGATCAGTTTTGACAACATGTAAAATCTCTTTGTAAACATGCCTCTACTCATATGTTATTGTGACTAACATATTTTCATGTTTACGTCGGAGGTACTTGTGATCGTAAATTCTCTCATCATGAATAAGGCGATTTCTACATGTATCCATAATCATCTATTCCGGAAACATAATTTGGGAGAGAGCTTTCAAAGAACTCCAAGTTACACGTAAAAGCAACTCGATCTCAATTAAATGATAATCTTTGATTTGATATTCAAATAATCTTAGGTCTACATAAAATATATATATATATATATATTAATATATATATATATCAATATATATAAAAAGACTGTAACACCCGTATCTTTCTCTCTCGAGACAGCGTGCTACAAATCCTTACTTATACCTCAAGTAACTCCACTAACTCCACTAACCAAAATAATCCAACAATGAAATAATTGAAATAAACTAAAATAAAATCATAAAATATTGTCTAAAATAAAATAAGAAAAATCAATGAAAACCTTAAAGCATCCGATCGAGTAAGGTGTCCACCTAGTCGTAAGTCTCACCTTACAGGGGAAACTAAGGAACAAGGAGAGAGTAACATGGGAGTCACTGAATGTGATATCCCGTATCAAAAATACGGTCAACGGGCAGCAGAAAGTCAACCAGTGGCAAAATTGTCATTTTTGCCAAGTGAGGGGCAAAATGGTACTTTTGCCAAAGTTCGAGACAGAAGCCGAGACGGACCAAATGGTACTTTTGCGTAAGTCCGAACGGAGTGATTCAAAATGCTAAATTCATAAAATAGCATGGAGAATCATTTTGTGGAGGTTTGGGATTTATGGGAATCAATTGGTATTTTCTAAAACAATATCCGCGAAACCGAAGAAACCGAAGCATCGGAAAGAAGCGGGTTAAGGGCTGGTTTATTTCGGTCTAGGGAGGGTTTTTTGGTTACTCATACACTCATGGAGACAGGTGTCACTCTGTGGATGAAGCCACCTCTCTCTCCTTGCATGCACATGCATGAGAAGGGTTCATGAACTTGGAAAAAATTTTGGACAACTATCATTTTGCTCCCAAAAATCTCTCTCTACCTCACACCCACGAGATCTCTCTCCTCTCTCTCTATATTCATCCCACTTGCCCATAAAACCTATAAAAAGCCTTTGAATCTTCATAGAAACTCAAAAACATTCAAAGTGTTATTGAGTGTTCATAAGACCTTCTTTCACCAAAAATCCCATAACTTCTTCAATATAAACCCAAATCAACTTCTGCAAAGTGATATAGCTTCCTATCTCCCTCCTATACAATCTCCAGTCAGCCACCGTCGTCGCCGTCGCCGGAGCTCGCCGGAATCTGGCCGGAAAACATCCGCGGATTAGGGATTGATGGATCTCTCTCTTCCTTCACCAGATATGAATGCTTTGAAGCCATGTATGGCTAGATCTTTTCTTTGCGGTCAGTTTGATAGGTGTATCGTCTTCTGAGTCACCGGAAAAGGGGTGAACCGGCCGGTCAACGCCGGACCACCGCCGGTCAACGCCGGAAAAGTCGCCGTAGAAAGCTCCACCGCCTCCAGTCTTCAGCCGGTTCTTCAAGGAGTATGATGGGATGGTTTGATTCAAGATTTGGGTTGGTTTAAGGCTGGTTTAGCCTTGGTCAACAGTTAGGTCAAACCGGTCAACGTTTGACCGAAACCGGTTTAACCTAACTGGTTCTAATTAGACCGGTTTAGTTGGTTTGATAGGTTCAGTTTTTTCAGCCGGTTAAATTGGGTGGTCAACCGGTTCAAGTCAAAGTCAACGGTCAACCGAAGGTCAAAGTCAACGCCGTGGTCAACGCCGGTCAATGCGTTGACTCCGTCCATTGACTACTTGCGGTTCATGTCAGGGTGTTCGGGAAGCCTCGGGGTTCGAGTTCGTGCGTACGGTAAGTTCGGGTTTCAGTTCGGATGTCTCGGGATTCATACCGCGTCAAACCGTCATTCCGCACCTATCTCACTTTGAGTCGGCTCATAAACCTGTAGATTCATTTAGACCGGGAATCGAGAAACCGTAGTACTAGGATTACATACCCGTTAATTAACCTAATTAGTACTTAATTAATAATTGGATGTTGAATGATAAACCGGATAGGACTAAATAAGCATGTTAGGGTTTTAGAATTAAAAAGGTTAATCAATTGTGTGCTGCTAGGTTGTTAGCAATGATTGGGTGATGCATTCATATAGACCCCCGTATATGCATCTATATATTATATAAGAACGAGAATGAATGAATCTATATACTGGAATTAAGACGAAATTAAAATACGAGTTAAACCTAAACGAATGTATAGAATATTATAACGGGATCAGGATTTAGGTTTAATAGCGGGGATGGGTAATGAACTTAATTAATTAATAATGAGACGTCGGGGAGTTAGTAAGTTTACTAACTCTAAACCGACGGATCGAGGAGTTAATAAAAGATATCTAGAATTTAATTAAAGGAAGTGGAGTGAGTTGTAAGCCGTCTACGGGTTAGCAATCCTCTAACCCAAGGTAGCAGATAAGAATGGATTAAAAGACTTAGAAACCCTAATAGGACTGCTTGTGTTGTGATTGATGTGATGATTGTGATTGTGTGATTATTGTGCTATTGTTGTGAGCTTTGTGTGCAGGCTTGTTAGATTGCTCGGTGTTGGGCCGAGCAGTTGTTGTGGACACTTACTCCGGTCACGGGACCGGGTAAGTTAGTTGGTGCTGACTAGGTATCTTACCTAGTCAGAGCGGTGGTAGTGTAGTGGCTTGCGGAATGGTTGGGGATTTATTATTATTGATATTGATTGCGTGATCTGTGCTAGAGTCCCAGCGAGTCTGTGTGTTTATATTTCTGCACTAGGACTCTAGGGTGCGTTAGATTCCGCAAGCCTAGGTTTTGTTTACGTTCTGGTACTTCCGACCCGATTGGATCCTCGGGTTTTTACCTAACCGGGTCAGGGTGATTCCGGTTATGGTGTTAACATATCGGGTGACGCCGGTAGGTGTGTGATTCGGAGAATACGGGGTCATGTCCTAGGGCCGAATCACATGGAAACTCTGGCTATCTAGGGGTAGTCTGAGTCACCGCGTATCGATGGACGGAGAACGGTGTCCTATTCGTGGGACCTTGTGCACACGTGTAGGAGTCTTGGGTTAGTTACCATATAGGTTTCGTGGAAGTTTCCGAATTCGTAGGGCCCAGCGTTGTTTTGTTATTTTCCCTTTATTGCGCGTTAGATAGATCGAGTCCAATCGAGGACATGTGCCGCAATGCCGTCGATTCCCTTAACTATCCTTATCTTTGGCATTGATTGTGTGTTGTGGGTTTATCACGACGTGTTAGTGCGTGATTGACCATTTCTTTCATTGATTGTCATTTTGGGGTTTTGGGGCGGGACTTGGTAGACATTAGATAGACTAGAAGCCGTTAGTGGGGAGCCGATTCAATGGGTGATCTTAGATCACTCATTAGACTATTTTGTGTTTTTCAGGTTTAGCAGCGACGGACGCGGGAGGCCTCGGTGTAGTTTCGGGATTGTTTGTGGCGGGATTTGATTCGGGGTTTCAGATTGTTTTTCTCGGTTTGGCTTTGACGCCATTTTATGTGTTCGATTTACTTGTGTGTTTTGAAATAGCGATTGTTTGTAAAATTCTGTTAAACATTGTGCTTAACGTTTGATTACTCAAAAATGAAATTGTTTCCCTGATATGAGGTTTCGTCCGAACTGACACAACTCATTGAAGTAGTACGAGTTGTACAACTTGGTACTATGGATATGAGGATAGCGGAGTCAAAGATGGGTTAGTGCGAGCCTTTGTCTCAAACCGATCTGTCTCTGGCTTCGTCCTGTGGCGAACCTTTCCCGTTCGACTTGCTCGGGTTCGATCGGTCATGTTCTTGTTTGATTGTTGACCGGTCAACTCGATGGTCAGCAAGGAATGGGAAAGGGGCGTTACAAAAAGGTGGTATCAGAGCATGGTTCTGCATGGGTTTCGAAACATTTCATTTTTGAGTGTTTTCCGTGTTTTATCGAGTCAAAGATGTCGCACAAGCATCGATTAGGAAACCGAGCCACGTCCGTTAAACCTGGGGTTGGGATGGGAAAGTAGATTTTCGTATTATTTGTACTAACTTGTCTTGTGTTTTTGATTGCAGTCTTTCATCAGTGTGTCCTAGGTGGAGTAGAGGGGTGTGTGTGCGTGTGCGCGGTGTAGTTACAGTTGAGCGTCATGAGTCAGCAGGGATCAGTCGGCTCGCATCAGGGACAGTTAGATCAGTTTCAGGGATACCCAGCATCGCCAGGCCATTCACGAGGTTCTCGTACATCGGATCGTCCACCATTTCCTTTGCGACACTTATAGGGTTCTAGAGCAGCAGCAGGTGGATGACCAGGTAGTTATGCTTGAGGATGTTTTGGAGCAGCAGGTCGGACCTCATCACCAGCCGGACCTACGACCTGGATCACCTCGTACACCGTTCGACATGGTCATATCACCAGGATCTACTGAATCACAGTTCGAGCCAGTTACACCACCAGCCGAGATGGTAGAGGCGCCGCCAGCAATACCGGAGTACAGGACGTACAGTGCGTGTGGAGTATAGGGATTTCATTTGCATTGGTGCCCTCGAGCAGTAGACCCACGCCTTCGGGAGCCGTCCCATCCAGTACTGGGACCCGACTACTGTCAGTTATGTGGTCACGAGGGTCATGGAGCATCGACTTGTCCTACCGTCGAATCCGGAGCATGTGTGCCATATGGAGAGCCATACAGAGTACCAGTACCAGAGGATTATCGAGCGGGACCCAGCCGCAGAGATCCCGAGCCCAGTCAGCCTCCCGTTGTGCAGTTACCGGTTGTTCTGTTGTCCAGACCCGAGCCAGTGAGGACTTGTCAGTTGTGTGGAGGTTATGATCATCAGGCATCCGCGTGTTACCGTGGACCGCGCACAGCGTCCACTCCAGTCTGCCAGGTGTGTGGCCGCGCATGTCACGTTGCTCATCCTTGCCCGATAGCCAAGCCACAGCATGTCGGAGCACCATCTTGAGACACACACTCGCCACACCCTCCCGGCGCACCTGCGAGCGGATACTTCAGCGAGCCGTTTTGCCAGTGGTGTTGGGCATTTCGGTCTTGCTGAAGGCGTTAGGTTAGGATAGGAGTAGTTAGGCCAGGTAAGTGGGGGAACTAACTTTCTTTTTGTCTTGTAGATAGATCGGCTGATAGGCGACTTTGCGTGTCGTCTTTGACTTTTCTGATGTTTAGCGGCGTCATATGGGTTTTTGGATATGATGACGGCCTTATGAAAGGACTCTGATCAGGACCATGTACTAAAAACCTTATGATGTATGATATATCGTTTAATGTATGTGATAGATGCAGAGTGTTCAGCTGATCGTTTTGAGTAGCATAGTAACTATTTGCATGATTGAGGTGGTTCTGCCAGCAAATAGATTACTGTGTGAAAACAAATGATGAGCGGAACTGACGACCGTTCATCATGACTCGAACCCAGACCGACGACGCATCCGACCGATCATTAGATTGCGTGATTGTGTGTGTGGTGATTGCTTGTTTCCATTTTCATGCTTGTTGATTGATTGATTGATTTGTTTGTGCGGTAGATTGCGTAGTATTATCATGCATGTATTTTTGGTAGATTGATCGTTTTGGGTCTTAGAGACCCTTGGATTGCTAGTTGTTCAGAAGTTTGATTAGTGATTAGTAGCTTTTCTCATATTCGTTAGAAAGTTAAGGTGTTGATTTTATTTGTTTTATTTCGGGTTTTGGAGCTGACTAAGAACGGTTGTGTTCAACCGTCAATTCACGATATTTCTATGGAAAAGTAATATCGGGGATAGATCGGGATAAAACTAACTGTTTCAGTGAGTTGTTGACATTGAAAGTAGGACGGAATGGCGACGCGATGTGAATCCGAGACCGAACCCGAACCCGAAAGCGAGATGAAGTGTCAAGACGTCGTGAGACAAGTAGACCGGACCGTGAAGCAGTGGTAGACATCGTCAGTGAGAAATGTATCAGCTTATCAAGCGACCGACAGGAAGAAGCCGAGAAGTATGATGAGCTAGCAAAAAGATTTGGAAAGGAAGGCCGAGGTTATTGTGGAATCAGCCAGAAGGGAGCAAGCGATCAGATTCTTGAAGAGTGTCTCAGCAAGAAAGAAAGAAGTCGCGAACAGAAGGATATGGAAGTCAAATCAAAGTGGGGAAGCCCAAAGTGAGAGTCGGGACAGAGAAACTATCAGGGAATGAGTGTAAAGATCGAGATCGATGGAGACAGTTACGGGTTAAGTGAAGTAAGGAAGAAAAGACTGAGAACCAGAGCGGAACTGTTGTGACGATCAGTTGGGTAGAAAAGAACGAGACAGAAGGATCACAGTAATGATGGGTGTCAGCAGAATGCAGCAGTGATTGAGTATGGAAGCCTCAGAATGAAGTGATGAAGCAACTTGCAGGGTTCGGAACCGATTTGAAGTCTGTTAGTGACGGAGAATTCGGGGACCGAATTCCTGTAAGTAGGGAAGAATGTGATACCCCATATCAAAAGTACGGTAAACGGGAAGCAGAAAGTCAACCAGGTGGCAAAATTGTCATTTTTGCCACGTGAGGGGCAAAATGGTAATTTTGCCAAAGTTCGAGACGGAAGCCGAGACGGGCCAAATATTCTTATGTTTCAACATAAAGAATGTTTATAAGATCAGAATTGGAAGAATCGGAGCGGAAATGTGTTTTACGGCTTGTCGGGAATGGAAACCGACAAACCCGAAGAAACTTCAAAAATTCATATACGGAGCTGCGTAAGTCCGAATGGAATGATTCAAAATGATAAATTCATCAAATAGCATGGAGAATCGGTTTGTCGAGGTTTGGGGATTTATGGAAATCAGTTGGTATTTTCTAAAACAATATCAGCGAAAGAGAAGAAACCAAAGTATCGGAAAGAAGCGGGTTAAGGGCTGGTTTATATCGGTTTAGGGAAGGGTTTTTAGTTACTCAGACACTCCTGGAGACAGATGTCACTCTGTGGATGAAGCCACCTCTCTCTCCTTGCATTCACATGCATGAGAAGGGTTCATGAACTTGGGAAAATTGTTGGACAACTCTCATTTTGCTCCCAAAAATATCTCTCTACCTTACACCCACGAGCTCTCTCTCCTCTCTCTCTATATTCATCCCAATTTCCCAGAAAACCCAGAAAAAGCCTTTGAATCTTCATAGAACCTTAAGAACATTCAAAGTGTTCTTGAGTGTTCATAAGACCTTCTTTCACCAAAAATCCCATAACTTCTTCAATATAAACCCAAATCAACTTCTACAAAGTGCTATAGCTTCCTCTCTCCCTCCTCTACAATCTCCAGTCAGCCAACGTCGTTGCCGTCGCTGGATCTCGCCGGAATCTGGTCGGAAAGCATCCACGGATTAGGGTTTGATGGATCTCTCTCTTCCTTCACCAGATCTGAACGTTTTGAAGCCATGGATGGTTATATCTTTTCTTTGCGGTCAGTTTGATAGGTGGATCGTCTTCTGAGTTACCGGAAAAAGGGGTGAACCGGCCGGTCAACGCCGGACCACCGCCGGTCAACGCCGGAAAAGTCGCCGGAGAAAGCTCCACCGCCTCCAATCTTCAGCCGGTTCTTCAAGGAGTTTGATAGGATGGTTTGATTCCAGATTTGGGTTGGTTTAAGACTGGTTTAGCCTTGGTCAACGGTTAGGTCAAACCGGTCAACGTTTGACCGAAACCGGTTTAACCTAACCGGTTCTAATTAGACCGGTTTAGTTGGTTTGATCGGTTCAGTTGGTTCAGCCGGTTCAATTGGGTGGTCAACCGGTTCAAGTCAAAGTCAACGGTCAACCGGAGGTCAAAGTCAACGTCGTGGTCAACGCCGGTCAACGCGTTGACTCCGGCCATTGACTACTTGCGGTTCATGTCAGGGTGTTCGGGAAGCCTCGAGGTTCGAGTTCGTGCGTACGGGAAGTTCGGGTTTCAGTTCGGAGGTCTCGTGATTCATACCGCGTCAGACCGTCATTCCGCACCTATCTCACTGTGAGTCAGCTCACAAACCTGTAGATTCATTTAGACCGGGAATCGAGAAACCATAGTACTAGGATTGCATATCCGTTAATTAACCTAATTAGTACTAAATTAATAATTGGATGTTTAATGATAAACCGGATAGGACTAAATAAGCATGTTAGGGTTTTAGAATTAAAAAGGTTAATCAATTGTGTGCCGCTAGGTTGTTAGCAATGATTGGGTGATGCATTCATATACACCCCCGTATATGCATCTATATATTATATAAGAACGAGAATGAATGAATCTATATACTGGAATTAAGACGACATTAAAATATGAGTTAAACCTAAACGAATGTATAGAATATTATAACGGGATCGAGATTTAGGTTTAATAGAGGGGATGTGTAGTGAACTTAATTAATTAATAATGAGACGTCAGGGAGTTAGTAAGTTTACTAACTCTAAACCGACGGATCGAGGAGTTAATAAAAGATATCTAGAATGGGTTAATTAAAGGAAGTGGGGTGAGTTGTAAGTCGTCTATGGGTTAGCAATCCGCTAACCCAAGGTAGCGGATAGAATGGATTAAAAGACTTAGAAACCCCAATAGGCCTGCTTGTGTTTTGATTGTTGTGATTGATGTGATGATTGTGATTGTGTGATTATTGTGCTGTTGTTGTGAGCTTTGTGTGCAGGCTTGTTAGACTGCTCGGTGTTGGGCCGAGCAGTTGTTGTGGACACTTACTCCGGTCACGGGACCGGGTAAGTTAGTTGGTGCTGACTAGGTATCTTACCTAGTCAGAGCAGTGGTAGTGTAGTGGCTTGCGGAATGGCTGGGGATTTATTATTATTGATATTGATTGCGTGATTTGTGCTAGAGTCCCAGCGAGTCTGCGTGTTTATAATTCTGCACTAGGACTCTAGGGTGCGTTAGATTCCGCAAGCCTAGGTTTTGTTTACGTTCCTGTACTTCCGACCCGATTGGATCCTCAGGTTTTTACCTAACCGGGTCATGGTGATTCCGGTTATGGTGCTAACCTATCTGGTGACGCCGGTAGGTGTGTGCTTCGGAGAATAAGGGGTCATGTCCTAGGGCCGAATCACATGGAAACTCTGGCTATTTAGGGGTAGTCCGAGTCACCGTGTATCGATGGACGGAGAACGGTGTCCTATTCGTGCGACCTTGTGTACACGTGTAGGAGTCTTGGGTTAATTACCATATAGGTGACGATGTAAACCCGTGGAAGTTACCGAGTTCGTAGGGCCCAGCGTTGTTTTGTTATTTTCCCTTTGTTGCGCGTTAGATAGATCGAGTCCAATCGAGGACATGTGCCGCAATGCCTTCGATCCCCTTAACTCTCCTTATCTTTGGCTTTGATTGTGTGTTGTGGGTTTATCACGACGTGGTAGTGCGTGATTGACCATTTCTTTCATTGATTGTCATTTTGGGGTTTTGGGGCGGGACTTGGTAGACATTAAATAGACTAGAAGCCGTTAGTGGGGAGCCAATTCACTGGGTGATCTTAGATCGCTCATTAGACTCTTTTTGTGTTTTTCAGGTTTAGCAGCGACGGACGCAGGAGGCCTCGGTGTAGTTTTGGGATTGCTTGTGGCGGGATTTGATTCATGGTTTCAGATTGTTTTTCTCGGTTCGGCTTTGGCGCCATTTTATGTGTTCGATTTACTTGTGTGTTTTGAAATAGCGATTGTTTGTAAAATTCTGTTAAACGTTGTGCTTAACGTTTGATTACTCAAAAATGAAATTTTTTCCCTGATATGAGGTTTCGTCCGAACCGACACAACTCATTGAAGTAGTACGAGTTGTACAGCTTGGTACTATGGATATGAGGATAGCGGAGTCAAAGATGGGTTAGTGCGAGCCTTTGTCTCAAACCGATCCGTATCTGGCTTTGTCTTGTGGCGAACCTTTCCCGTTCGACTTGCTCGGGTTCGAACGGTCATGTTCTTGTTTGATTGTTGACCGGTCAGCTCGACGGTCAGCGGAGAATGGGAAAGGGGCGTTACACTGAATTAGGTATGTGATACTAAACATGCATGTCCACAGACTTTTTCCTAGCACTTCAAATACTACCTAGCCTAAACACGAACAATCAAGGAACCTAAATCACCCAAGCTTAGCAAACAAGTATCCTATGCGAATTAAGTGATCGCCAACATCTTCCGAAGAGGCTTCATGTTGGATGGTGTGTGTACAACACCTCCCAGAGGAAGCTTTCTCAATCTTAGGACCCTGACAAAAAACCGACTTATGTTGTCGTGTCCCCGCACACAATATGGTCCAAGTAAAAAACTTTGTCTATGCACCCCTATAATTTCACATATTCATAAACAAGCAATAACAGTTTAACCAAAAACACAAAAGGTGTTGAATCATCTATATTCTTACCTTCAATTTAACAAGTAAATCTAACTAGAATCAATCAAATAGACCGATCACGTTCAAATACTAAACTAGCAATAAAAGAGGTTATAGACTAAGTTCATGAATTTTTGGATTAGCTATCGCATTAGTCTAATAGAACCTGGAAAACTACGATTGAAGAAATAGAGGTCAAAGCAGTTGCCATAAAGAAACACAACTTTGGAAAATGCGATTGGAAATAAAGTTTCCATAAATAGACTTGCCATAAATATACTTTATATAATTGGAAAATATTAAACAGGAAACTTTTCTAAAATGTAATTAGGGTTTTCGATAGGAAGAAAACTTATTTGGAAATTTATGACCATGATTTGGAATGGTTCTCAAAAATCAGATCTTGAAAAATGAGTTCAATTGCTTCGCATCGGTATGGAATTCACTTCCCGGGTATTCCTTGTTCACCGACAAAATTCTCTCCAAGTTGTTTGCTTACAGATCCGACCTACACCGATCCGCCTCGGAAAAACACATATTACAATGAAATAAAAACCCTAAATGACAAACCGCTTGCGGCTATAACTAGATATGAGGGTTGCATAAAACTTTACAAAGTTTTAGCTTGATACGATTCAATTTGCCCATTCTTTTCTCTTTTCCCTAAAATGGGTCTGATCACAGATCCGTACTGCACAAAAAAAAATATTTTAGAAAACGGCTGTAACTTTTGAGTATACCGATCCGGACAAACTTGGCCTTTATGGAAAGAAGAGAATCGAGGCTTACCAATTGATAGGTCACTCGTCTCATGGATCCACACGGTTCTCTTGGAAATCTCCTCATAAGATAACAACCATAATGGATAACAAGAATTCGACAAGGCTTCGTTGGAAAGTTTTATGTGCGGGGAAAAGAAGGAGAAGAATTGTATTGATAGCGAGAAGGTACCTAGGTTTTTCCTTAGAGTTAACAAGCATTTCTGGGCCAAGGAAAGCGGGCTGTTACAATTCTTCCCCACTAACAGGGTGTTCACCCTCAAATTCAGTTCCTGACTTGAGTGTTTGCTTTCATCCCCAAAAAGATATCGGTAATATAACCTCATCTGATTCCCGAACTCACATGCTTCCTCTTGAATTTCGTCTCTCTCCCAACATACTATGACCATCGCAGTCATTTTCACTTGAACTTGCTTTCATGACTCTCTAGAACCGCTACTGGTTGGTTAGCGCTGACAGATCCTTACTAAAATCGCTTGGCGGCTGCTGCAAAGTAAGCTCTGACTCTTTAACAACATGTCTCAAAACTGACACATGAAACACATTGTGGAAGCCGACCAACTCTAATGATAAGTCCAAACAATAAGCTAGTGAACTAATCTGGTAAACAATAGGGTACAGTCCCATGTACATCTACATAATCTTCTTTATATTTCGAGTCTTAGTACCTCCCTGAAATGTACTCATTTAAGGTATACCAAGTAACCCACCTCGAAATCCAAACTCTCATGCGCTTGTCTGCATAAATCATATGACGGTGGTGGGATTTCTTTAGCCGCCTTTTGAGCATTTTCACTAGCTATACTGTCTCCTGAACCATTATTGGTTCTAAGTCTCTGTGCTCCCCCACCTTTGAAGAACATAGTGGTGTACGACACATCCTAACATAATAAGCCGCATACGGTGCCATCTCAATGCTCAAACATAAATTTTTGTTGTAAGAGAACTCTATCAGTGGTAGATACTTTAACCATTGCCCATGCCAATCCATAACACAAGCCATGAGCAGATAATATAGAGTCTGAATACTCCTCTCTTATTGACCATCTGTTTGTGGATGATAAGTTGTACTCATATGGACCTTGGTCCCCAACGCCTTCTGAATAGCTTTTATAAACAAAGATGTGAACTTCGTGTCACAATCTGACACTATACTGACATGCATCCCATGAAATCTCACAATCTCATCAATATACTTCTACGCTAACTGAGCTGCTCCGCCCATATTCTTAATTGCTAAGTAGTGAGCTGACTTGGTGAGTCGGTCTACAATAATCCATGTGGTACTCTTCCCAACATTTATTGTTGGTAGACAACTAACAAAGTCCATATTCACTCTGGTAGTGGCCCGTAACAATCCACTAGGTACATGATGATCTGCCTTCACTATCTGAAATATTTGACAACATGATACAAAGGTAGCCACATCTTTCTTCATACCAGTCCAATGGTAATATTTCTTAAGATCCCTATACATCAAGGTGTTATATGGGTGAATGGAGAACCGTGATTGATGTGCTGTTGTAACATTTCCTTTCTTAAATTCTCATTATCTGGCGTACACACTCGGTTCTTTTACATGAACACTACGTTCGCGGTTGTGTGATACTTAGAGACCTTTGTTCGATATGCTTCTGAAATACCTAATCCTTTCCTTAAGCTTGATGAATCCTCTATCGTAACTCTGCATGATCCAATGTAGCAAGACCACATTTCTCTCCCTCTGTAGTGATTTCACATAATCTGAGGCTAGCCAATGTCCCAATCAACCCATGGATCTCCTTTACCTGAAATGTCGCTCATGCGCTTACTCTAGGCATCTGCCACCTGATTGGCCTTACATGGATGATAAGTGATCTCCAAATCAAAATATGATAGAAACTCAATCCATCTGTGTTGCCTCATATTCAAAGCCCCTGAGTAAAGATGTACCTTAAAATCTGGTGATATGTGAGAATATGAATCTTCTGCCCATATAAGCAAGTTCTCGAAATTTTAAGGACGAAAACAACGACTGCCTACTCGAAATCATGAGTGGGGTAATTGACCTCATGAGGCCACAATTAACGTAATGCATATCCAATGACTTCCTCGTGCTGAACAATCATCACTTACCACCGCCTATTTCCCTTAGGGCTGATTACACACTTTGCTAGGTGGTTTAAATTTCTAGCGTCCAATACTTAGAAAAAGAAATTCCATCACCACCATCTATTTCCAGATTGAGAAGAATGGAATACAATATATGTCCTTGAAAATGGTTAATATTGACTCTTAGACATATAAGCACATGGAACGACCTATGTTATTTATGCTACCTCCAGACTTATAGAAACAACACTCAACCTTCGAGTGGTTCCAAACTTGAATAAGATTCTCCACTTCCAAATGGATTCTCTTTTAACGGGTTTTCATTACCGTGTCACAGTGAGACCTCCACTTACATATGGATTACCTCAACGATCGATTCTTGTAGGGTAAAATTTTAGGGAACATAAGATTCTAAGTAAAAAACATAAAAAGAGATCCGAAGAATAGTTTTATTGATTTGTTTGACGGAAAGAGTACAAAAAGCGTAAGAGTAGAAAAGGTCTAAGTGTTTATGCTAGGATTTTCAGCCTGTCTTGATCATAAGAAGTCTCTCGTCTTATATAGTCGCGGCGAGTCGGTTTAGAATATATTTACCTGGACGATTTCCGGAGATCTACCTATAATCGAATCTTCCATTTTCGTTAGGATTTACTTTTCTTCTTGGCTTTTCCTCTTCCTGCTCAGATTTATCTTTCTGTGACTTAACTTTATCTTCTGGATGGGCTGAAAAGAACGATTTGAGTCCGTTGAGCATATGTATTCTTAGTCTGGCCCAAAGTCTATAGGACATGGACCTTGCGAGTTTGGCCCACGTCCGTATTTCATATAACTTATCCGGTAATTTTGAGTATGTGTAAGTTGTTGTTATGAAGATAGGTTGCGGCTAGTCGCGCATTCGGAGGAAGATATGGACAAGTCCATGCAGTTGGTCCAAGAAATGTGTCCTGCTCGGAACTTCCGAGGAACGTGTTCTGCTCGGAACTTCCAAGGAACGTGTTCTGCTCGGAACTTCCGAGGAACGTGTTCTGCTCGGAACTTCCGAGGAACGTGTTCTGCTCGGAACTTTCGAGGAATGTGTTCTATTCGGAAATTGCGAGGAACGTGTTCTTCTCGGACTTCCTAGGAATGTGTCATGCTCGGACTTATGAGGAATGTGTCATGCTCAGATTTCCCTAGCACCTTGGCCTACTCGGATTATCCGAGCAGCTTGGTCTTGTCGGATTTTTCGAGCAGCTTGGCCTGCTCAGTTTGTCCTATGAGCTTGGCTTGCTTGGATTTTCCGAGCAGACTTGCCTTCTCGAATTTTCCAAGCATACTGTCTTTCTCGAATTTTCCGAGCAGACTGTCCTTCTCGGATTTTCTGAGAAGTCTTCCTGGCTCGGAA
Source organism: Orychophragmus violaceus (assembly GCA_030180135.1). NCBI lineage: Eukaryota > Viridiplantae > Streptophyta > Magnoliopsida > Brassicales > Brassicaceae > Orychophragmus > Orychophragmus violaceus. Next base: position 32,396,227 of record CM058231.1, on the reverse strand, counting down.
TTTCCAAGCAGATTGTTTCGCTTGGATTGTCCGAGAAGGTTGTATGAGCGTCTGAGCATGTCGTAGATTCTGTCGAGTGATATGCATGTCTGAGTGATTCATCCGAGCAATTTGATTGCTCGGATGGTTGGCTACGCGGTTTTTTATGTTTTACACGAAATGCTATTTACACGAAGGGTCGTTAATACGAAATGTCATTCATATGAAGTATTGTTTGTATGGAGCATTGCTATGTCTAATTTCTTAGTCTGTATTCGACTATTGATTTCGTCGAAGGGGATTTTGAACCCAACATTATCAATGACATATAATAGCATATTTCTAGAGCGAACAAAACCCATATTTCTTATAGTGAATACCACCTTTACCACTTAATAAAATCACTTAACTACCTCATAAACGCATAGATAACTCCACAATGAACTGATAACTTCCCGATCCCACCGTTGATTCTCAAACAAGACATACCACGAAGTTCTCTTCCAAATAATTCATCCTTATCGGATGTCACACGAGCCATCCATAACCGGTTGAAGTTGCTGCCATAACTGGGTAGACTTTACTTGTAAACCAAGTTTGGGGCTAATATGATATTCCAAGAAAAAAGATTTCGAACCCCAATTTTTCTTTATTGATTTCTTTTATGCTTTCTAAATATGATTTGTATTTTATTGATCATGTCTAAATAGATCTGCCAGTTAGGTTTATGATTTCTCATTAAGGATTTCATAACTTGGTAGGTTAATTTGTTAGTCAAGGATTTACAATTTCTAGTTCTTCCTCTTACCGGAAAAAGGCCCGGAATGTAAACAGAGAAAAACAAGAAAATATATTTTACCAATTGGTGATAAGTGGATTGGCCCAAGTCCCTTATATATTAATCAACTCGTAAAATACTTCTGTGAAAAGTAAGGAAGGAGGCAAGCAAATGAAGGGAGGCATTACGGGCCGACTACAAGAAGGAAAGCTTCGTAGACTCGACAAACCGCTTCTATAATGCCGACTACTAAGTAAAGACTCCCTAACTTCCAATTTGGGACAATTGCACACTCTCTAGAGATTAAGGCCTCATAGCCCATTATTCTCTACAATATCTCAATACCTCCTCTCGAGATAATGGCCCTTCTAGCCATTAATCTCGACAAACCATCAATCCTAGTGTCCGAAGGCACATGCCACTTTTGGGCCGGGTTAGAGAGTTTGTGGATCTGGCTCCGATACCATATCAAGTTTCATGGGCTTCGAACCTAAAACCAATTGGTGATAAGTGGATTGACTCAAGTCTCTTATATGTTAGTCAAAGTCCTTCCCAACTTCAAATGTAAGACAATTACACTCTATAAAAATTAATGTCTCATAGTCCATTAATTTTTACAATAGCTTTTTCTGGGATGACACATACATTTTTACCAACATTTAAAACAAATGGCAATAAAACACATTTGCCGTTTTGAGTCTCACTCGCGAGCAACTGCAACAAGCTGTTTACCAACGTTCTTACCGTGGAATAGTCCAATCAAAGCAGAAGGTCCGTTCTCGATTCCTAGTGCTATATCCTCAACATATGTTATCTTTCCTTCTCTTACATACGGAAGCACGAAATCCAAAAACTTGGAGTATTTATCAAAGAATTCGACAGCCGCAAAACCTTGAATCCGGATCCGTTTGTAAACAATGGTGGCTATGTTATGCACACATTCTGGCTCCTCCAGATTGTACTGTGAGATCATTCCACACGCTGCAATTCTGCCATGTGTCTTCATGTTTTGAAGCACTGCGTCTAACATTTTGCCTCCGACGTTCTCAAAGTATATGTTTATTCCTTCTGGGAAACACCTGATTGATCCAAAACCAAAACCAAGCCAAGGGATATAATGTTACTTATATATTTAAAAGTTTTTTTTAATCCAAAACCGAACCCAGCAACTTGATCACATGTTTAACAGACCTCTTAAGGGCAGCACTAAGATCCTGCTCTTCCTTGTAATTAAAAGCGTCGTCATACCCGAACTTAGTCATGAGAAGATCAACCTATGTCAAAGAAAGGAAAAAGGGGGACAAATCACTATCTTTTTAGAAAGATAAAAATCAAAATGTGTGTTTGCATTATTCTTCAATAATAGATTAAAAGACCTTCTCTTTACTGCTGGCGCTTCCAACGACATAGCAGCCTGCCATTTTTGCAAACTGTCCCACAAGTTGACCTACTGCGCCAGATGCAGCTGATACAAAGACAGTCTCTCCTTTCTTTGGAGAACATATTTCGTAAAACCCAACATAGGCAGTGAGACCGGGAATGCCTGTTATAGACAGAACAGAGGAAAAAAGATTATGGACACTACCAAGTAATGTATTGAAAACCATATGAAAAAAAAAAAAAAATCTTCTCAATCAAAACAAAGCATAAACAATCATCTACTATGTTTTTTTCTGATAACACCAAGGGGAGCAGTTGAGAAAGCATACCAAGAAGTCCAGTGTAGAAAGATAATGGAACATCGGTGTGGTGGATCTTGAAATGCGAAGAAGAAGTTGGAGTAATAACACTGTACTCCTCCCATCCAACCTTTCCCCAGAGTAAATCTCCTGTCTTGTAATTTGGGTGCCCAGAATCTATTGTTTTAGACACTCCATACCCAGAGATTGGCTTCACCACAACACAATGAAATCGTTAACACGACAAGAGAAGCAATGCAGTACAATCTACAGGTTGTGTAAACTTGAAACTATGATCTTTCTTTATACCTTGCCGACAGTGTAAGCGCGAGCAACCGAAGCAGGGCACGAGGGATCTGGCTTTTCCATGCGAATGCGGCTGTAAGGGTCACAAGATAAGTAGAGATTCTTCACAAGAACCGACTTGGATCCGGCAGGTACACGCAGGTCAACGGTTGTTGCGGCGATGTAGAGGTCGGACTCCTTAGGGAATCCATTCACGTAGTCGCGGAGAATGATCTGATTGTTGGTTGCCATCGCTACGCCGCTGTTCGCCATTCTTGCAGATGGAATTTTGATTGCGACGATGATAGCCTCTTTCCTTGCGAGTCACAGTGACTCATAATAGCCGCTAAAAGAAAGAAAAAAATGAAAAATAATTAGGTTGGATGTGAACTCAATTTGTTCACCAACACTTTTTTAATCAATAAAAATATCTAATGTAATATTATTTTTTTATAAAATTATAAAATTAAAATTAAGAAATTAAAGACATTCAAATATTTTAAGAACCTTTAAATGTAAATCTTTGAGGTTTAAGGTTTAGGGATTAAGGTTTATGATATAGGATTTAAGCTCTTTGGATTTTGGATTTAGGGTTTAAGCTCTTTGGATTAGGATTTAGGGTTTAGGGATTAAGGTTTAGTTTTTTATTTTTTAAAATTTACATGTTGGATTTAGGGATTAGGGTTTATGGTATAGGGTTTAAGCTCTTTGGGTTCAGGATTTATGAATTAGGGTTTAAACTCTTTGGATTAGGGTTTAAGGATTAGGGTTTAGATTTTTATTTTTCAAGATTTACATATTGGATTTAGGGATTAGGATTTAGTTTTAATTTTAATATTTTAATTTCAAATTATCGTTTAGAGTTTAAAATTTAGGGTTTAGAGATTACAATTTAGTTTTTAGTATTTTTTATAAAAAAAATTATTTTTAAGTTTTGTCCGAAATAATATATATTTTCTTTTCTTTTATTTTCGTTTTTTATTTTTTAATTCTTAAAACATTTTTAAAATTTTTGTAATTTTTAATATTAGATTATGTGGAATTATTTGATTGGTTAGAAAAGGTGGAGGTGAACAAAAGGGTTCATCTCTAAGGATGAATCCAAGTATTACTCGAAAAAATACTCATAATTTCCGTATATGACGTCACTGATTTGACAATAATAGAAAATGACGTCATATGTAAACTACAAGTACGTGTTTTTTTCTTTTATAATATGACATCAATGTCTAATCAAACAAGAAAAAATTAAGGGTAAAAACTTTTTTTGTCAACAAAAGCTTCATTGGATCCTTTGGGACCGAGTCCAACAAAAATACATAGTTAAAATTACACAGAGATACATGAAAATGGCCCAAGTAAAGAAATTTCAAACCGAAACAAATCGAAGATAAGATCGGAGGACACATGTCAGTGCAGGGACGAAACCCGGCATGCAACCGCCAAAAATTAGCGACGCCGTAGAACTTGCCAGAATCCGGAACCAAACCCAAGTTCTGAACCAACCATAGCTCCTTGTTGCCGACCTCGCCTATCCATCAAAGATATCGCCGGAAGAAGTACCGCAAACAAGAGAAGAGCTGCTTCAATTTCGTCGACAGAGAACGCCACGCCGAGGAAGCTCCGCCGCTGGCCAATCGAACAAAGCGAATCGGCCATTGATTCACAGCCAAAACGGGAGATAGCAAACAGAGATATTACTCCAGATGCATGAAGTCGCTGCCAAAGAGAAAGAAGATAATCGGTCTCTGCGACGAGATGAGGAACAAGGAAGGTGATCGGGAAGCTCCAGAAGAAACTTGAGCAAGGGAGATCCAAGATAACTCCCGGATCCAAGTCGGATGAAGATCCGAATTATTCCGACTATACAAAACCGATCAAGAGATCGGCGAAAGAGTAAGAACCGTCGGGGAAAAAAGAAATCACTCTCTGAAAGATTGAGATGTGGTTGGAGAGTGAAATTAGAAAAAACCCATGAACATTGGCCAAGAGAAAACTCCCTCTCTAGAAGAAGAGAGAGAAACGACCTTAGTTTTTTGCGAATTAATGTTATAAAAATTAAGGGTAAACAATCTAGGGTCAATTGCTGAATGTATTTTTTTTAATCTTTTTTATTGCAATCTTATATCTTCCCAAAAGTCTATACATTTATGTATATTTTTTTGTAGGATCCACGTATAAAAGGACAATTTTATCCCTCACAAATAGAAAAAAAAAAAAAGGAGAAACACACTCTTGTGGTGGATAGGTCTTACATCCACCGAAAACTATCCATTCTTTTTTTATTATATTTTTTTTCTTTTCTTTTCCTCTTCAATCTCTTTCTTACTTTAACATTTTTTCACACTTTGTTTTTTGAACGGTTGATAGGATGCAATAGGTAAGGTTTCCAGCCATATAGACCGTCGGAATGGAGATAAAATCGGTCGATGTACCGGAACTCAAAAAAAAAAATTTCGGACTTAATACGGAAATTGCGAATGGACAGTTGAGACTAGCTGTCCACAATATCCATCCATGTGGATACTACAACGATCATATCACATGCAAGATGCTTACCATGGATAGGAAGTAGCCAATCAAAATGTTGTTTTTGGATGGATAGTGGTCTACACCTACTTTGTGTCCACAAATTCACAATCATGTGAACTCTTAACCAACTTCTGTCCATCAGACCCGTACTTTGTGTCCACGGATAACAATAATGTGAATTCTTGACCACCCTATTGTCCATCATAAGCGTTTAACATATGATATAATCGTGTTAGTGTCCACGAATAATTGACTCAACATACTTTTGTGACCAAGGATCGCAGTAATGTTAACTCTTGACCACCTATTGTCCATCATAAGTGTTTGGCATGTGATATAATCGTGGTAGTGTCCACGAATAATAGACATCATCCACCTAAGCTCTTATAATTGTGTTTACCAGGTACATTTAACGATCATGTGAACTCTTAGTCACCTTCTGTCCATCAAACCCATCTAGCATGTGAGGAGATCGTGCTAGTATCTACGAATAGTCGATATTATCCACCATATCCATATAAAGCATTTAACATGTGATGTTTATTTGTGTGACTAGGAACCATTTGTCCATCATAAGCGTTTAACATGCGATATAATCGTGGTAGTGTCCACGAATAATCTACCCAACATACTTTTGTGACCACGGATCGTAATAATGTTAACTCATGACCACTTATTGTCCATCATAAGGGTTTAGCATGTGATATAATCGTGGTAGTGTCCACGAATAATAGACATCATCTACATGAGCTCTTATAATTGTGTTTACCAAGTGCATTTCACGATCATGTGAACTCTTAGTCACCTTCTGTCCATCAGACCCGTTTAGCATGTGAGGGATCGTGGTAGTGTCTATGAATAATCGATATTGTCCACCATATCCATATAAAGCATTTAACATGTGATGTTTATTTGTGTGACTAGGAACCATAAAAAAAAATTGTTCGCCACTTTCTACCCATGGTAAACATCTTGCATGTGATATGGTCGTGGTAGTATCCACGTGGATGGATATTGTGGACATCTACTCTAAACTATCCATTCGCAATTTCCGTATTAAGTCCGATTTTTTTTTGAATTTCGGTACATTGGACCATTTTAACTCCATTCCGGCGGTCTATATTGTCGGAATCATCACCTCTCCTATCCTATCCACCGTCAAAAAAAATGAGGGGTGAAAAATAACTCATAAAGTAAGAAAGAGAGTGTAAGAGAAAAGAAAAGAATAAAAAATAATAATAAAATCGGATGGATAGACATGGATAGCTTGTGACATTAACTATCTGTGACAATATGACAAAAGGTAAGGTTAAAATGGTGTTTGTACAACACTAAAAGAGAAAAGATATAAAATTGCATAAACTTTTGCAAAGATACAACTTTGCTATTACTTTTCAAAAAGGTATAGTGGGTGCAATTAATTCAAACAATGCGAAATATTATATAGCACCAAAATCAATCCAAACTAAAATTTCGTGCTAAATTTTTTCAAAAAATGTTTGATACCTACATCTATCCAAATTCCAATTTCGAAATCTCATACCTCACAAAATCATACTTTAAAATCTTATAGCATACAAAACCGATTTTATTTGTTTTTTTTTACCAATTAATCACTGACCATTTAATTTTCTAATAAATCAAAATTAAACCAAAATAACACTGGACCCAAAAAAAAATCAATGAACCCAAGACTTTCTAAACTTACGTGGCAGAGAATTCAAGAACTGCTCGGGATTTCTTCGTTGATCTCTGCGACGCTTTGTCGGGCAAGACGTTCACATTTAGTTTCCGCTGCGACTTCATCATTTCTGGATAGGATAGTTGGACGGGTCATAGAGCTCAGTCTTAACTAAGCTGGTTACTCCGGCTCTCTCTCTTTCGTCTCATTCAACATCTCCAAAAAATTCCTTGATCGGAGCTCGCTCAACATCTTCAGAGAATCTCCTCTCTCGACACTATTTCTCTCTTCACCAGAATCCCAGATTCCAAAGAACCAATTTCCCAACACTAGCTACGAATAAGTCAACCCTCACAAAAATTTTAGTCTAAATCCCAATAGATGCGATAAAATCTTATAAACACATCCGACAGCAAAATTCCATGGAGGAAGAAGAACCATTGATGGAGCTTCAAGGATGATTTAAAGTCTTGTATCCCCGGTTCAAACCTTCCTGGTACAAAGAGTTACTCTTTAAATAGGAGTTTCCAAATGATGTGTTCAGACATGGGGGATATTATGGACCTAAAGCTAAAATTTTCACATAATTAAAAAAGGATGAGATTACACATGATGGTAAATTATTCATCCACCGGCAAATACAAGAATTATTCACCTATTATTTTTTTGTCAACTTTAGTATATTGAAAGGCCCACTGGGCCAGAAGTACAGAAAAGAAAATGCAATTACAAGATCCAAAAAGTACTAACGGGCCCGAACGCCTACAATAACTCGACAACGCGAGAGAAGAAGAGGCCGACACACGTCTCTATGTCATCTGAATGCAATACACGTGGCATGCAAAGATAATTCCCATCATGCATCATCGGCGGCGGAGGGGTCGCTGATCACCGGTGCCGATGTATCAGGTCTTGTAAGAGCCACTTCTTTCCTGCAGATCTATAAACCACCTGTAAAGTTCGCCAGAAAACTTCTCCTGCTCCGAGGAAGCTTCACGCCGACCAAACCCATCTAGGGATTTGGTTCTTGACCACCATGACCACCGTGGCGAAAAAGATATTACTCCAAGAGAGAGATGGGGAAACAAGCATCCGACGAAATAGCCATAAACACCGCAGAAAGAAGGCACAACGAAGCAAGCACCACCTTTGTAATACCCTGTTTTCAAAAGTATGGTCAACGGGCAGAAGAAATGTCAACAGGGGGAAAATTGTAATTTTACCAAACCCATGGGTAAAATCGTAATTTTGCCAAAGTTCGAGACGGAAGCCGAGACGGGCCAAATGTTCTTGTTTTAATACATAAAGAACATTTACAAGACTAGAATTGGAAGAAACGGAGCAGAAACGGGTTTTCGGCTTATCGGAGTGAAAACAGAGAAAACCGGGAAAACTTCGGAAATTCATAACCGGAGCTAGGAAACTCCAAATGAAGTGATTCAAGTTGCTAAATTCATCTAAAATCAGGGAGAGTCAGATTTTGGGGGTTTTGAGATTTATGGGAAGAATGAAGTATTTTCTAAAATAATGATCGTGAAACCGAGAAGAATTGCAAGATGAGTTTAGAAAGGTCTTGGGCCGGTTTTTGGGCTTAGTTTTGTGGATAAGGGGAAGCTCCAGAGACATGTGTCTCACCACCAGGTCTCCAGCCTCTCCTATTGAGGTGTCAAGCTAATATGAAGAGGTGGCATTTGAAGACTTATCCACCTCTTACACAAAAAACTTATTTTTGTGTATTCCACTCTCTCTCTAGCCTCACCAACGACCAGAGCTCTCCCTTATCTCTAAATTCATCCCAAGAAACCCAGAAAAAGCTAGGAACCTTTGAAGATTCAAAGGAGAACCAAGAACATCTTCAAGTGTTCTTAAAACCTTCCATCACCAAAAACATCATAACTCCCTCAATATAAACCCTAATCCACTTCTGCAAAGCTCAGTGGACTCCTCTCTCTCTCCTCTACGACCGCCATCCAGCCAATCAGGACCGCCGTTGCCGGAGATTGCCGGAAAGTGACCGGAAATCTGATGCGGTTGAAGTTTTGGTGTATCTCTCTCATCCCTTATCAGATTTGGACGTTTTGAAGCCATTGATGCATAGATCTGCTCTTTCCGATCAGTTTGATATGTAGATCGTCACCTGAGTCGCCAGAAAAGGGGGTGAACCGGCCGGCCAATGCCGGACCACCGTCGGTCAACGCCGGAGAAGTCGCCGGAATTCTTTCTCCGTCGTCTCTCTCCTCCGCCGGTTCACTTTGGGTGGTTTAGCATCAGTTTTGTGCAAGAATTGGGTTAGTTTAGGCTTGGTCAAGCCTTGGTCAACGGTGGGTTAAACCGGTCAACGGTTTGACCTAAACCGGTTTAACCTAGGCGGTTCGATTTAGACCGGTTCAGCTGGTTTGGTTCGATTGAGGTGGTTCAGTTGGTTCAGATTGGGTCAACCGGTTCAAGCTCGGTCAATGGTCAAAGTCAAAGTCAACGGTCAAAGTCAACGGTCAACCGAGGTCAAAGTCAACGCCATGGTCAACGCCGGTCAACGCTTTGACTCCGGCCAGATTATGATTTGCGGTTTGTATACGGGTGTTCGGGAAGCTTCGGAGTTTGTATTCGGGTGTTCGGGAGGTTCGGGTTTAGTTCGGGGTCTCGGGGAGTCGTATCCGCATCCGTGCCGTTCATTCCGACCGATCACGGTGAGTCGGCTCAAACACCGTAGATGGAGCATATAGAACGGAAAATGAGAAACCGTAGAGTTAGGGTTTGCATACCCGGATGTGATTTGATTGTGAATGAAAATTGAATTGGGTGATTAACGATAAACTGATTAGGGTTAAGACGCATGTTAGGGTTGTGAGAATTAAATGGATTAAACCTGTTGTGTGCCGTTAGGTTGGTAGTGACGTTGATTGTTGCATGCATATAGTCGTGGCATGATAGGGCCGTATATGCATATATACTTATGTAAAGAACGATATCGAATGGATCTAAGTATGTGAATTAAGACGGTGTTAAAATATGGATTTAAACCTAACAAACGTATAATGTATGAATCGATATCGGGTTTGAGTTGAATTACGTTAAAGAAAAGTAAATGAATTAAGTAAAGGAAAAATGAGACGTCGGGGAGTTTAGTAAGCTACTAGCTCTAAACTGACGGATCGGGGATGTGATAAAAGATACTTGGAAAAGTAAGAAAATGGGAAAGTGTGTGATTGGTGTGCCGTCTACGGATTAGCAATCTGCTAATCCAAGGTAGCAGACTTGAATGGGTTAAAAGTGGACGTTAATGAGATATGGGCCGTCTACGGATTAGCAATCCGCTAATCCAAGGTAGCAGACTTGAATGGGTTAAAAGTGGACATTAATGAAAACGTTGTACGTAACGTTTGATTACTCAGAAATGAATATGTTTCCCTGATATTGTGTTTAGTCCGAACCAACACAACTCATGGAAATGGTACAAGTTGCAAAGCTTTGTATCGTGGAAGTGAGGATAGCGGGGTCAAAGACGGGTTAGTGCGAGCCTTTGTCTCAAACCGATCTGTCTTTGGCTTCGTCTTGTGACAAACCTTTTCTGTTTGACTTGCTCGGGTTCGACTTGGTCATGTTCTTGTTTGATTGTTGACCGGTCAGGTCGTCGGTCAGCGGATAATGGGAAAGGGGCGTTACAACCTTCCTAATACTCCAGCAGACCGAATCAACTCGAGAGGGTATTGAACCAACAGCTGAGAATAATCGGCGAAGAAGGGAAGATCGAAAGAAGAGCGGTGATATGGGTATAGAGAACCGTGGGATTAGATCGGAGCACCCGGCAAAAACCGGGAAACAAAACTACAAAAAAATGAATCCATCCCGATATAAGACAAAGAAAAAGGATTCACTAACCAAAAAGAAAAATCAAAAGTAACCCGATTGTCGGCGAAGTGCCGATGGCCGAAAACGGGAATCGATTAGGTGAAGAACGAGGAAGAGAGAGGTAGGAGAGAAAGAAGATTTTTTTTAATAAAAATAAGATTATGATCGTATATTCGAAATAATTGGTATTCACCTATTATTTTAAAATTGTGTACACATCACTTTGGAAAAGTATAATAATAAACCAAATATTAAAGAGAAAGAAAAAGGCAAACAAAATTGGTCCAACCAAACGCAGACAAAAAAACCCTCTTCTCTCTCCTCTCTGACCTCTCACTAAAAGTCGAACTCTCGTGCTTTCTGTTCCGTTCATCGGACGGTGTTATACCGTTTCAGATGACTGGGTTACTTTTGTTGTGATTTCGTTTTAGTTTTTTTCTTCTCGTTTTGTTTATACTCCCAGTGATGTGCTGGATTTCGGTGTCCTGGCCGTTTTGCCGGTTTTGTTTTCTCCCGGGTTATTCCCAGTCTCGATCGTCATCTCCGGTGTTTTATTGTTAGCTTACACCGTTTTTCTTTGAGTTTCCTCTAGATCGATTGGATTTCAATATCCGGAAGACCTGTTTGTGCTTGTTTTCGCGACGATGTCACAGTATAATATGCGGTTCTCTTGATGGTTCCGCTGGCGTCAGATCTCCATAGATCTGAGCGTTTCTCGACGACGCTTGAAGCTGGACTTTGATTCTTCTTCGGTATAGTCTAGCATATCCTTCGGTGGGAGACGGATCGTCAAGGGAAAAAGCTTGTACCTAGTTTATCCTCCGGCCCTGGCAATTCCGCAAAACATCTCCGGCGTCGGAGCTGCATGACGGTTTGGCGGTGGTGGGGACTTTTGTTCCTTTATCCCCTCCACGTGGCGCAATCTCCCTCCTCTCGAGCTGATTGGAACGGAGACGTGGCCCATTGTCGGCCCGTTATGGATTCTCATAACTTCGTACTTGTTTTATTTTCTTGTAATGTTTGCTAGCCCATTGAGCTTTAATAAAATGTTTCAGTTGACAAAAAAAAAAATGGTCCAGCCAAACTACACGTTAAATAAATAGATAATGTAATATAGGTTAACAGAAAATTCCCCAATTTTACACCCACACAACCACTCTCTTGGTCCTTATAAAATCTTCTCTTCCAGTTATTGAAACCCAAAGAAAAAGAAATTTCGTTCTATATCATTGCTTCTTTCTTTCCTCTAAGATACCATGTTTAGTGCTTTCTTGGGTCATGCATCAGCTATTGCTGTTAGAGTCAAGATTAGCACTTTCCTAAGAAGGCCTATTCATGAGTTTAGGTCGGCCCAGAATGGAAAGTCGGTAATAAAGCCCAATGCGGTAAAACTTAGGTTAAACCAAACTCGGGATAGCCGGCTTACATTAGGGTTCCGAAGGTGTCGGGTCCAAGGCGCCGCGCGAGTAAGTTGGAAAAAGGAAATATTCCATATCAAGATAAAACCGAGTTATTAGGAAATATTCGTAATTATCTCTTATTTTCCTTTTACGTTAAATTGACTTGTAACCCTATAAAAGGGAACTACACAAATCAATAAAGATTCACGCTTTTCATAATACTTTTCGCTGAGAGATCTTAGAATCGACTTAAAACCTAATTTCTCTCCGGCGACTTTAGTACCCTCTTTTTACCGGCTTCCATCTCGGAAACGCCGGCTTATAAACCCTAATTTCCTAATTCTCACCGTGTTCACTAATTCTTCTTTTAGAATCCCTAATTTCAAACCTAAAACTCTTGCTATCTTTGGATAGACCGAGTTACGATCTTACAATTGGCGCCGACTGTGGGGATTTCTAAGAGAAATTTCTGAACGAGATGTCAGGAAACCGAAAGGAAATCGATCCGGAAAACCCTAGGGTTGACCTAAGCGATCATGAAGCAAGTGATTACGACCAAAGTGATCACGAGGACGATACAGCGCATGACGGCCAGCAGCCGCGTGACGCCAGTAAGCCAAAGAAAGCTCAAGATGACGGAAAACATGTCCCGTCACTCAGCGAAACAGCAGCTCAAATCGAGCAAGACAAAGTCTTAGCTACTCTGATGGCCAAGATCGAGTCGCAGAACGATTTGATCAAAACGTTCTCAGAAAAAAATCGATCTACTGCAAACGGAGCAAGCAAAGATCCGTTCGGACCAACAGTCTAGAAAGTACAAGAAAGAGGTGCCTCCGAAGGTGAAAGACAAAGTCGCCAGACGACTGGTCTATGACACATCCGAGGAGAGCCACCATGAACAAAGCCGAAGCAGCGAATCCAGAAGCAATCCGCGCAAAGAACGCAATAAAGAGGATACTCACGAACGTAGCTCACATCGGAAGGAAGGGTCTGAAGGACCTAAACGGAGCGGAAGTCGGAGGCAGGACGACTGGATCGATGAGAGGTACTCAACCGACAAGGAGGAACGTACCAATCACCAGACACGGGGCATGAACCACAGACGAAATTCGCGACATGAGAATGACTCGCACCGTGATAACTATCGCCATGAGCGAAGTATGTCGCACGAGAAAACTCATGGAGCGTCTATTCGCGGAGCAAGTCGCAACCATGTCGAGAAAAAATTGACCGAGCTCAGAGACACCCTGAAAGAACTAAAAGGAGAAGTCCATGGCGTTAAGGGATCTGCACCCGAGATCGACCGAATCATCGAAGAGACTCAAAGGACACCCTTCACCTCGCGCATCACAAACACGTACATCAGGCAAAGGGAGAAGCTCAAGTTACCAATGTACGATGGCACAAAAGATCCAGCGACCCATCTTACGACATTCAAAATCATGGCAGCAAAGGCGCGGTTTTCATCAAGCAGGGAGCCTGACATCGGTTTCTGTCAACTGTTCGCCGAAACCCTGGAAGGGGACGCACTAAACTGGTTCTCCCGACTCCCATCCAAATCAATCGATAGTTTCTCCGACCTCACATGGGAATTCGTAAGGCATCACTTCGCCTACGTACGGAAGGAAACTTCGCTAAGCGCGTTGATGTTAATGACGCAAGAAAAGAAGGAAACTTTGAAGGACTTCGTAGAAAGGTTCAGGGCAGTGATGACACGAGCTGAGGCACCAGATAAGTTCACTATCGCGGCCTTAACAAATGCTGTCTGGTATGAGTCGCCCTTTTATCAGGATCTAGTCGTCAACCCGCCATTAACCATCGAAGATGCACTCCATCGAGCGAATAAATTCGTGGAATTAGAAGAGAAAAAGGTCGCGTTAGCAAAAAGGTTCGGTTCCGGCAAGCAAGCATATAAGAAGGAAGAGAGAGAACCTAGACAGCATTACGAAAAAGGCGCCAAAACAATGGTTGTCGATAGCTCCGACAAATCCCGGTCATCAAAACCGTGGAATAAGCGAAACAAAGAAGCAAAGAAGGCACAACAAGCAACGGGGGACAAGTACTGCGAGTACCATCAAGCTACGTCGCACGACACGGCTGAATGTCGGAATCTCAGAAATGCACTCTATTCCCGACTTTCGGATGAAGAAATCAAGGCGGCCATTGAGAGGTTGAAAAAGGAGGAGTCGGGGCAACAGAAGGAGGACAAAGCCGACGGACAAGCTCCCAAGCAGGATAAACCACCACGGCGTATCAAAAGCATAGCTTTGAAACGCAATCGAGAAGAAGAAGAGGGAGAAGACGAATAGGAAACCCCCAAAACCGTCGGAAGAATTAATCAACATGATCATGGGCGGTCTAATCTCCGTAAACGATTCGGTCCGGTCAATAAAGGTCTACGAACGCCTTGCGTTAGCTGCACAAAAGGCGCCCCAGCCAATCCTGTCAGATGATCCCCCCGTCACCTTTAACGACCAAGACCTCTATGGGACTCACTACCCCCATAACGACCCGCTAGTAGTAGAGCTATTAATCGGAAGCTGCCAAGTATCTCGAATACTGGTGGACACCGGAAGCTCAATAGACTTGATTTTCATGGATACACTCAAAAAGATGGAAATTAAGGAGGAGGATATTAAGCAGAAAGCCAAGCCGCTCACCGGTTTCACAAGCGAGACGACATACACAATCGGAACGATCAAGTTGCCAGTTTACGCAGGAGGGATTAACAGATTGGTGAGGTTTCATGTCATTGACAAACCAACCATCTATAACATCATCCTCGGAACTCCGTGGCTATACAATATGAAGGCGGTGTCTTCAACATACCATCAGTGTCTGAAATTCCCGACACCTAAAGGAATTCAAACAGTCAAGGGATGCCAAAGCGCAAGCCGGTCGTGTTTTGCAAGAGAGCACATGATCAGAGTGCCTTCGTGCATGATCAACACGGAACACGGAAGAAAAGGTCCTGAGAAAGAACTGATCCAGCAAGTCATCATCGACGACTCCGACGCAAGCAAGTGTGTAGGGATTGGTGCAGAACTGCCAGAAGACATCAAAAAGGAATTGATCGCCTTCCTGCAGCAAAACGTTACAACGTTTGCGTGGACAATGAAGGACATGCAGGGTATCAATCCAACCATCACAACTCACGAGCTAAATGTCGATCCGACTTACAAACCAGTTAAGCAGAAGAGGCGAAAGCCCGGCCCTGAAAGGGCTATAGCGGTCAACGATGAAGTAGAGAAGTTACTTGAAGCTGGTTCAATCCAAGAAGTCAAATATCCCGATTGGTTGGCTAATCCAGTGATCGTGAAAAAGAAAAACGGGAAGTGGAGAGTATGTGTTGATTTCACAGATCTCAATAAAGCCTGCCCAAAGGATAGTTTCCCTCTGCCACATATCGACCGACTTGTTGAAGAAACAGCCGGAAACGAACTGCTATCATTCATGGATGCGTTCTCGGGATATAATCAAATCCTCATGAACCCGGATGACAGAGAAAAGACGGCATTCATCACTGAACGAGGTACGTATTACTATAAGGTTATGCTCTTTGGTCTCAAAAACGCCGGTGCCACCTACCAGCGGCTGGTCAATCGGATGTTTGCAGGCCAACTCGGCACCACAATGGAGGTTTATATCGACGACATGCTAGTCAAATCTTTGTTTGCCTCTCAGCACGTCGGCCATTTAAAGGAATGTTTTAACATCCTTAACCGGTATGGAATGAAGATCAATCCAACCAAGTGTACGTTCGGAGTAACATCAGGAGAGTTCCTTGGGTACGTGGTAACTCAAAGAGGAATATAAGCTAATCCAAAGCAGATCACGGCCATAATCGACTTGCCATCTCCTAGGAACACACGAGAGGTACAGCGCCTCACTGGCCGCATAGCCGCCTTGAATAGATTCATATCCCGATCAACGGATAAGTGTCTGCCTTTTTACGAGCTCCTAAGGGGAAACAAAAGATTCGTGTGGGACGATAAGTGTCAGGAGGCATTCATACAGCTCAAGGATTACTTGTCAAACCCACCAATATTGTCTAAACCAGAAAACGGTGAGACACTATTGCTCTACATCGCCGTCTCAACAACGGCAGTCAGTGGCGTACTAGTTCGGGAAGATCGAGGTGAACAGAAGCCGATCTTCTACGTAAGCAAAACAATGAACGGAGCCGAGACCAGATACCCCGCAATGGAGAAACTGTCCTTCACGGTCGTTATCTCAGCACGAAAGCTACGACCCAATTTTCAGTCGCATCCAATCGCTGTATTAAGTAGCCAGCCTCTCCGGACAATCTTGCATAGTCCAGGGCAATCTGGTCGCCTGGCCAAATGGGCGATAGAGCTAAGCGAGTACGACATCGAATACAGAAACAGGACAACCGCCAAGTCACAGGTAATAGCTGATTTCCTTGTCGAATTATCACCTGAATTGGATGTCGGCACCGAGATAGAAGACAAAAATTGGAAGCTGTTCGTCGACGGGGCTTCATCGAAAAAAGGAGCCGGGATAGGGATACGCCTCATATCACCGACCGGCGAAATACTAGAACAGTCATTCAAGCTGGGTTTCACGGCATCTAACAACACAGCCGAGTATGAAGCTCTGTTAGCCGGCCTCAGACTAGCCAGAGAAATCGGAGTACGACATCTATTCACCCATTGTGACTCCATGCTTGTAGCAAACCAAATCTATGGAGACTAGGAAGCTAAAAATGAGCGGATGCAGGCTTACCGAAAGACGGCATTAGAGCTCACTAGTTCCTTCGAATTCTTCGGCATTGTCCAGATACCAAGGAAAGAAAATGCCCCAGCAGACGCACTCGCGTCGCTGGCATCAAATCCCGATCTCTGCCGACGGATCCCGGTAGAAATGATCCACGAACCAAGCATTCCGCCCTCCGAAAGTGATCAAGAAGAACCTGACGAAACGATCCAGAGTGGCGAGGACGATATGTGCTGTAACATTCAGGCAAAGAACACCGACCTCATTGCTTTTCTAACTGACGACAATGAGGATTGGCGACTTCCAATAAGAGCATACTTGACAGAAGGAAAGCTTCCAGAAGACAAATGGGAAGCGCGACGACTTAAAGTCAAGAGTGCACGATACACTATACATAACGGTATCCTTTATAAATACTCTGCTAATAAAACCCTCCTCAGATGCATACACGGAGACGAAGTAAGTCGAGTTCTCGAAGAGACGCACTCTGGAGCATGCGGCAACCACTCCGGAGGCAGGTCTCTCGCCCTCAAAATCAAGCTGAACGGTCACTATTGGCCGACTATGACAACCGATTGCGAGACCTATTCCAACAAGTGTGAAAAATGTCAGCGACATGCGCCATTCATACATCGACCTACAGAACTGCTTACGACATCAACCGCAGCTTATCCATTCATGAGATGGGCAATGGATATCGTTGGACCATTACCGTTATCCAATCAAAGACGTTTTCTACTCATCATGACCGACTACTTCACAAAGTGGGTAGAGGCCAAGGCTTACGTCGCGATCCACGATGTCCAGGTCCAAAATTTCGTCTGGAAATACATAATATGTCGTTTCGGGCTGCCTTACGAGATCATCGCAATTCACCTCAAAAGTATTCGAAGGGTTCTGCAAGAAGTGGGATATACGTCTTAGCAAGTCGACACCACGGTATCCTCAGGGAAACGGCCAAGCCGAAGCTACGAATAAAACCATCATCTCCGGCATCAAGAAGCGCCTTGAGAGCAAAAAAGGAGTTTGGGCAGACGAGCTAGACGGCGTCCTCTGGTCGCATAGAACGACACCCCGCAGCGCAACAGGAGCCACCCCATTCTCCTTAGCCGTTGGCGTAGAAGCAATGGTACCAGCAGAAGCTAACATTTACACTCTCTGCCGGTCTCTCATGCCGCATCATACCGAGATCAATGAAAAAATGCTAATCCAAGCTCTCGATACCTTAGAAGAGGAGCGGGATCGAGCCCTACTCAGAATTCAAAACTACCAACAGCTCGCAGCTCGATACTACAACCAGAAAGTCAAGGAGTGACACTTCCAAGTCGGTGACTACGTCCTCCGCAAAGTTTACGAAAACACTAAAGAGTGGAGAGCAGGCAAACTTGGGGAGAAATGGGAAGGACCCTACAAAGTCACGAAAGTTGTCAAGCCGGGAGTCTACGAGCTTGAGTCCATGAAAGGCAAAGCTTTACCGCGATCCTGGATTTCGGCAAGTATAAAGGAGTACTTTTAAGACGGCAAGGCTATCGCGCAAAAAAAAAATGTACTATGAACTACGAGTGACTTGATTCTTCCTCGGGAGATACGTAGGCAGCCTTTACCGGCACAGTCACAAATCTAATAAAATCTTCATGTTTTTCAGTTAATCTACCGCCTTGAAAGCAAAAACCAAAACAGGTAAGTCCTTTCATTAAGTATTTAAAAACCCTCAGTACTAACAAAGCCGAGTCTAAGTAACTCGCGAAAGCCGATTCTAAGCAACTCGCAAAAGTCGAGTCAATGCAACTCGCAGAAAGCCGAGCATCTAATAAAGACTCGCACTAGCATCATGCCTCTTGGCCAGGGGTGTGGTCTTCCTTGCGCACGAGGTGCACATCGTGGTAAGGAAAAGCCGGGATCCGTCCCGCAAATTCTTCGCGGTAGGAGATAACAAATAAGTCGAGCATAAAAGACTCGCGCATTATCCCGCCCTTAAAACAAAGCCGAGCATTTGTAAGTCTCGCAAACCGCCTTATGGCAAGAGTCGCTAAATCATTTAAGTTTGACGACAAGCTTAATACGAGATTAGTCAGACTATTTGAAAGTTGCTAAATCGTTTAAGTTTGACGACAAGCTTAATACGAGATTAGTCCGACTATTTGAAAGTCGCTAAATCGCTTAAGTTTGACGACAAGCTTAATACGAGATTAGTCCGACTATTTGAAAGTCGCTAAATCGTTTAAATTTGACGACAAGCTTAATACGAGATTAGTCCGACTATTTAAAAGTCGCTAAATCGTTTAAGTTTGACGGCAAGCTTAATACGAGATTAGTCCGACTATTTAAAGTCGCTGCTTGTTTAAAAGTTAACACAAGTTTGTGATAAAAATCGCTACAAGCTTAAATGCAGTAGCACGACTTGGTCACACAACGAAAGTCTATATTTGATTCGTCAAATTCCAAACCGCAATTTGATTAAGTGTGACAAATAAGCTTTAAAAACAAAGATAGACTGATTCAAATCGCTATCAAAAGCTTAAAGCGAACTTAAGATAAATTATGATTAAAAACAGGAGTTCAAGGTTTGGAAAATCAAAATAAACTATTACAAAGCAACACAAGGAAATGGGATTTCAATCAGTTCCAGCCGACGATTTCTCTAGAACACCCTCCTTCTCGGCATTCACGTCAGGCTCCCCGTTTAAAGCCGAGACCTCTAGACTAACCGACTTGACGAGATTGTCGGGAACCCCCTCGGGAATTATGCCAAGATTAGTACCAAACTCATCCACATCCTTCGGGACACGAGGTGGTGAATCACGGGAAAGGTTCAGCAGAGGATGACGAAGCGGCGAAAGAACAAAAGACAGCTCTTCCTTAGTCACGACGTTTAACTCGTCAAATTTAGCATCGGCTGCGGCCTCGTCCATGGCAACTTGGTCTAAAACCGACGTAGGAATCAAGACGCCCTCGCTACTAAGCTTTAGCAGACACTTCCTGAGACCAGAGATCTGGCCAAACTCAATCTGTAAGGAAGTCGCAGTCTCCTGATCCTTTATATACCGTTGGAAAAGGTCAAAATGAGTTTGCGCCCTGGCCCTCGCCGCCGCATCAACACGATCCCTTTCTTTCCTTACGAACTCAGCAAAAAACTTCCGTTGCTCCTTCCTCTCGGACTGAAACGCAAGGAGGTCGGCCTTAGCTTTCTCGTCAATCTCACGAAGTCTCTCTTCGGCCTCACGGAGTTTGTTCAAAAGATCAAGATTTCTCGCCTCCAACATCTCCTTTTCTTCTTTCGCTTTCTTCAAAAGATTGTCTCTCCTTACGACAGCGTCAGATATCTTCTTAGCCGAATGAGTACTCTCAAGAGCCATGCGGTTCGACGCCGCTATCATCTGAAGGAAAATGTAATAATACCAAGTCAGGAAAAGGTAAACGACATTGAGACTTATGAAGAAAAGAGAAATTCCAAAGCTTACCGCTACTTCAGCCTGCTTTAGCTTGACAATAGCATCAGAATGAGGGAGCTCTTGAATCTTAGGCCAATCCATCTCATTGCCACGTACGCAAGTCAGCATGTTGAAACACGCCCGCGGATTATTAACAAGAGGTACCTCACTCTCATATTGAAAAGCAAAATTGTGAATCGAAGGTTGAACAGCCCCACTCTTTGACGGACCGCGAGGACGAGCTAGGACAAGCTCCTTGCGGGTAACAAAAGGCTTCAATGCGCCGGAAGAATCAGCAACATCTCCAGAATCTTCGTAAAATCGTTGCCAAGGATTCTTAGGCTTACCAGAATCTTTGGCATCCTGAGGATGGTTGGAAGTCTCAACAGCGATTTGACTAGCCACGGCAGGTTTCTTGGCCGATCTTTCTTGGTCCGACTTTCCCTCAGCCGGTCTTTTCTTAGGATGAACTTTGGCAGGTTCCTTAGCGGGTGGAGCCGCCATTGTTAAATCTACAGCCGAGACGACTTGAGAGTCGGCTGGTCTCTCGTCAACAGCAGACGACGCGCCAACATATCCTCGAAGAGGCGAAGCAATGTCTTTGTTCTTCAATGGTTGGGACGAAGAGGGATTGGCCGAGATCTTCTGAGAGTAATCAACCGATGCGATTTTCTTCACCTTGCCCATCCTCCTTGGTCTGACTAACTGTTCTGGAGCGACCTTCGACTTAGTATTCCACTTAACTGAAAAAGAAATGAAGATTCAGAAATATGAGCATGAAAGATACCGTCCTACGAAGAATACTTCAACAAAAAAAAACATATACCTTTAGAGATTCGCGAGAGAGACTTGCCGATACAATCTCGGGTGAAGTCTGACCACTTGCGAAGACCAAGAGCTTGAATCTTCTGGAGAATAGGGAAGAAATGATCTGGGTACGGCTTGAGAAATGGATGATGCACTGCAACAGTAAAACGGAAATAAGTAAATCATCACATTTGACTAAGCAATCAAATCAGAACGATATCTACCAAAATCCGTATTCCATGACGCCCTGATAAGTTCCCTATGCTCGTCAGGAACGACAAACGAAGACAATTCGACATAAAAGTAATTCCTTTGCCAGTTGTTAATTTTGTTAGGTGCGTCGGTCACAACACGGTTGCCACTCTTCAACTTAACGGCGAAGCAACCCGGGCTGGTTTTCATCGGGTTGATGGAAGTCGCCTCCTCGAAAAAGCTAGCCGTGATCGTCACATCGGCGCCAGCACCGAGCACAAGAAGACTAACCATATGACGAACTGCAACAGCTGAAAGCTGAGAAATAGCGATTTCACGACGATGGCAGTAAGAAACAAGCAAATCAGGTAGAGGCAGCCAAAGTCTCATAAAGAGTCATATAACCCGATGGAGGAGTCCAAGGACGGTCGAACGTACAAGGAATGAGGAACTTGATTCTCGAATCAGCCCCACAACCTTGAAGTTCGGTGGTCACAGATTCAATGTTAGAACGAGTTTCAAAGACGTTTCCATACAACTCGACAGAAGTAGACGGCGACCCAAGAGATGGAACATTGGAATCCGGTTCAAAACCTTCGATATCCACGGTCTCGTCGAAGTCGTCAGAATCAGAGTCCCGCAGCCGCGGAGTCAAAAGATCGCCTCGACCCGAACTACTTGCAGTGTCAGTCCGCTGAGCAAGCTCGTGACGACGGATGAAATCTTCGGCTGCATGGTATCCAGGATGGTTCCTCAGATCGGATGAGGTAGAAGCGGATGACGAATCCGAAGAACTGCTATGACGGCTTGGCGAATTTTCCGCAGACGAGACAGTAACAACTTCCTTGTCCTTACTCGATGAACAACGGATCAAAGACATAATTCACGGAAGAACAGACGAAGAACACAAACAACAAGCAGCGTTTGATCTAAAAGTCCTAAAAACAAAAGGTGGAGCAACGGCGAATAGATGGCCGGAAAATAAATACTGAAAGAGAGAAGATTACCTTCTAAACTTCTTCACTTGGGCGAAATGAGGGAGTAAGAAGCAAGAAGGAACTACTTATAGTGAAAATGACGGCGCAGAAATCAAGGCACATCATTACCTAGGCGACGATTCGTATATCATACCTATCCGGTGACTAAACCGAGAATCAATTCCGGTTTCGACGAATCATCATCGGTTCTGGACCGGTTTGCTAAAAGTTCGCCATTCCGGGCCAAGCCGGAGCGACCCGATAAGGATATGGGCCTAAACAGTAATAGAACTCGCTAGGTGAAAAAAATGCATGTGTGATATGGTCATTTCTTAAACCATAGGTTAACTCCTCGTAATGCCGACTTGAGTTCAAGTCGTCACACTGGGGGGGGGGGCTTATTGTTAGAGTCAAGATTAGCACTTTCCTAAGAAGGCCTATTCATGAGTTTAGGTCGGCCCAGAATGGAAAGTCGGTAATAAAGCCCAAGGCGGTAAAACTTAGGTTAAACCAAACTCGGGATAGCCGGCTTACATTAGGGTTTGGAAGGTGTTGGGTCCAAGGCGCCGTGCGAGTAAGTCAGAAAAAGGAAATATTACATATCAAGATAAAGCCGAGTTATTAGGAAATATTCGTAATTATCTCTTATTTTCCTTTTACGTTAAACCGACTTGTAACCCTATAAAAGGGAACTACACAAATCAATAAAGATTCACGCTTTTCATAATACTTTTTGCTGAGAGATCTTAGAATCAACTTAAAACCTAATTTCTCTCCAGCGACTTTAGTACCCTCTTTTTACCGGCTTCCATCTCGGAAACGCCGGCTTATAAACCCTAATTTCCTAATTCTCACCGTGTTCACTAATTCTTCTTTTAGAATCCCTAATTTCAAACCGAAAACTCTTGCTATCTTTGGATAGATCGAGTTACGATCTTACAATTGCCATAGCTTCGCCAGTTGCCAGCATTGTGGGTATCCATAGTGGTCGTACTACCAGCAGGTGATTTATGTGATTATTATTATATTTTCTCTCTGCATCTTTTTGTTCCTTTTTAGTTAAGTAGTTTTTAATATCTTAATTTCGTAATAAGTTTTTACGAAAAAAAAAAATTCCGAGCGGTTGAGGTAGTCTAAGTGGTAGAAGGGTCCGAGGTGGCAAACACCATCCAGGTTCGATTCCAGGCGGAAACAAAAATGCCTCCTCTGCTCACAACGCAGGCACTGGGCCTAAGGCCCCGGGAAAACCCTCCCAGGTGAAGCTGGCCTGCGGCCTGACTGGGCCCAGAGAGATTAGTCTGGACCTCGGTCTGGGATCCTCCCTGGATTATCAAAAAAAAAGAAAAAAAAAATTCCGTAATAAGTATTTTTTTGGTCGATGAATATCATTTTCAGTTTGTTTATTAGCAGGGTTAATCGGGTGAATATTAGAAAGTGGGTCAAAAATTAGGTGTATAAAAAGTTT
Organism: Orychophragmus violaceus; assembly: GCA_030180135.1. Lineage (NCBI taxonomy): Eukaryota > Viridiplantae > Streptophyta > Magnoliopsida > Brassicales > Brassicaceae > Orychophragmus > Orychophragmus violaceus. Next base: position 32,372,435 of record CM058231.1, on the reverse strand, counting down.
ATACCCTTATTTAGGTAAATGACAGCACACAACAATTTTAACACGCAAAATCGGACAACCATACCCTTATTACTTCGTCTGCGACATCTGACCCGAAAGTGACAGGTCGCTGAAAAGCGACAGCTACTTTTGCGAATTGTTTGACCACTACGAAAAAGTTTTGGCCGGTAGTCATTTATTTTGAGCAGTAACGTCGACAACTTTTACCTATACCTATCCATAGCTGAGCTGGCAGTAACGTCGACAACTTTTGGAGGTAACAATTGCCCGCTCAAAATTTCAAGGAGAAATATCTTCAAGGGACCCTATCTTCAACCCCATCTACAATCAGTAGGACTTATCTGGTCCCTTGAACAACAGAAAATCTTTACCTCCATTGGGTCATCTACATTCCTCGGAATTTATCTGGTCCCTTGTCAGAGTAAGAATCTGACATCCATTTTGTCACAAAAAATCGTAGACGACTATTTAGAGTTGTAGACAAAGTGGAATACTTTGCTAAAGATCTAACTTTTGTTTGGCTGTAGATGGATGGAAGGAAGACAGTTTTGCTGCTCAGAGGGAAATGGCGTGAAGGTAACACTGGAATTTGGAGCTTCGAGGTCGAGAAAAAAGGAAACACCAAATCTATTTGGTTAAGCTCAAGGTCAACTTTTGACTATCTTGAGAAGATAGTCAAAGAAAAGATGGATATCAAAGAAGATCGAGCTGTGGAAATAACATACCAATGGCCGCAGTACATGTTGATGGATGAGGGAAGAGACGCACCACCTGTTCTGGTTCAAAACGACGACGATGTGTCCCTGTTTGTGGAAATGAGATGTGAAATTGATCAACTCAACTTGTGCGTGACTTTGAAAGATACTGAAATTGTAGAGAATGACGTTGGTAAGTTTTCTTCGTAAATAGTCGACTACTGTTTGCTTTTAACGGATTCTGATTTTTTAGTAGTTGACTACTTTCATGGGTTAACAGATATGGTTGACTGCTTTAACGCTGGAAAAGGGATGACACCTCAGAAGAGTGGTAAGATTCACCTAAACGGTGTTACAATATCGTGTTATAATGGTATGATATGGTCTAACACTGTTTCTGCAACGTATATGTTGGAATTGTGTCCAGTAATCTCGGTACTGTCTCTAGAAAGTAAGAGTATGTCAATGATCAGACATAAGTCATATAATACTGGGGGTCATGATGACTTGCTAGAGTCCGCTCATGATCTATAAGTCTTGGACTTATTGCCTTTATTATATGATCCCATATGGGTCACACGCCTAAGCTAACAGGAAAATGTGTAGGAACGGCTTAGCAGAAGTACGGTAAAAGTGCCAGGCATTTGTCGTACTTAGAGAGAGAGATTAATGGGTCTGATTAAATCCAAGGGATTTAATCAGATTGGTATTTGGGCCCAAAAGCCCAAAAGGAACTAGACAAGTTTTATAATTAAAACTTAAGTCTGAGTCTCCTTCCAACCTTAGCCCCCTCTGCGATTTCTCTCTCTCTCCCTGCGCCTCCTTCTCTTGGTCTAGCAGCCTTCTTCCTGCTTGGTGTGCGTGTGTGAACCTCTGGAGGAGTTATCACTTGGTGGCTCTGCTGATCTCTGACCTGTTCTTCATATTCCGCTGCATTAACAAGGTAACAGGTGAGATCTATTATGTTTCTAGCAAGAGAACCTAGATCTGGCATGTTTAGGATCTATTAATCTGATGAATTGAATCAGGATTAACACTAAGAAAATCCTTCAGTGGTATCAGAGCTATTGGTTCTGTGGTTTTTCTTGTTTAGAATCATGTTTAGGATTGTTTAAAGAGGTGTTTTTGAATCAATCTACTGATAAGAGCAAAACACTTAAGAAACAAGAATTGAAACCTAAACAAACACATTTGAAATCGCAAAAACCAAGCTATATGACTTGGATTGCGATCGGCCGAGTGTTGAACCGATCGGCCAAGCCGATCGCATGTATCGATCACGGATCGATAGCATGGATCGCGTTGGCCGGTTGGATCGATCGACCGTGAGGTGCAAGGCGGATGCTTGCATCGCGTCCTGCCCGTCCCGCTCGCGTGTGTTGCTGTCCCGATCGCTCGGCGATCGTGTGAAGCAATCGACCCGAGCAGTCCCGATCGCTGAAGCATGGCGTGGGACGATCGCAACTGTCCCGACCATCCCGTCCGGTCCCGACTATCGACCCGCCGCGGAAGCAGCTTGCGATCGCGTGATGCTTGCATCGCGTGATGCTTGCGGCTGCGGCTAGCTGATCATGCCTTGCGTGGTCGCCAAGCTAGGTCACGACCGTGATCGGTTCGTGACAAATCGGTTCGGTTCGGTTAATGGTTCGGTTTAAAATTTTGATTAAAATCAAAACGTCACGGTTTAATAAACAGACTTAATAAGTTTATTGAGTTCTGGTTAAACCGGGATAAGAAATCCAAAGTCGAAATATTGGATTTTGTGCCTAAACCAGGATTTTCTAATTTGATTTGGTTGGACCAAATAAATTGAGAAAATCCGGTTTAGTAAATAACCGGTTGACAATTGTGGTCATCGTAGTAATTAATTTTGGTTAAGACCAATTTTAATGAACCAGACCGGTTATGTCATTTAATTGGACAATTGGGTTATGTCTTGGACATGGACCAATTCTTGGGCCTCGGGCCAAGAAGTTAAAACAGTTGGGCCAATTATTTGAGTCTTTTCTTCAGAATTAATTTAAAATTTATTTTTATAAAAATTATAAAATCGATTTTAAATTAATAAGTTTCCAAAATTTTGAAATTAGAAAGTTTTTTAAAATAGAAGTTTCTAGATTTGCATGTTTTGGATTTTAGGAAATTTCTATAATTAAAAGTTTCTAATTTTAGAAAGTTTCCAAATATAGTAGGTTTCTAAAAATGGAAAGTTTCCCAAAATAGTAATCTTCTATTTTGGGATGAATTTTTAATAAACCTACAAACCTCAAATAATATCAAGCCTTGGATGTCTTGTCCAGTCTATGTCAGCTGTCGAAGCCCATTCAATTGTACTCATGGCCTTACAGTGTGAGGGTGTCTACTTTTGCGTGGATAAGACGGTTTGTGATTCATAAATGTCATTGGGAGTCCCAGACATTAATGATTACATGACTGTATAGTCTGGTTTTCTTGACTAGGCCATCGGGAGTCCCGGGCCTTGAGACATCAGAGTGGATTGGGCCTCGGGCCCAGATTCACAACCAAGAGTTATATCACGGATATAATTAGCCGAGATAGGGCTTACCGATATAAGCTAAGGTTGGGTGACGGCCAGTGGCCCACTTTGATCTTAGTTATATGTGGATCTTGGAATCATTATATTCTATTGAGGGTAACTTATGTTATTGAATATAATGCGTGATTAATCATATTAAGTATAATACGAGATTAATCATATTGAACATATTAACTAAAATCCTTTTATCTTAATTTTCAGTTATGACTAGCACAAACAATCAAAACACTTTCTCGATCCGGTCTGTCCTTAAGATGGACAAGCTGAACGGATCAAATTTCTTGACTTGGTCGCGGAACCTGAGACTATGTCCTTGAGAGAGCTCTCCCCGTGAGGATCGGGTCCAATGCTTCTCATGCAGTATATGATGCTTGGAATAAGCATTATAATAATGCGGTAGATGTGCGTGGTCTGATATTGGCTACCATGGACTCAGACTTGCGGAAGCAATCTGAGAACATGGAGTCGCCAATAGAGATGATCAGCAGCCTGAAATTGAAATTTCAGGAGCAGATAAGAGTGGAGAGATACCGGTTGGTTAAGTCTCTCACTAGCTGCAAGCTACCAAATGATAATCCAGTGAGTCCTCATGTCAGTAAAATGATGGGTTACATTGATAACCTGAGGAAACTGGATTATCCAGTTAGCCAAGAATTGGCAACTGAGATCATTCTGCAGTCACTGCCGTCAAGCTATGATAAGTTCAGAAGGAACTATATCAAGAAAGGCTTAACGAAGACGCTGACTGAACTGCATGATATGCTCAAGACAGTTGAGCCAAACGTGAAGAGTACCCTGTACAATCTCATGAATGAGAAGGGTAGGTTTACTAAACCTAATGCTGACAAGGGTGAAGACAAAGTTGTCCAGATTTTGAATCATGGCAAGCGTGTGTCTTCTGAGCCCGAGTCAGATACCTTTTACGTTGGTAAGTGCTGCTACTGTAAAGAGATTGGGCATTGGAAGAGAAATTGCATTAAATTCATGGAAGATGATGAGGAGTTGAAGTTGATGTATGAGACTACTTCCTCAGGTATTCATGTTATTACTTCAAGTTCTACCTTATAGGTATTGGATACTGGTTGTGGCACTGATATTTGTTATAATATGCAGAGCCTGGGCAACAGTAGAACTTTGAAGAAAGGGCAAGTGAAACTACATGTCTGGAAGGAGCTTGGGATGCTGCCTCAGCCGTAGGGTTTTCACTTATAGATCCCTTTGAGGCTTGGTTTTGTATTAAGTAATTGCTACAATGTACCTGCTTTAAGCAGAGTTGTATTTCATTTTCTTGAGTGAATTTGAATGTTTTTCATTTTGATAAAAGACAAATTTTTGTTCTTTTGATCTTAATGAAATATTAATTGTAGCACCCTATTCATGGAATGGGTTTTATATCTTAAACCAAAGAGTGCCTAAATGTAACATAAATACCGAATTGGTTTAAATCTGATGAATTAAACCTGATTTTTCTTGGCATAAAAGTCTTGGTCACATAGAGTAAGTAGGATTCAGAAATCCCATAGTTATGGACTGTTGGGCTCATTTGATAAGATATCTTATGAGACTTGAATTCTGTTTACTGGACCAAAAGGTAAAGGGGCCTATCTTAGCCGAGCTAGAGAAAGGCCCAAAGGCTTATTGGACCTGGAACATACTCATGTATGTGGCCCAATGAGCAGTAATGCCAGAGAAAATTTCCTGTACTTCATTGTCTCTACTGATTACTTCAGTAAGTGTGACTGTGTTCATTTGATGAGACACAAGTCGGAATTCTTTGACATGGTCGAAAGAGTTCCAGAATGAAGTATAGGATCTGAATGACTGAAGTATTAAGACTCTGGATCAGATCACGAGTGAGAATACTTAAGTCATTGATTGTGTGATCATCTGAATGAGTGTGAAATCGTTTCACAGCTCATTTCTCCTGAAAAACCTGAAGGTGTTTCTGTGAGAAAGAATCAGATCTTATTAGAAATGATTAAAGATGAGTCACACGAATCTTCCATGATATTATTTAAGAATAACGCTCTAGAAATATCTAAGTTTACGCTGAAAAAGGTTCCACCAATATCAGTTGAAAGACACCACGTAAATGTGGATTGGAATCGATCCAAATTCGTCTTTACTGAGTATTTGTAGTTGTGCTACTTCACTGGTTGTCCTAAGGAAACCAAGGCTTGTTACTTTTACGTCCATTCTGTTTTCTAAGAAGGGAAGTTACTTTCCAAGAAGAACAGTGGGAGTAAAAGTATAACTCGAAGAAACGGATGGATTTACAGATTTCTGTAGAATCTACACCTGTGGAGCCTGAAGTTCGCAGATATGAATGAATCAGTTACTAATCCGAGAGTGATTTCTCGTCATTAGTTGAACCTGATAATCATTGAAAGTTCGCATGATCTGATGATCATTGACAGCGACGAATCTGCGAAATTCAAAGAAGCGAAAGTGAGCCCGGACTCCGAAAAATTACACTATGTGTAAGTTAGCTTTATTGATCCATTCATGGATGGAAGCAAACATATCGGAGTTGGAATCTTCGTTCTGTTGAAGTAGTCAAGGTTTTGTATGTCAAGGACATACTGATTCTCGGAAATAACGTCTCAATGCTGCAGTCAGTAAAGGACTGGCTTGGGAGTTGGTTCTATGATTGTCATGGGTAAAGCCACGTAGTTCTTGGATTCTGGATCTAAAGATAGAGATCCAGTAGAGCTGGTAGGACAAAGTCAGGATTCTTACATTGACAAAGTCCTACACGTTTTCAGCATTCCAAGAAGGGTTTTATACCAATGTCACATGGCATTACGTTAAGCAAGACACAGTGTCCTACGATAACTGCTGAGCTTAAATGCATGGATAAGATTTCATATGCGTCAGCAATTGGATCTATCATGTATGCCATGAAACGTACTTGTTTGATGTTGCTTTAATGTTAAGCAAGACAAGTAAAGACCAGTCAAATCCAGCAAAGAATCACTGGATTGCCGTAAAGAATGTCCTAAAGTATTTGAGGAATACTAAGGATAAGTTCTTGATTTACGGAGAAAGTGAGGTGCTACAAGTCGGTAGAGCCTGAAAGGCAAGTTTCCAACGGACAAAGATGATTTCCGGTCACAGTCCGGTTATATCTTGTGTCTGTCTGGCGGTGCAAGGCACTGTTGCTGACTCCATGACTTAAGCTGAACATTTCGCAGCTTGGAAAGCGGCGAAAGAGGTTGTTTGAAAGAAGAGTTCGTCACTGAACTTGATGTGATTCCCAGCATAGATGAGACTAGCTGCACATCAGAGGTCCAAACACTTTTAGGATAGGTATAACCTATTCCGTGAGATAAATGACAGAGATGTTAAGTAGATCAGCAAGTTTCAACGAATGAGAACGTTGCTAATCTATTAACGAAGCCACTCCTTAGGCCTAAGCACGAGTCTCGGACTGTTGCTGTAGGATAAGTGAAATTAAGATGTAGTCTTAATTTCAGTGGGAGTTAATAAAGGGCTTTATTTAGTTATTGACATGTTCTTGAAAAACATTTTATGATGTTTATTGAAATTATTATTTCAATATTATTTTAACTGTGATGAAATAATCGTTCCAAAGTGATATGAACCATTTTATAGGTCATCGAAGTAAATGACTTGATCTTGAGTTATCAAAGTCATTTAGCTTGATCATGAGACCCTATATTTGATAGATGGCTTATATCATCATGTCCCTAGTCGAAGGTTGTTGAAATTGGAACACCAACAACCGTGTGAGACTAGATTGGTATGTGACTTATGACAAAGTCTCAGTGTGTCATAGATGCACGGCATCAAAGTCAGTACATAGGTGTATGTAGGGTACATACGACCGGACTAGACCCGATTATAAGAACTCTTCAGGATATTTATATCTGTGTCATAAGAGATTCTTACTACGACTATAGAGTATAGTCCTTAGACCTGAGTTCGCATGCATGTGACTGCACATGAACTAATGCGCTTTGATCATTGTCTAATGCTGTCGTTAAGCGATAGTTATAAGGACCTTGTTTGGGTGTATTATGAAATGAGTAGTTTACAGTGATGGAACAAGACGGGATTTGTCCCTCCAATATAAATGGAGTGAATATCTCTAGGCCAATCGGAGATTTGAATACTGGAAAATGCATGGCCATGCTCAAACGGACTTTCCCGAGTCGTTTGGATTGTCAGTATCGAATCAGAGTCCGATGAACAAGATTAGGCTTTATAAGGATGACACTAATCTTGCCTTATGACTAATCGAGATATTGTGACAAAAGGATTATGAATACAGAGATTCCAGTACAAGTGGGAGATTGTTGGAATTGTGTCCAGTAATCTCGGTACTGTCTCTAGAAAGTAAGAGTATGTCAATGATCAGACATAAGTCATATAATACTGGGGGTCATGATGACTTGCTAGAGTCCGCTCATGATCTATAAGTCTTGGACTTATTGCCTTTATTATATGATCCCATATGGGTCACACGCCTAAGCTAACAGGAAAATGTGTAGGAACGGCTTAGCAGAAGTACGGTAAAAGTGCCAGGCATTTGTCGTACTTAGAGAGAGAGATTAATGGGTATGATTAAATCCAAGGGATTTAATCAGATTGGTATTTGGGCCCAAAAGCCCAAAAGGAACTAGACAAGTTTTATAATTAAAACTTAAGTCTGAGTCTCCTTCCAACCCTAGCCCCCTCTGCGATTTCTCTCTCTCTCCCTGCGCCTCCTTCTCTTGGTCTAGCAGCCTTCTTCCTGCTTGGTGTGCGTGTGTGAACCTCTGGAGGAGTTATCACTTGGTGGCTCTGCTGATCTCTGACCTGTTCTTCATATTCCGCTGCATTAACAAGGTAACAGGTGAGATCTATTATGTTTCTAGCAAGAGAACCTAGATCTGGCATGTTTAGGATCTATTAATCTGATGAATTGAATCAGGATTAACACTAAGAAAATCCTTCAGTATAAACTAGCTATGGTGTTGTTTCAAAACCCAGAAGAGAAAGTTCCTGATACTGAGATTGAAGGTGAGATAGTCGAATACTTAGTTTTATTTATAAGTAGCTGAATACTCAGGTTGTTTTTTATGGGAATACTTGTTTGATTGTAGTCATATACATAGGTAGTTGAATACTTAGTATTGTATAGTTGACTACTTTGTAACAAACTCTGTAGCTTTGCTTGCATTGAACGACCTGGACAACGACGAAGAAGTACCAGAAGATCTCGAAGAGATGGAAGATATGGCGATACTCTGTCTTGACGGAGAAGATATTGATAAGGGAAAAGGTGTAGACACTTCTGCGAATAACTCTGATGAAGAATGGCATGAATTTGCAGTTGACGAAAATGACGAGAAAAACCCTGCTGCTGGTTTTAAATCGGACAATGGTGAATACAAATCAGGTGAAGAAGCTGATGAAGAGCCTGAGAGCAATACACAAGGGTCTAAGAGGTTTAGCTGCGCAAAAGAAACGATTGATGGAGTTTTCGAAGACACGGAAGACCCGCCAGCTATGTTTGGAAGAGATGCTCCACCAATCGTTGATGAGTTGCCAGGTGATGGTACGTCGTTCCATACTTATTGCTACATACTTAGTTTGAGTAGAAAACTATTTGTAGTTATCAACATATATTTTCAAATGCTTACTTCTACACAACATTTTGAGCAGTCAACGATTTGTAGATAACTATTATTTTGCACCATTTATGATTTCTTATGCAGGGATAGACGATGCTTTGGATGACGTTAGCTACGAGGGTGTCAGTATATTTGTGGGAAGGATATTTAAGAACAAAGCTGAGTGCAAACTGAAGATGGCTTTACACGCGATTAACAAAAAGTTCCATTTCAAAACTCCACGCTCATCACCAACTTACATGGAATTCGTGTGCATTAGCGATAAGTGTCACTGGCTTGTGTATGCATCCATGATGGACCGTACTGGAAACTTCCAGATCAAAACGGCAAACTTCAAACACACATGCTCAATTGACGATAGGCGTCAGTACCACAGACAAGCTACGACATAAGTAATTGGGGAGTTAATTCGAACTAGATTTACTGATGGAAGGAAAGGACCAGCTCCCATTGAGATTCAAAGGATAATGCAGGAAGATTTCCAGGTAAATAGCTTTTGGATAGACAATTACCATATATTGAATACTAACAGTAGTCGAGAATTGAGGCATAACTATTTCTCAAAAATGGTTGTCTACTTCAGGTTAACATCTCGTACTGGAAAGCGTGGAGGTGTAGGGAAATCGCTATGGAAAAATCACTAGGCTCTGTATCAGGTAGCTTAGCGTTGCTACCATCATATGTCGAGAACCTGAAAAACTCAAACCTGGGCACAGTGTGTGAAACATTATATGAGGTTGACAAGAATGGGAGTAAGCGGTTCAAGTATCTATTCCTTTCTTTCGCTCCCTCAATTGCGGGGCTTAAATACCTGAGGCCGGTATTGCTCATTGACGGGACTCATCTAGCTGGACGCTATGGTGGATGTCTTCTTGCTGCTAGTGCACAAGATGGAAACTTCCAAATTTTTCCAATAGCTTATGGGGTAGTCGACAGTGAAAACGATGCATCTTATGTATGGTTCTTCCAATGCCTAAAGCAGATCATAAACGATAGCAGTGATTTGATGTTTGTCTCAGACAGACATTCAAGCATTTACAAGGGGCTGAGACATGTAATGTAGTTGTCTAATTTTAGTCTATGCACAATAATTGTCTACGACTATTTTGTAGTTGAATATCTGGTGATATTTCTGAACCTTGTATTTATAGGTGTATCCTCAAGCTGGACATGGGGCTTGTTTAGTGCATCTAGTGAGGAATGTAACAACAACGTTTAGGGAAAGTTGCCTTCACTAGTGGTGAGAGCAGCGAAAGCTTATACCGTTTTAGAGTTCTCTGAAATATTTGCAGAACTACAATCTGTGAATCCTGAGTGCGCTCAATACCTGGTTGATGTGGGGCTCCCACACTGGACACATTCATACTGCATGGGTGAACGATACAATTTGATGACAACCAACGTTGCTGAGTCATTAAACAAGGTTTTAAAAGAGTGTAGAGAGTTCCCACTTATCTCGATGCTTGAAGCTATAAGAATGAGTCTGATCAGTTGGTTTGTGAGGAGAAAAGCAGCAGCCTCATCAGATGATAGCATGCTAACGCCAAAAGTGAGACAACTTATGGATGTAAATTTTACTGACGGCACTAATATGAAAGTAAGTATTTCATGTGGTCAGCTACATAAGTAGACAGATATATAAAGCATTCATCTGCGTGTAGTTTAATATATGTATTCGTATAATTGTAGGTGACTGTTCTTAACTGCGAAGAGTTTGAGGTGAGAGACACAAAAGGAGTGAGGTTTGCAGCTGCAGGGAGTACCAAATGATCCAGATACCATGTAGCCACGCTTTAGCTGCCGCGTCGTATACTAATTACACAACAGACAAGCTGGTCAGAATTGTGTACACAACAGCATTCAGAAAATTAATCTATGAAGGGGTGTTTCATCCAGTTCCGACACCAGTAGTTTCTGGTAATGTAGATCTCCTACCGCCCCTGATGAGGCGCCCACCAGGTCGACCAAAAAAACAGAGGATCCTCTCCCGAGGAGAATTCAAGGTAAAAGTAGGATATTTGACTAGTCATTATTAAAAAGTAGTTGACTATTTTGTGGAAGTATTTATAAACAAAAAATTCTTATGAATTAGCGGCGGGCGAAGAAGGCGGCGAGAGTTTGCAGTAGGTGTCTTGGAAAAGGACACAACAGGGCGTCATGCAAATTACCTAGGCGGGAAAGGTGAAGCTACCTTATTGTTTTATTGCCATGGGAGAAGCGGAATTGATGCACTTCAAATCACTTGTAATCCTTTATAGTATGGGGAATTATTAACCATTTTGATGATTTGCTTTTGGTACAATGCATCATGTTTTGGAATTACATAATTTAGCCGGTTTGGCATAATACTCTATTGTATTGCTGTTTTAAACTCCCATATTTAATGGCAAATTTCCGTCTTTTTATATTTTGCAATCTTTTATTGGTTGTTGTTTGATAGATGTTAGGGTAGATGAGTACTAGTACTGTAGGAATTTTTTAAACTAGTATTTAAACAATACTCATTTCTAGTAGTTGAATACTAGTAGACTGATATGTTTAGTAAGTAGACTGATACTAGTACTGGAAGTAGTTCACTTCAATTTAGTAACAAGTAAACTATAATTCAACGTAAAAATTCTAGTTTACTTGGAAAAGTAGTTAGTCTATATACCAAAGTAGGTAGACCCTAAACCAAATCTTCGAGGGCATGTTCAAGTAAAAATTCTAGTTTACTTGGAAAAAGTAGTTAGTCTATATACCAAACTAGTTGACTACTAGTAGTTGAATTCTAGTAGACTGATATGCTAAGTAATAACAAAACTATAATTATACAACCAAACATAAAACGTAAAAAATTAACATAACTTAGGAAAGTAACATAATGTATAAGTTTACATAGATAGACAGATAATTTGAAAATAGAACAAACGTACAAATAAGAGATAACCAAATATGACACAAGTAGTAATTAAAGATGCTCTAAGTAGTACCACTATGGTCGATCTCTTTGAACAGAGAGAAAGCGTACTTCAGAGATGCATCACGGACGACGGCTTCAGTAACATGAGGAGAAAGGGAAATCTGGCCGGATGACTTCAACTCGAATAACATAAGTGTGTGTATCCCAGAATTTCCTGTAATAGTAGTCGGCTACGATTATAACTATTCTAATAATAAGTTAGCATGGAATAGTCAACTATTTATGAAGATGCAGCTTACCTGATTTTTCTTTCGGCATTAGTGGCTTCCCAATATTAATGATGAACGGTTTAGTGGACAAAGTCTTCATCTCTGAGTTGTAAGCAGCTTTCCGAATGAAAAATGGCAATTTGTGTGCTAAGGGACTAACAGAACTCATAATCTCAGAGTCAGGAACCATTTGCTTGCTTTGTAGAACGCCTATGCTGTGGCTGTCAAGGTCGATGGATAGGCCAACCCAATGACCATTGTCCAACAGATATGGGCAGTACAGCATAAAGACATCTTTGCACCACTCCCTTCTTGTTTTCACATATGTGACAGCCTCTTTTGATACGTCAGGGAGTTTCTTGCTCGGAATTTGCAGGTTAGCAATTAATCTGACGAACTCGTACGCTAAGTAGTCATAACCCTTAAGGGAGGATTGTTGGAATTGTGTCCAGTAATCTCGCTACTGTCTCTAGAAAGTAAGAGTATGTCAATGATCAGACATAAGTCATATAATACTGGGGGTCATGATGGCTTGCTAGAGTCCGCTCATGATCTATAAGTCTTGGACTTATTGCCTTTATTATATGATCCCATATGGGTCACACGCCTAAGCTAACAGGAAAATGTGTTGGAACGGCTTAGCAGAAGTACGACAAAAGTGCCAGGCATTTGTCGTACTAAGAGAGAAAGATTAATGGGTCTGATTAAATGGGATTTAATCAGATTGGTGTTTTGGGCCCATAAGCCCAAAAGGGAAAGAGAAGGCTTTTAATAAACTAAAAGCCAAATCTCTTTCTCCTAACCCTAGCCCCCTGAGCCGATTCTCCTCTCTCCCTGCGCCTCCCACCAGCTCGGTCTAGCAGCCGTTTTCTGTGATCGCGTGTGTGAGCCTTTGGAGGATTCATCCCTCGGTGTATCTCTCTGATCTCTGACCTGTTCTATTCCTTCCGCTGCAACAAACAGGTAAAAGGTGAGATCATCTAATGTTTCTATTCAAGAGAACCTAGATCTGTATGTTTAGGTTGATATGAATCTGTGAATTGAATCAGGATCATCTAAACAATTCCTACAGTGGTATCAGAGCCATTGGTTCTTAGGATTTCTTGTTTTAGATTCATGTTTAGGTTGTTTAATCTGTTTAGAAGTGTTTTGAATCAACTATTGATAAGATAAAACACTTAAGAAACAAATTTGAATCCTAAACACACTAAAGAAATCGCAAACCGAGCTATATGACTCGGGTTTTGCGATCGGCCGAGATGATGAACCGATGGCCAAGCCGTTCGTATGGATCGCGCGTTGGCTGGTTGCATCACTCGACCGTGAGGGGCAGGCGCAAACCGATCGCATGGCTCGGCCGAGATCGATCGCAAGGATCCAATCGGCCCGACCGCATGGATCGAAGCCACACGCGTTTCTGCCGAGAGCCGAGCATCGTCTCGATCGCGTCTCGGCCTGAATCGTCCCGTCCCTGTCCCGAGCATACCGAACGATCGTCCCGATCACGCAGCCAAACCGTCCCGATCACGTCTCGGCCGAGCATGATGGCTTGCGGCTTGGACAAGTCTCGACCGGTTAGGGTTTCGGGTGTGATGGACCGGTTCGATTTCGGTTAGATGGTTCGGTTCAAAACTTAATTAAAATTGATTCGTTCTGGTTTAATAAACAGATTTTAATAATTTTATTAAATCTGGTTAAACCGGGATAAGAAATCCAATGTCGAAAGAATTATTGGATTTTGTGCCTAAACCAGGATTTTCTAATTTGATTTGGTTGGACCAAATAAATTGAGAAAATCCGGTTTAGTAAATAACCGGTTGACAATTGTGGTCATCGTAGTAATTAAAATTTGGTTAGACCAATTTTAATGAACCAGACCGGTTATGTCAAATAATTGGACAATTGGGTCATGTCTTGGACATGGACAAATTCTTGGGCCTCGGGCCAAGAAGTTAAAACAATTGGGCCAATTATTTGAGTCTTTCTTCAGATCAATTTAAAATTTATTTTATAAAATATAAAGTCGATTTTAAATTAAAGTTTCCGAAATTTTGAAATTAGAAAGTTTCTTAAAATAGAAGTTTCTGGATTTGCGGGTTTTGGATTTTAAGAAATTTCTAAAGTTAGAAAGTTTCCGGTTTTAGAAAGTTTCCAATTTTAGAAAGTTTCCAAAAATAGTAGGTTTCCAAAAATAGAAAGTTTCCCGAAATAGTAATCTTCTATTTTGGGAATGAAATTTTAATAAACCTACGAACCTCAAATAATATCAAGCGTTGGATGTCTTGTCCAGGCTATGTCAGCTGTCGAAGCCCATTCAATTGTATTCATGGCCTTACAGTGTGAGGGTGTCTACTTTTGCGTGGATAAGACGGTTTGTGATTCATAAATGTCATTGGGAGTCCCAGACATTAATGATTACATGACTGTATAGTCTGGTTTTCTTGACTAGGCCATCGGGAGTCCCGGGCCTTGAGACATCAGAGTGGATTGGGCCTCGGGCCCAGATTCACAACCAAGAGTTATGTCACGGATATAATTAGCCGATATAGGGCTTACCGATATAAGCTAAGGTTGGGTGACGGCCAGTGGCCCACTTTAATCTTAGTTATATGTGGATCTTGGAATCATTATATTCTATTGAGGGTAACTGATGTTATTGAATA